>OU343220.1:272410340-272568408 GCA_910596185.1 Chrysanthemum makinoi | reverse complement strand
ATGGCAAAACATAGTGTTTTTATATACACATAATAATATGAAAAGAAAAAAGTATGCCAATTAAATTCGGGGCTAAGATTACTCTAGCGGATAATGAAAAACAAAGTTAATACACACCATTAATCGACAATGACTCACTTGCAACTACTCGATCATTCATGGCTGAAACTAATTTTGATACACTCCATTATTTTAACTTCGATACAGAAACAAATAATTGATGCTCAACTTACGGATCATGGATTTATAACACTAATAACGCAATGATGGTGAAGCAAATAATTACCTCATTTAATACACACATGCTATACAAACTATTGATACACGAATGAACAAATTTCGTAAAATATTTGTAGCGGTGACAAGTTACGGATGGAGTATGTCTTTTAGTATATAAAGTGTCAAATTAGGTTAAATATTGTGTAAATATGATGTATAGGTTGGATTTAGTTGTTTTGTATTTTAGTTTGTCAAATTTATCACAAACTTGGTAATGCTCTAGTGGTTGAGATGGTAACTCCTTTGAGCTTACCATCCCATGTTATTTGTTATTTTTATTCCGAATTTTAAAAATTCAGCCATATGACTTGTCAAAAAAAATGCCTATGTGGAATAAAATATGGTGACGTGGCAAAAATTGTTGGTGAGGTGGACATCTTAAGTAATGATGTGGCTTAAACAAACATAACATCATTAACTCGCCTTTCCTTCTTGGTTTCAATGTTGTAAACATGACCGACTTAACCTTTGTGGAGAACAACTTCAAAAGCCTCAGCAACTTCTTCACAGTAGAGAAACTCCTCACATTCGACCCATCACCATGAATCGGATGAGGCCTCATAGCCAAAAGAATGAACGGGATTAACTTTTAAGGAAGCTGATTTGGGCCATACACTATCACATTCACACTATCAGTGTTTTTGGTATATCCAACTCGTGTTTCACCCGTACTATACTATTACGCGTTTTGACCCATTATCCGGCTCTCCCAATTTGCCTCTTTTAAGAGACATCAAAGATGTAATTTGCATGTTAGACTTGAGGATAGAAAGGTAAGAGGTAAAGATACTAACATATACGTCTTTGATAGAATCATGACAATCACATAAAATAATATTGGTTTAAGTATCAAACCAATATATTGACTTTTAGAAGAGATCAAAGTAGTTTACTTGTGATATTGTTGGTTAACGTAAAATTGTTACTGAAGCATGTTGTTTTTTAATATTGTTTAAAATATATTTATTTATATTTTTTGTTTTAATGATCTTGTTTAGCTGTTTGGTTTTTAAAAACATTAGTTGTTTTAATGATTGACGTAAATGGAAATTGTTTTGGCGTTTTTTTTTTTGTGTAGTTTTGGCGTTTTCTTGTTATAAATGTGGATAATTATGTATTGTTTTATGTATATATATATATATATATATATATATATATATATATATATATATATATATATTTGATTGATTGAAAAGTTAGTTGTTTTTATTTTTGTTTTGATCGATGAAATGCAAGTAATGTAAAAAAATTGTATATTTTTGTAGATTTTGTGTTCTAGATTGTTGTATTTTACACATATATTATTCATATCCACAACATAAGCATAGCCTAGCCTGCAGATGGGTGAGCCATGAAGAAGCAAAGAGAAAATGTATATCATGTCTCCTTTCTACATCCATTAAAGATGTCACTCTCACTGGTAAGTCCAATCTTCGACCGGAGCTTCGAAATTTCCGACCTAAATTTAATTATGTAACCATACATACATATTGACATAAAAAGATCTAGATTTAAGAACGATGAATATATATTAGATGATTTACATATAAAAGAATTTGAATGTCAAGTTGTTTAACGAAGACTACGTTTCAAGATGGGTTTGTGAGCCTTGATTCGACTTCCTTGTAATCTTCAACCTGAAACCAACGGCACGATGACTTAGAACTCCAACAGAATAAAGATGCATAACCATTACTCCCATATCTTGGTGTATTAGTTACATGCAAAACTAATATAATCGACTATTTTCTTGTAGAAATATTATCAAGTTCCATCATGTATATAAAGTAGAATTGAAAAAAAGAAAGCTAATTATAAATAAAACATGATAAAAGATGAGAATTAGTTACGTAAATGTTCAAACTTCTAATCATATTTTCTAATACCGATAGAACAAAAATTCTTGGCAATGAAGCGGGCTAAAATATGAGGATTACAAAAATTCAACTCACCATTTGCATAAGTATTCCATAGAAAAGACCATTTAAGATTATATTGTCATCAATATGCGCCAATCGATATATGGTTTAACAGCATACGCCTAAACAATAAACATAAATACATACATATATGTGCATAAACATAAAAAAAAGTTTTGCAATTTCCAAATTTTTCTATCCATGTACATTACATATTGACATGTTTGTAACATGATCCTGACATCTTCCTAAGGTTTAGATCCACATTCCAAGATGTACCTGGCATGAATCATGCCCAAATGAGAAGAACACAACTATAACCTAGTCAAAAGGTTCTTATTTTTAGTCTCTTTTTTTCCTTTAGTTGTAGTACTATAATTGGTAGTCCAAAATTCTTGAGCCTATACCTACCATTATTAGGTTATCGACACCAATACCTAATTAGCTTATAGATAGTTACCATTTGTATCAGATATCCTTCTCAATTATACAACCATGCCTTATTTTTGTTACCTTTTTTCTTCCTTTAGCCGTAGTATCTAGTGGTCGAATTATTGGACACACATAGCGACTACTACCTCTAACTATCCACTTCATTTACATGACTATGTGTTTGTTGAAAAGATAGGTTTCTAATGATTTCCAACTATCTATAATTGTCTCATTGTCATCAGTTCCTACTCATTTAGATGCTTTTGGTCTCACATGAACATGTGCAAAATGACCTTTACTACTAACTGAATACATATATCTGCCTATATACTTGCCTTAGACCATATGGGGATCAAAAACTTTTAGTGACTATTGAATCACGTTAAACCAAGTTTCAAACAACAAATTTTGTAGATTTCAAGAGTTCAATTATGTACCCAGATCAATTTCACGTTATTTTTATAGTAATTAACCGTAACCATGTTTCCTGGCAGACTTGTGTCTCTTGATAGGCTTGAACAATACCAGAACCAACCACACAAAACCCCTAGCTTCAAAAAACTTGTCTAAATTAGTCCTCAAGCACTTCACATCAAATCAAGAATGAAGTCCGCCATATAACGTCAACATATTTAAACCGGACATACGAGTCGAACTCAAGTCAACTTATCCGTCTTGGCAAAAGACCTCTTTCTGCAGACATAAGAATCAACTCGATGGAAGCTGAGCTTCAAATACCATGATAACAGTTCTTCGCCACTTCACAACCCATCAAAGCCAAGTTTCACCTGATGACTTGACTTATCCATAACTCAGTAAAACGGACACGTAAGTCGAGACATTCAATGACTTGACTTATCCATAACTCGAAAAAAATCTCTATTTTGCAGATAAATAGTAGAGTATACGCTAACAAGTTTTATGGAACTATTAGCATATTTTATCAACATTTATTATTTATAGCTCCAATGCAGCCACTAAAATACCTAAGAGGCTAAAACTTCAAACCACAGAATTCTTAGGATACTTGATGCAATAAAAGCAAACACAACTTATTTTTACACGGAATACATAAAGAAAGAAAAAAAATAGACATAATAATGTTAGACCCTATCCACAAAAGAATAGTCGGTCCTATCCAAATGGGTCTCCCACCAATTGAAGCCACAGGACCCTGAGCTTGAATGTTCCTGCAAAATGAGTGATAAAATTTTAGCCATGTGGTCGATTGAACCAAACATATCAGATGTAAAATAGTGCCAGATTATGTTCTCGCATTGGAATAGATTGTGTGGTGCTTCTGAGTGTAAAACATGTGAGACACTTACGGTATCTGCATGCTTGGTGCTTGACCGCCATATACAAAGGCATCAGCAAAACCATGTTGCATTGCAATAATAACAGATTCCAATAAAACAAAAGCTGATTGGCTGCTGAGATCTTACCTTGTGTACCAGAGCATATATTGTATCGCACTCTCAGGAAACCAAGGTGTTGACATGTTATGATTTGGCAGAGCAGAGTGCACAGAGCTCATCTCTAAGAACTGCAGTTGAAATTAAGATAGATGGCACTCAGTATATTTGAATTTGAACTTACGCAGATCTGTAGTTTGAAAACTATACACATAGAACTTACCATATTGCTAGGATCAAGATCAGTATCACTTGGAAAATCAAACGGATTGCGAGATTCTGTATCTACTACATGTGACTCTGCTCCATGCTGAACTGATAAAAAAAGAAAATATAATAATAATGAGAAATGATTTACACTCCCACGAACAGACATGATACGCACATACATGTATTTTGTGTGTGCGTGTGTGTAAGCTAAGGTTAGATCTCATCGAGCACATAATCAAGTTAAACTTTTAAAGCAACTTACTACTCTAATTGTTTGGATCCTATAAAGTGATATTTATTATTAGTATTTCCATCCCTTATATACTACAGACTTGCATTTATAAATGTAACGACCACATTGACATTTTATATTAGTATCCTATATATCATTATGATATCTTTTTGAGCCACATGCTATAGTTGAAACCTCAACAGCATAACACCATCCACTTATACTCAATTGACAGGGAAACTATATGTATAACTATGTAACGACTCAGGCACATGAAAAATCCCAACAACTATTGATTTAGTGTAACCAAAACCAGATAAAGTCTGAGATACACTACCGAGGAACATATAGTTTTCATGTAGTTAGCACAATACCGGACATGTAGTCCCCGCACCTCTAAAGCCACTGATACGCTTACTCATCACTATCACCAGCCATTAACGCCAACCCAACCAAGGTAACAAAAATGATGGACATAATGATTAGGATAATAGGAGAAAGGCTATTCAATTGTATACAATACCACTTTCAATCTACTTAATGTTCTGCTGCAATTACACATAGTAATGTACACATAAGAAGCTCAAAGCACCAAACCTTAACATAGAGTGCGGGAGATATCGTTTAGAGTTGTAATTATCAGATAATCAGTGTTTGAGTAACATATTCTGACCATTTAAGAAACTTACATAATGATTGACAAAAAAAGATAAGTTTCTTGTTATTTTAAATAGAAGTAAGAGCCTGTCAAATGAGTTGAAATACTGGTAAGCAATCTCATATTACCTTTTTATAGCCATTTATAACCGCTGATCTGAAACTAATTAGTCACGGTTCTATATTTGCCCCAATATCAGTGAGAATTCTAAACCAAAAGAAGTATCGCAACTTAAAATAAGATTACCAGCTATAAAACCTGTATCCAAATACCCCAAAAGATACGGTAATTTTGTGTGAAGTCACATCAGTCCTTCATTTCCGGCTGCTTGTGCAACAAATACACCAACTTTGACGGTGAACGAAGTGTAGTATAAAACGGGTTTAAAAATGTATTACCAATGGGCCGCACCTGTAAACTGTGATTGGTTCGTCCTCGGGTAGGTCGTGAATAAGTTCAACCTGAAAGTTACATAGACAATTCATTTTTCAAATATATGCATTACATAATCTTTACACTCACGAAGCCCATCGATACTTGTCTTCGTTTAGGATCAATAAGAAAAAATGAGGATAAGTTACAGGTGGAATGGTGGGGTTGGTCGAGTTAGGTAACGAGTCAATACAAGGTCGGGTTGAAACAAGTCCTTTTTTAGTAGAAGTTTGAAACGGGACTAACCGAGTTGGGTTGAGCCACAAACAATAGTAATCTAAATATTTTAATAAAAATGACTCTAGATGACTTTTAACCTGTTGGAATCCATTTGATCCGTTTGTTTTAGCTACAAAATCCTTTAACCCATTTATAAATAAACGGGCCGAAATTGCCATCTTTAAGTAAGCGTACTCACTCCATGTCTATAACTCCAATCTTGTATTATTTTCACATAATATGAAGCTAAATTTTCCTTTTTTGAGGACTTAGTCTAATAGATGGGCATTATTTGTGGTTAATGAAAGATGTATTTGTTTATCAATCACTAATAGTATTCACTATTCAGTTGAAGTATGTATATTTAGGGAGTATTAATTAAGAGAAAAAAGTGGACGAAAAGATAAACAAACATACATAAGTTGTGTGGAATTGGCGATAGGGGCATATCAATGCTAGAAGCTGCAACTTCTAATAAACAACAAGCTCGATATCTTTGGACACCTTCGGTTTGGGACTCTTTTTGTTGGGCATATGAATCTTCTCGCTAAAAGAGAAAGCACACATCTTTTAACTTTCAAGTGAACATATATCCTAGAGCAGTATAATGCAAGTCTCTCCACCACAAAACAATATAAACATGACGCGAACATATGTATACTATCCTTGATAAAATGTTTCAATTGAGGAAGTACGCTATGAGTTTTTAAGGTCTAATGAATTATGTTATATCTACTCCAGCATTGACATGGAGTAGTTCAAATTACAACATGAACATTATGCCACAAGTGAAAAACGTTGATAAACATATTTTATAGAAATTAACCTATTGATTAAAAACTACCGATTCAAGAAGTTCAGTCGATAAGAGCTAATTAGAAACATTGTGAAGATAATCTAAACATGTGTTCAAGGTTAAACTCATTATACAGCTTTCACATCTTAGTGTCATGATACATCAAGATGAAGGGTTTAGATCAATTTATAGTTACTGTTACTTTCAAATTTGAGATAGAGTTTATTTCAAGATTTAAGTTTGCAGCATACATCACATGATATGATCCATTATAAATTTATAATAAGGACAAGAATTTTCATGCATTAGGTAAGAATCAGATATTATTATCCAAGAGTTGATAAAACACAATAAGATAGGAGTGATAAGAACAAGTCCAATATACTCAGATAGTCAGATGTATTAGCCTATTTTGATACAATAAGACTCAAATTTAATTTGTCGTGGTAAATTCTTTTGACAATTTGTGTATTAGATATATCCTTAATGTGATTGATTACGATTGAATCAGATAACGAAATATTTTTAATTATAGAGACTAAGGAAATAATAGAGCAAACGGGAAAAAGTAATTACCCAATCATGACAAGAGAGCATGAAGTGATCAACAGCATGAGTTTTGTTCCAGAAAGGGTGTTTGGTGGAGATGGATCTGACGTAGTCAGAGACAAACTGTTGGAGTGGGGTGACACCCTTGTATAGATATTTGACCATCCAGGTGACACTCCACATGTTCCAATTACTATTGTTTCTTCTTCTGTATCTCCAATGAACTGCTACTTTGCTAGACCAAAGTCTCCAACCTTGCAAAAAAAATCAGCATAAATTGGCAGTTTAAATTCTTCGTTATGCTTGTTGCAAAAATGGTAAAATCAAACTGAATCATGCTAAATTATGATAGCATGATCTCATCTAAACAGGACATCATAGGATACATAGTTTGAATAGGGGGTATATACCGAGGTTCAAATCATATAGTGATCAGGATCTTGTTTGGCTACATGTCATGATGCACTCACATAGCTACTACTCATTCTTGAGCCTTATGAAATAAATTTAATGCAAACTTGGTTACCAAGTTTAATGATGAGTGTTTAATTAGTTACCAATAATTAATATATGATCGTTTTGCAAAGAATATACCCAAATTCCTCGGACAGGTATAGACTATGGTGTTATAGAAGGTTCTCGATTATTTGAATATTTGGAAGCTATCTAAGAATTTGAATATACAAATTCTGAATGTTAACCGTTCAGGGGCTACATGGTTGCAGTATATACAGTACATCTACACTCATTCTTTTGTCTTATAGTTATTCCATTGAACACACCTTTTTTCATGATTTTGTGAGTTGCAACAGAGGGGCCACTTAAATTATGGAAGTTGTAGATGCTGAAGATGATGCCCATGCTCATGCAACGTCTGCCTCCACACTATAGTCTTCCCTTGCATCATCGTAATACTACCCAATCCACTCATATAATGTTGTTGTTCGGGAAACGTGATACATTTTGATAGCATTATTCTTAGCTTACTACTACATCTACCTTGCTATGAAAATTTTATATTCCTTACTAAAGTTCATGGTCCACGAAGCAAAACTATATAACTTGGAACATGGTGTTTTGTATTGAACGCCCTATCAAACAATTAAGAAATCATTTAAGTCACATTTTCCTTAAACCGTTCCTTTTCAAACGGTCATTTAAGCTAATCATGTAATTAAAGAAATTAATCTAACTGTTGTTATTCCACAGACAAGTAGTAGAGATACGGATACACTTTGGGACCTGTAAATTACATCTATCATGCAACAAAATATAGAGAATGTCAATTTATTATCTTAACTTACCTTTTAATACGTTGCGTCCCTAAAACAACATGTAGAATAGAATCCAGTTAAACATATTTCTCATCGAACTTCTATAATGAAAATCTACCAAGAAAAGATGTATATTAACTTGTATTTTTTAATTTGGCAATTCAAAAACTGATAAGATTATTAGCCTAGGCATTGGCGTGATAGTTCTAGTTACGAAGCCCACAATCTTCATGATAACAAACAAATTGTTATACTTTGTGTATACATCTTAGTTTTGGAGATGATGATGGATGTGCTTCACCATAAGACTAATATAAAAGTAAGAAAATATGCACGTGGGTCATTAATTGGTAATGATCCAGATCATAAGTTCCTTTGTTTTCTTGTTATGATAGTTTTTTAAAATGGTGTACTCAAGAATTATATCCTATAAATCTAAGAGCAACATAACTGACACTGGATGGAAATCACAGTAATTACCTGTGTTTAAAGCTGTGATCTTTGATGAAATCGGGACCTCTATGCTTGAAATTAGCGTTAGCATAAAGGGAACACACAAGCAGCATTCCAACCATTATCAACATCATCCGCAGTCCGTATATGCCTATAATGCTGCAAAAAAAAACTTATTAATAAACTACAATCATACAAGTAATAAAAAAAGTTGGAAATACGAAAATACTATGAACGTGACATGGACACAACGAATACCTTAAGGTGTTCATTTTCCATTCCTCATACTCGAGTGCATTTTTGTTAAACGACCTTTTAAAAAGATTAACCTATTATACATATTATAGATGTCCATTTATTTGGTTGAAAAAGAGGCTGGATAGACACACTAATGGAAGCATTTCCATATATAACACACAATAAGATTAAGCTGAACATGTTGACTCAAGATTATTTAGTAAACTTCAAGATGAGCAATTGCATATGACTCGAAAGAACAGATTTAATATAATAAGTCTCTTCAGTAGGTTTAGCATCACCTTTGCACTTAAGGATGACGTTGTCCTTAAATATGGCTCCTCCATCAGCAGAAGGAACAAAATTAATATAATAAGTGGCTGAGTCTAGTATGCCCAATCAAGAATCACCTTCAAAAACTTTATAGGTAACGCTAAGGTTGCTTGAGTCAATGGCATTAATCTTAAGACTTTGCATATGTGTATTGGACGGTTGTACATGCGTTATTGAAACATTAGGACAAGCGAGCATAAATAAGTACGTAATAATGCTACTAACATTACATCATAGATTTTATATAGTTTAATTATTTACTTAATATACTTACCGTCGCCTTATGTAGTGCTCTTGACGCTTCCAACACCACCATCACCTTGGATGAGATCGATGGCTTTGAAAGTTTCAGATTCAACCTTAGGTGCAAGGGTCTTTAAGCCATGAAGGGCTTGAAAAGTTTATCAGCCAGTGAAGAGCTTACTTTCGGTTGTTAATGACAGAAACAGCCATGAAAGAGCTTGAAAAGCTTATCAACAGAAAGTGAAGAACTTACGAATAAGGGCACGAAACAGTTTTGATGGCAAAAGGTAACGAAACCGAACATTAGAATACCTTTATACTTTGAAATATACATGATCCAACCTTACCTGTGAACAACCTCAAGGCGAAGATCAGAAGATTATTGAAGCTTACCTTTTTTAAAAGTAGATCTGCGACCTTGCTTGAAGCTTGAATGGTTTGGAGTTGCTGATATATCATGTAAAGTTGCAGCAACATATAAATATAACTTCCCTATTCAAATCAAACTATCATTGTTGAGGGGGGAATCAACGAATAATTGAATGAAAATGAAATTGAAGTACCTCCATATCTATATCTATGGTATTGCCTATTAGAAGCATACATGGCGGTAGGTGGTTGCAAAAAAGATGATGATGGCAACTGAATATCGATTTGTTTTGGTTCTAGTTTTTGTTTTAGGGTTTTGTGTGGGTTTTGGGATAACAATGATTTTGTAGGTTAATGTAGATGTAGGATTTTCTTGGATAATTAAGTGTTATCCTATATAGGCTTCGAGTTGCAGAAACTCACCAAAATAAGTTGGTGGTTCGATGGTTAAGATCGCATAGTAACAACATGGTCTTGAGTTAGTCAGTTGCGAAGTTTTTTATAAAAAAAATCACCACAATTTTAACATTTAAAATTATAAAAACACTAAAATCAAATTAAATTAAAAAAAATGCCACATGTATTAAAAAAAATGCCACAATGATGCCACATAAATAGAATGATGACATGGAAATATGACATGGCATTATGGGATGCCAAGTGTCATTATGACGTGGCATGCCTCCTCTTATATCTAATGTATAGATATATATTCTTTTTTTTTTTTTTTTTTTTTTGAGAAAAAGACACAATTTAGAAAAATCATAGTTATTAACTTATTAATGATTTATGTTTCTTACTTTTTAGCCAACTGACAATTTTATCTTTACTAATTAAATAATGTTTTATTTAAACTTTGTAATATTAATTTCAAACATGACAATATGGTAAACTCGATCAAAATTATCTATCTATTTTTAAAAACTAGGTGAGTACCCACGCTTAGCGGCAGCGGTTTCTAGCGTCAGATAATTAATGATTTGTGATATTGTAGTGAGTGTTTTGTGTAGCGTTTAAAATAGAACGTGAACTGATGAAAATGCAATTACAAACGGTTGTACTATATGATAATTAAAGTATAGACAAAATTCTTAACATCTATCAAAAAACATATAAAAACATTTAATGAAAATGAAAGTAAACATTACATCAGTTATGAGTAGGGGTGTCAATCGGGTCGGGTTGGTCGGGTTCGGGTCATTGAATTGGGTCGAAGTCGGGTCAAGACTAAAAAACATACCCGAACCCGACCATATTTGAACTCGGGTTGGTCGGGTTCGGGTCAATGGTGGTCAAGTCGGGTTGGTGCGTGCCATTTAATTCTAAGTATGCAAATGCATGCAACCATGCATGGTGTGATGGTAACAAGCTAATAATGTCCTCTTATTGCCACTAATGCAATCTCAAAAGTAACATACCCCCTTCTTGATTGGTTTATGCTTTGATACATCAAAGAGAACATCATTTATATAAATACGTTTAACCTTTTTTTATCTTGTTTCCTATATTAACGGTGGTTATCTTGCTCTATGAAACCATTGACAACACGGATTGTAAATTTGGACCAAGTTAGAGTTTTGGTGAATAAAAAGAACATTGTGTTTTCATAAAAGCTTAAATAAAGTTGAGCAATATCGAAATTGATTAGTAGGTGGGGCTAACATATTTCTTGGCCTATATATGTTAATGTTTAGAAGATAAAAACTCATGTTATAATGTATGTTATGTGCATTTTCTGTTTCTTTATCTTCGACCATTAAATTTGACATGTATTTCAATCTAATTGTTAAATATCATCAAGAACTACCAAATGGACTAATGATAAGTTGGGCCTATAATAAATATAAATTGAGTACAGAGACATCACATGAAACCAAAAAAAAAAAAAAAAAATCGGGTTGACCCGAACCTGAATAGGCAAGTATTTTGAACCCGATAACCGACCCTAGTTAAATGTCGGGTTAGTCGGAGATGACCGATTGACTGAGTTAGATTTTGGACGAGTAACCTTATTGGGTTAGATTAGGGTCGGGATTTATGACACCCTAGTTATGAGATAAAATAACAACACATGCGTTACTTGTGCGTAAAACTAACAAGGATGAGATTAATGGTGCCGTTGTTAAGAAGAACGCAAGTACCAAAATTAGCATTAATGTGATTAGCAAAAAAGACTAATTTTGGCTATTTTGTAAAAGATTTGGGCACATTTAGCCCCATCTTTTTTGGAACTTGGCGTATTTAGCCTATTGAAAAGTTAAATGTGCCCTAACGGGCACATATTTTCTCTTAATTGTAAAACATTATAATCGTTTTTGAAAAAAACTTATATATATAATATATTTATATAGCGACATATCGTTTTGTGTTAAAAAAAGTTTATGGGTTCTAGCGAAAATAATAAAAGTTTGAAGATTTGGGGTTTAAACATAATGTTTTGAAACGGTTCGACTTCGGGTGGTTCAACGGTTGAACCGTTCCCGTCGAAAAAAGCGGGTGATTTAAAGGAGTCAACTTGAAGCCGAGGGTTGGGTTAAAGCAGTCCAAATTAGCAGGGGTCAACCCACAGGTTTGGCGATCGAGGGTCAACCGGTTTTCGATATGTATTAATAGTTTCAAATTTTCACTTTTTATATTTTGGTTCCTTTGTATATAGTATAAGTGCCCGTGCTTGATTAACCGGAGAAATAGATCTCGATGAGACTTGATTCACCTGTTTGTATCGGTTTCAACGGATATTTTTTGTTTGTTTTCGGATGGTTGTTATTGGTTATAGCCGGTTAGGTAGCGACAGTTTTGGTTGAACGCGTTGGTCGGTCCGATTTTCAAAAAACTATATGTACCATCAACTTGTTTGTATGAAGCTTTGTGTGTTTTATTAATTTGTATAATGTGTATAATAACATGTACTTTTCATTTTAGGTATTTTAAAAATAACATTAATTAGTGTGTTTAATTATTTTATATTTTGAATTATATTGTAGCTTATTTAAATTGTACATTGTGAAATTTTTATTATACTTTTTAGTAAGGGGTGTTTTAATTGATTGTTTTTAATTTGGTAGATATGCTTTTAATTTGTTGTACAATGTGAATAAATTATTGTACTTTTAAGTAATAGGGTGTTTTATTAAGAGTATTAATTACACAATAAATTTCTCTCACATTTGACTTTCAACTTTTCACTTTTAAAGATTTGACCATTTTTCTATTATATATAGTATAGATGAACAATTAAATAAAGACATCCTAAAGTGGACATTTAAGCTATTAATTTTGGATGGAAGGAGTATATTGTATTAAGGATTTTTTTTTTAATAAAACTCTTAAAATTTTAAAGTTTACATAACTTGCTATAATTAGTAAGTTTTAAAATCCAATATTTACACGTTATTTAATAGCATTAAATTGTATGTTAAAATGATATGATGTAACTACTATAATAAATATAATATATTCATACTTATGAAATCATCACTTTAAAATTGTGTGGTTTTTTTTAGCTTATCTGTTGATTTACTCATTTACCATCTTACTCTTATATTTTTTTCATAACTTATGTTAGTATGTCCTTTTTTCTCATTTTACCAGCATAAGCCGACATTACTTAACACTTAATAGCTTATTACCTTGTGAAACAATATAAGCTAATCCAAACACTCTCTCTTGCACTATGTTCTCAAACAACATAAGCTTATAAACTCATTTTGTATATAAGCTTAAGCCTCCCAAGTAAGCTAATCCAAACTACAACTCAAACATCTTTAAAATGAATTAGTGGTAAATTATCATTAAAGTTTTGAGAAAGAACAATACTCGAACCTTAGTTGAATAAACATTTTAAGATAGCCAGAGAAAATTATTGAAAGAACAAGAAAACATGTTTGATTTGCGTACATACAAAAAGAATCATCAACTTTCTCGATAACGTCTCATGTTACCGTTTACTAGTATTACATTGCACCACTCAACAATCTCACGCACATAAGTTTTTTGAATTTGGTTAGTGTTCACTGTGGTTTCTTTATGCACTTTTCATCTTTGACTTTTTAGTTTGGATGCATCATGACCATCGTGTAATTTGTTTCGTTTACGTTAAAAAAAATTGTGTAAAAAAAGAAAGAAAAAGGTTTGTGTAAAAAAAAAAGGAAAAAACGGGTTTGAGCGTGTGAGTGAATATAGAAATGGGCGGAGAAAATGTGAAACGAGAATTTGTACCCTCACATGGAAGGCTGTAGTTTCATAAATAAGTGTGAGTGACGTAATGAAAATCGAATGAAGACTATCGGTGAAATTTCAGTGAAACCATGGTGACCAATTAAATAAAAAAACTTTAAACACAAGTTTAAAATACAGAAATTTATCAAGTAATTACAAAATCGTCCTCGTGATTTGATTGCAAGTTCAGTCTATGATCTTTCAAATGTGCAGTGACCGTCCTTGTCAAAAACTTTATGTTGCATATTGAGTCTCAAACCAAAATTAAATAACTAAAAAACCCTTGTCTTTGGGCAATTAAGGCGGTTGAAGACGAGGGTATTGTGGTCATTTAACCCTAGCCAAGGACAAAATAAGCAACTCAAATTTCCTCATAAAGACGATCGCTACACTTTCTAAAAGTCAAGGACTGAATCTGCAATTTGGTTAATCTACATGGACGATTTTTGCCATTTACTCAATTTATCCATTGCATAACGTTATTATATTTTTGATTCAAATGTCGGTGAAACTTAAAGAGGTAGAAACCGAAAAATTGGCTCATCGGTTTTCATACGAAGTACTAGTATTATTTTTGGTAACTAATTTGATTCCTACTTTGCATAATTTATAACACCTCAATCGTTGGCCGACAACACCACCTATATATGCATATTAATCACATCAAATCAATTATACCTGATAACCTCACAAAAATCATAAGCGAAAAATATTGTATTGAATTGTTTCTATCGAACAAAAAAATACCAATGGAGTCCGATTTAGCTATTCCTAGTGATAAAGGGAAAGTTGATCATGTTGCGGTTACAATTACAGATGAAGAAGAACAAGCATCACCCGCAAATCCACAGTAAGTTCCTTCGTATCGTGTTTTTGTTTATTAAAGGTTTGATTTTATCTAATGTATAGTTGTGTGTTTCAGGTTTTTCTTGTACTTCGTTTATCTCTATTTCATGGCTTTGTTCTTCTCCGGTTTTTCACAAGCTCTTCCACCCGGGCTAGGTGACAGAAAGGAATCCCCTTTTAAAGCGCCTAGGGGGGTATTTTTTATCATGATCATTGTTACAATATCCGTGACTATACTAGCATCCGCGATATTGATTTTTACAAGCTACTTCTTGAAGAATTATATGAGGAATATTCATTACACCATCTTAAAAAGCATTGGTATCTTGTCGGGATTTCTTGTTCTTTTCTCGACAGGATGTGTCATATTCGCTCCAGACAAGCTCGATTGGAGGTATTCGGTCATAGGTTTATTCTTCATTGGGATCCTAGTTTTATATTACTTCGTTTGGAAATATACACTCGTTCATCAACAAAACAAAAACTTCAACGAGTTTCCTCTCCACTGGTCTGTATTTCTTGCTGCTTTTTTTGTTGTTTCTGTACCACTCTCGGTTATGTTGCATAGAATCATCCCAAAAAAGCTCTTCTGGGTCCATTTTTTAATCATACTTGCACAATTGTCAGCCTTAGTTCCAGTTATCTTGAAGTTAGTCAAAAGGTTTATAAAACTTCGTCGCATAAAGGAACCTCTTCACCAGTAATCCAACAAGACAGCCAGACAAAGACCATCATCCATCCTTCAGTAGCTACTTGCAATATTTAGGCTAGTACTATTACTGTAGTAAAGACTAGAGTTGTATTGAACATGTTCGTTACATTCTGTTTTTAGGTACTACTCTATATCATTGTTGATTATCATATGGTACTCCATGTATTGTTTTTTCGTGTTTTTTTGTTGGGATGCATTGATATTAGAAGATCGAGTGTTTTTTTGGTTATGTTGTTCTTCATTTTCATTAGCATTATTTTGATCAGCGATTTATGATATAAAAGGTTAAACTACTGTTTCAGTGTATCAAAACAACTTCGGTTACTTTACTTATGCCTTAGAACAAGAAACTCACATCCGAGTCATTCATATTCTTTTTCTTCTTCATATACAAACATTGTTTTCTTTACTTTAATACGAGTAAACTTTCTATTTGGATTACGGTAAGAGATTAAGAAGAGCAAGAACCACCCACCAATCCACAGTAAGTTCCTTCTTGTCGCGTTTTTGTTTGTTGGAGGTCTGATTTTGGCCAATGCATACTAATAAGTTGCTTGCATTGTGTGTTTTCAGGTTTTTCGGCTACTTCTTTCTTTTGTATTTCATAACTGTACTCTTCTCGATTCCGTTAGCAGTCGTTCCATCCGTGTTGAGAAACGAAAAACAATCTCCCTTTAAAGTTCATAATGGATTTTTTATGATCATGACCATTGTCACGGTATCCAAGACTATACTAGCATCCGCGATATTAATTTTTACAAGCCACTACTTGAAAAGTTATATGAGGAACATTTACTACTCCATCTTGAAAAGTATTGGTATGTTATCGGGACTTCTTGCACTTTTCTCTATCTGTTGTGTCGTACTCGTTCCACACAAGCTCAATTGGATAGTGTATTCAGTCATAGGTGGAACCGTTGTTGGGATCCTAGTTCTATATTACTTCATTTGGAAATATTCACTCGTTCATCAACAAAACAAATACTGCAACAAGTTTCCTGTCCATTGGACTGGATTTCTTTTTGCTCTTGTGCCACTCTCGGTGTTGCATTGTCAATCCCCAAAAAGATCTATTGGGTCCATTATTTACTCTTATTTGTACAATTGTCGGCCGTAGTTTCAGTTTTGTTCGCTCTCTTGATGAGATTTATCAAAAGGAATAAAACCAGTATGCAAGGAATCGCTTCGGTCTTCACCAGTGATTCAACTAGACAAGACCATTGATCATCCTTGAGTAGCTTCTTGCAAGATTTGGGACAAGTATTAATAACAAATAATAGAATTGCATTGAACATGTTATTTGAGATCTGTTTTTGAGTACTATATATTGTTGAAATCGGAAGGTGTTGATTTATGTTGTTCGTCGTTAGCATTGCAAGTTGCAACTAATTAACTTTTAGATTGCAGTAAGGATGCATAATTGAGAAGACAAGTTGGTTGGTTACGCTTTAGAACAAGAAACTAAACGCCTAGTCCGAGCCATTCGTGCTTTTTTGTTTTGTTTATAAACGTACATTATTTCATTACTTGCCATTCGTGCTTTTCTGTTTTGTTTATAAACATACATTATTTCATTACTTGTGTACGATTAAATTTTTTATTGGGTTCATAGTTGAAGTATGTTTAGTATAAGTGTATAACTCTAATTAGGAGTGTAATTATAAACCCCAAGAACTCTCAACCTCGAACTTAACTCGATAATATTACTTGAGCTCGATCAAGTATCAGCTTTCAAGCTCGAGCTCGATCTAAATAAAGTATTCGACACTCTCGACCTAGCTCAACTTGATTTGATAGCATATTGATGAATTATTTAATGATATTTAACATTACTCGAGTTTATCTGGTTCATTAACAGAGTGAAAACTGCAACGAGTTTTCTGTCCATTGGACTGGATTTCTTTTTGCTCTTGTGCCACTCTCGGTTGTGTTGCAGTTTTATGGATCGAATGTGCCTTACTGGGTCCATTATTTACTCATATTTCTACAATTGTAGATCGTGGTTTCAGTTTTGCTTGTTCTCTTGATCATGAGGTTTATCAAAAGGAATAAAAACAAGTATGCAAGGAACATCTTCACCAATGATCCAAATAGACGACGAGACAAGACCATCAATCATCCTTGAGTAGCTGCTTGCAAGATCTAGGACTAATATTATCAGTCAACAAATATTATTAATAAAAAATTAGAGTTATTTAACATTGTGGTTTTGAGTACTATTGATAAAATGTCATATCGTAATACATGTAATGTTTTTTATTTCTCTTCTTTTGTTCGGATGCATTGAGATCGGAAGAGGGTTGTGTTGGTCTATGTTGTTCTTCATGTTCATCAAGGATTAGAACTATCTTGATGCCTGTTTTCAGTGTATAGAAGCAAACTTTTGGGTTGCACGCCAAGGGATGCAAAATCGAGAAAAACAACTTGCTTACATTATGCTTTAGAACAACGACCTCGCTACCGAGATTTACGTACACTTGAGCTCGCCCAAGTATTAGCTTTTGATTAAGAGGGTAACTATAAAGCCGAACTCGAAACTTAACTCGGCTATATAACTTGTCGGATATTTTAGTGTAATTGGATTAACTTGTTTTGACCAATTTTATCATGATGATACATCATTTAGGTTTGCTTGGGTCGCAGTCTTTTCTTGCAGGTATTATGATCTTAAGCTGAAACGCAAGGAACTTGAGTGAGGCGGCGCCACTACGTATGGCTCCGAGGCGGCGTACGCACAGAATCAAGGGTCCACTATGTGCTATGTAAAATTCCTGGCTGAAATTACTTCTTGGCGGATTCTGTGAAGTAGTGTGTTTTCTTGCGAACTAGTATGGAATCTGCTGAAGTTGTGATTCTGGCTGAAGTTGAATTTGAGGGACAAAATTGGACAACGGAAACCAACTGCTTTGGCGGTTATCGTTATTATAGTTATATATCGGGTTTATTTGGTCAGATAAAGTTACGGTTCATAAAATCTCGGATAAACACATCTGAGAAAATTCTCATTCTCTCGAATGTATCCGATTTGGTAATTTTGCGTTGATTTGATTCGGCCGGTGTTCAGAGATTAAGCATATCCTTGTGTTCGTTATTACTACAAATCCCCTACATAACTTAATCTTGACAAAGCATTAGGCTGTAGCTTGTAATTTATCATTAATCTAGCTTATTCTTTCGAGCTCAAATTGATATACAATAGAAGTATAAACTCGACAAAACTTACAAGTTTTAGTTGTTGAACAATCGTTAGGCTCCAAATTATTGTCGCACAAACAAATCACACATTCTAAAAAAAAAAATGCAATCATTACAAAGCTAGCTCAACCGATAGAATTCAATCTTTGCATTGTAGAAGTTTTTTAGATTTGGATAAAACTTATAGTGGACACGGACACCAAAGGCCTTTTGGCCCAATGATCGTGGTATTCTTTAAGCTTAGGGTTGTGGGTTTAAGTCACATTAGATCATGTGAGATAGATGGTATAAGTTGTAAAAATTTACCGTTAAAAAAAAAAACTTAAAGTTGGATATAACTTACCAAAATATAGTATATTTTTGCAAACCAATTACCTAAATAATCCATCTAGATAGTGATTTTACTAATCCATTTTTTTTCTATTTTATTTTTACAAAAATAAACCAAATATGTCACTATCATTCTTTTCATTCTTTTCATTACCCTCCTTTACTCACCCCCAAAACTCATTTCGCCTGCTTTTCATCCAAAACTCATTCACCTTGATTGATGATGATGAAGGGTATACTTCACTTTTATTTCTCATCTCCTCTTTTGGAAATGAAAAAAGCAAAAGACAAAATGAACTTAAAAATAGTAAATTTTGAGGTGGGAATATGAGGGTCTAGCAACTAGGGAGTATTGGACCAAGCACTCTTTATTTACACGAATAACATTTGAATTTGTATTCGCCTAGCAAAATGAAAAGTACATTCGCGTTTAAAAGTGTTGGGAGAATGAAAAGTTCATTTTTGGTTCATCATGCTTTTCGCTCGCTTATGATTCGCCTATAAACATTCCTATCTTGCCTAGCATTTGCGTTAAACATTCCTATCTCAACACCAAATTCAGTCGTGTAAAAGTATGCCCAGAGACACGTGTACAATTAAAAAACTATCTTCAAATGAATCTAATATAGTAATATTCAAAAGTTCATTTTGAAAAACAATATGCAGGACGTAGTAAAAAGATATCATTTAAAAAAAATCTCTATCTTTGCGACAAAAATAAAAAATAAATAAATAAATTCCCCCCACCTAAAGTTCGAGCTTTCCCTTAAAATCAAAACCCATTTTCCTTCTTATAAAAACCTAACACTCACTAATTTCCCCAATTCAAAATCATAAAAGCTGGTACACATTCTTTTCGTCTTGCATTTCTACTATTTTAAGTTTGTTACTAGTGGTTTTAGGAAGGCATCTTGTACATGTTCAAATAATATGATGAAACTTCAAGCATATGTTTTGTGCACATATATCGTTCACGTTAATTATTGTTAGTGCTTACGTGTAAAGATAGATTATATTCATGTATTTCTTCTTATTATAAATTAAGTAATTTAATTGTATTTCAATCTATCGAATTTTGTGTTTAACATTATGTTCTTGGTTATAAATTTACATGATCTAAAAACACATATGCACCTTTTCATTTGAAAAACATGTATGTCGAAAAAACTATCCCAAAAACCAAAATAATAAAATTAATTCATAAAAACACATATGCACTGTCTGTTTTAAACATGCATGTTCAAAAAAGAAAAAACCCAAAATAATATAAAATTAATTTTACTATTATACCCTTTGGATTAAATTAAAAGTTTAATAATTCAAAATTGCTATTTTGCACAATATGCATTAATATGAGTACATAAGGGGTTCATGCTTATGAGAGTTCAAATAAACTATATATATATATATATATATATATGGAAATATATTGCTATTAATTGTAAGCAATGCATTTTTACTAAAATGTAGATCACTGATTATTTTGTGGGTCTGATTCTTTATGGGACTTGAATCATTCTTAGTGTATTATTTATAAAGTATTAGCTAAAAATTGTGTAGTACATCTATATATATATGCTATATATATAAGCAATATATATATATATATATATATATATATAATATATATATATATATATATATATATATATATATATATATATATATATATATATATATATATATATATATATATATATATATATATATATATATAGGTTTTAGTTTCATTGAAAGAGTTATATTGAGAAGGAAATAGAGAACCGTTTGAGCAATTGGTTCATAATTTTTTATTTGATTCACTAGTATACGATAATTAAAAGTGAATCGAATCTATAAATCACAAATTTGATTCACAAATCTATAAATCACAAATTTGATTCACAAATCTTTGTAAAAATCGAGTTATGATTAATGATTAGGTAAATCGTGTACTGATTCTGGCTGTACATATATATCGTAAAATTGTGAAAATTTCAACATTGATTTAATTATTTTTTACACATTATGGATTTGAATCACATTAAAATGAGTTCTACATTTGAAAAACTTGAATCGGAGTTAAAAATTTAGCATTTTTTAGTCTTCTCAAAAAAATATTCTCAATAGATCCAGTTATATATATATATATATATATTAAGATCAAATAAAAATGAATATCGTAAAAAATAAAAAAGATTTTTTTTCAAAAAATTCGAAAAATTCCAAAAATTGGATGGGTATGATGGTGCATGAAAAAGTTGTGAAAACTTTTTTCTAAAGTGATTTTTCAAAAAAATTATGAAAAGAACGTTTTGCATTAAATTAAATCGTTTTTTTTGCATCAAAAATTGGTTTTTGCACCCAACTTCTTTTGACTTTTTTCATCAAAATAACATTGCGCGTCTAACTAAAACAAGTTGAAAATTTTGTGCATCAAAATTGTTTTACGAATCAAAATTCATTTTTTGTGCATTAAAAAAAACATATTAAAACTCAAAATTATAAAAAAAAAGTTTTCACAAAAGTTTTATGCACCAACATACCCGATCTTGTGGAATTTTTGGAGTATTTTTATTAAAAAAAAATCTTTTTATTCTTTTTATGGATATTTGTCTTTTTATTTAACTTTACCCTATATATATAATTCTATGGATCGTTTTAATTTAATAACTTCTTAATTAATGTATAAACTTTATTAATTAAGCATCTGATATAATAATAAACTATGTCTAAGTAATGTAATATAAAAATTATAATATTAAGAAAGAATATTTCACTTATAATTAATAATTTTTCAACTTCGATTGATAAAACTATTAATAATTTTTCAACTTTAATTAATAAAACTATAATATTAAGAAATAATATAATTAAAATTTTCTCAACTAATTTAAACATATCAAAGGATTATAAAATGATACCTTTATTATTTGTTTCTGAATTATTACAAGGAGATTGAGTTCAGAAGAAGATACTGAGATATATAAGAACTTGGAGATATACAAATTTGAAAATCTAAGGTTTTGGAACATTGAGTGGTTGATAGTATGATTGATTCTTTTTTCTTCATAAAATGAAGCCTGCCTCTCAACTATGAGAGTCTTCATCTTTTATACTTGAACTTCTCGGTAACATTCATCGTGATGACTGCCAAACACCGGTTATTTCCTTCATTATTGTTGATGACTTACAAATGCCGGTAATATCTTCAATTATAGACTTCTTTCAAACTTTTTATAAAGTCTCTTGTTGGTATTCAGAAAGTCTTCAAAAATATGCTGCACTATCTTCAATTATCAAATCTTTGTCAGCCATACTTCTTTCTTTTATAAAGTTGCTTGTCTTCATTATGAAAGTGGATGATCAATCACCATTATTCTTTGTCGGTCATATGAACAATTATTCTTACTTTGATATATTTTACTTAAATATAAAACCCTGACACTTTTATGTTACATTTTAATATAATGATAAAAACTTTAATATAATTGATTAACAAGTTCAAAATCATCATCTTCATAAGGATCTTGAGAATCTTGATATAATTCTTCACTTGGAGTAGGGATTCTGAACTTCATCTAAAATCTTTGGATTTCTTCTTTGATTTACATTCTTGAATTCTTTTGATTGCATCTTCATCTGTATAGGACTTGTTGGGGATAGAAGGACTTGAACTAGGTGAACTGACCAGATTGTTATAATAATTTGTGATTTGCCTTCTCATTTGCTTGATCTTCTGAAACTGCACTCCACCATCTAGCGCTGAACTCCCTTACTAAAGAGGAGAAATTCCTCTGCATCTTGTTTTTATAATTCCATGACATGATCCATGGGAGTCTAAATATGATCATAAATTGTAGTAGTATATTCAAACGGAGGATACTTTCTTGGGAAAAGATTTATATTTTTCCTTGTAAAATTCTTGGAGGGAAAATATCTGGAATTCCTCCCATGTATCTGAACCATTTAACAAACCATCTTGGATATTTATTTGGAAAGACTTCATTAAATCGGAAAAACCATGTATGACTATGATTTCTCAGAAAAAACGCTTTAGACCAAGCTTCTTGATAATCATAGTAATTATATGCTGGATATTCAGGGAAACGGGTTAAAACTTTATTGATATAGGGTTTATTTCCCCAGTCTTCTAAAGATAAAACTTTGAGAATTTTTACTTTAGTACTGCTGATAAGACCTTGAACTCGAATATCTTGAGTATGGAATAACTCGATAGAATTACTTTCTAACAAAATAGCTTCATAATATTCTCTTGTTTGAAAGTCAATGTTATAAAAATGAGTATTTTCTGGAAAAATATATTTGATAAGAGAACCAAAGCTTTGATTTAACTTTTCTTCTTCTTCTGGTTCAAGAATTTTTACTACTTGACGATTTGGATTAATTTTGGGTTCTGGCTTATTAGGGTTTCTGGGCATATTAGAGGATGAGGCAACTGATGTATAAGAGTTTTGACTTGGAGATATGTTTGGCATGTATGCCAAAGTAGAATAAGGTAATCTTGGAGATAACTGATTTGATGAAAATGGGGATAAAGATCTTCTTGGAGATTGATTTGGAGAAATGGGGGATAATGGTGTAAACTTGTTTTGGGATATAATACTTGGAGATGTTGATGGAGATGGTAAGCGGGGCTTTGGTATAGGAACAAGAGGTTTCTTGTCATTTGAATTCATCCCTGTAAAAATTCTCTTGATAAGAATCCGGAGAAGAATCTTCTCCTTTTATAACCTCAATTTGAAAATCAAAATTACTGAGAATAGCTTGCCATCTGGCAAAAATTTGTTTTGAAATTAAATTTTTAACATCCTTTTCTAAGATATATTTTCTTTGAAGAACAATCAACTCTTAATAAAAAAGGTTTCATATATAAATCATCTTCAAATTTTTGAATATTTAAAACTATACTTAATACTTCTTTTTTAACTATAGAATAATTCTTTTGAGTATCATTCCAAGATCCTGAGAAAAATCTTACTAATTGTTCTTTATTATTGTCTTTAAATTTTTGCTTTAGAATACCTCCATATCCGATATCACTTGCATCTGTTTCTACTATAAGACTTGCTTCTGGATTAGGTTAAGACTTGCTTCTGGATTAGGTATAGTTAGGCAAGGTAATTCTTTTATTTTATTTTTTATGTGTTTAATTACTTGGGTATATTTTTCTGACCAAGGTTCAGGATTTTTCTTAAGTCTTTCATATAATGGTTTACATATACTTCCTAAATCTTTGAAGAAATCATGAATATAATTTAAACATCCTAAAAACCTTTGCAATTGTTTTTATCTTTTATTTCGTCTGGAAATTTATTTGAAAATTGTAAACTTCTTTCTATGGGTTTAATAGTTCCTTGAATTATATTATGACCTAAAAATCTTATCTCAGTTTGAAATAAAGTTATTTTGGTAGGAGAAACCGCTAAACCATTTTTGTATACAAGGTCATAAAATATATTTAAATGTTTAAAATGCTGGTCTATATTTTTTGAAAATATTAGAATATCATCAATATATACTATAGCAAAACTACTTATAGGAATAATTATATCATTCATTATATTTTGAAATTCTGAAGGAGCATTTTTTAAACCAAAAGGCATAACATTCCATTCGTAATGACCAAAAGGAACATTAAATCCTGTTTTATATCTATCTTTCTCATTTATTTGAATTTGCCAAAATCCTGATTTCATATCAAATTTGGAAAATATTTTTGAATCATATAATCTTTTTAATAAATCTCTTTTATTTGGAATAGGGTATCTAATCCATTTTAATACTTTATTTAATGGTTTATAATTTATAACTAATCTTGGTGCTCCTCTTTCTATTTCAGCGCTATTCATTACATAAAAGGCTGAACAAGACCAAGGAGACTTTGAAGCTCTTATAAGATTTTTATCTAATAAATCTTGTATTTCTTTTCTACAATGTTGAACTAGCTCTTGAGACATATGTATAGATTTAGATTTAGTAGGAATATCTTTTTCATCAAACTCTTTTATATAAGGTAAACTAACAATATGTTGTTTTCTAGTCCAAAAGGCATTTGGTATAGTTGCACATACATTATTTTTAAATTTGTCTTCCAATTGTTTTATTTTATTTTTTATAATATTATTTTGTAATTGATTTTCTATTCTTTTATCATTTATTTCATTTACCAAATATTCTATATGTTTCTTTTTATTATCAATAATGTTTATTTCTTTAGTTATCATTGGTATAGCAAAAGGAAATAATATCTTTTTTCCTAAAATTTTTGTAGTTAATCCTTTTTCATTTACTTTAAACGGGTATAATTGTGTTATAAATGGTTGTCCTAAAATTAATTGAGAACCCATATTTTTAACTAGTATTAAATTTGTTTTATAACAATAATTATCATTACAAATATGAACATTTGATAATTTATATCTTATTTTTAATTTATCTCCAGTGACTCCAGAAAGTCTTTGAGATGATTTTTCATAGTATTTTTGGAACTAATCCTTCTTGTATACAATTTAGATCGCTCGAATCTATTAAAGCTATTAATGATAGTCTATAATCATTATTTATTACAATGTTTATTTTAATGTACCACATTTGAGTGCTAATACTTTGTATATTATTAATAGCCATATTGCTAGATGTTCCTGTATCTTTATTATTATTAGTATCTTTTGCTTTATCTTTACTTTTCTCTAATATATTTATTCTTTGTTTTATATTGATTATTTCTGCTTTAACATTTTTTATTTCTTCTTGAAGTTCTGGAATTGTTATGGGTTTGGCCTTTTCATTAAATCTTTTGAATATTTCTAATAAATTATAATCTTGTGTTTTAGTCTATATTATTTTCTTTTTAGTTTATCTAGATATATTCTTTTTATTTCTTTGTCTTCTATTTTTTCCATTAATTCTATTAATATTTTAATTTCTTCACTATCATTTGTTATAGCATTTATTTTATATTCACAAACACAATTACCTAAACATTCACATTCTTCTGATTCATTACTACTACTTGATTCATTTTCAACTATATTTAAATCATTTTCTTCATAATTAGATATATCAGATTCACTAGTTTCTTCATTTATCAATATTTTAAGAACTTGTTCTTTATATTCGTCTGGTATATTTAATTCATTTATTTTCTTTTTAGTATAACAATTTCTAGACGTATGACCAGGCATGCCACATTTATAGCATATAATTGTATCTTTATTATAGTTATACCTTTTTCTCTTATTTTTGTATTTGTACTTTTCATTTTTATTATCTTGTAAATAATTTCTTTTAGGTTTTCTAAATTTTTTATATCGTTTTTCTTTCCTATATTTTTTATTATTAGATGATGGTAATTTTAAAGGTTCATATCCATATTGTTCACAAAAATTTCCTAATTCATTTTTATTATTTATGCCTTCTTTTTTTAATTTTAGCTTTTAGTTTCAAATCTGAACATATAGCTAGACCTTCTTGATTAACATAATTTATAATTTCTCCATAAGTTAGTTCTTTGTATGGTATAGAATTATTAAATTCAATGTTTAATTTGTTTCTTATTTTTTCTGCAAACAACTTAGGCAATCCTGCAATAAATCTTTCTTTCCAATATGCTTCTTTACAATCAGACCTAAGCATTACTTTTGATAAAAATACATCCTTATACCATCTAAAATCTTGTAATTTTCTACAATTTAGATTTAATAGAATAGCAGCACTTCTATCTTGATAAGCTGCAGGGTTTCCTACAAAACTCTTAAGTATAGCAAAAATTAAAGTATTAACTGAGTCATTCATTTCAGTTGGTATTTGTTGACCATTTTCTTCCTTAATAATAATCTTTTTAGTGTGAGCGTATGTCGATTCCCTTTCTTCATGTGACATATACATATCCCACCAACCTTTTAAACTTCCAAAAATCTACTAATTAGTGCGTTAAAAACTCGTTGTTCATTATCTTTATTATGTGACTTATAAGCATTAGAGGCCATAGTCATTTCTTGTAACAAATTTATAATTTGATATTCCGAACAACCATCTATATTCCATTCATATATACAACTACCATCATATCTAGATTGTACTAAAGTATGTTGTTCTTCATATTGTAAATCTGGTGGTGTAGGTCTAGGATAATAATTTCTTGTTTTTGGATTTGGTGTATATGTATTATATTTTATTTTATTTATTTTTAAATCAAATTGCTCTTCTAATTCTGATATATTATCGTCTGAATTATTTTTATTTATAACATTTATTTTTTCATTAGATATATTTAATTTAGACAATTTGGTTTTAATTTCTCTTAATATAGAATCTTGTTTTCCTAAATTAATAGGTGTGTCCATGCTATATGGTACAAATAAAGGATTTTCTTCTATTTTTATAATCCTATCTTTGGTTTGTGACGTACTAGCTTCTTTTTTATTTTCCATTCTATCTAGTTGTTGTCCTATAGTATTTAACATTTCATTTGTATGATTATTTTGATATATTATTGTTGATAATGATTTTTTATCATCATTATTATGTTTGGCTAAAGGTTGTCCTATATATTCTTCATTATCTTTTTTAATTATAATGTCTTTACATGGAGGGTGTTGGCATACTATGGGATTATTTGATTTTGGATCATAATATACCTTATTAATATCATCTGTAGTTACTTCTATTTTTTCTATAAAAGGGAAATATATTTTTGTTATCTTGTATAACTGAAACCATGTGAAAAAAGGAATGTTTACTTCATTATCAATAATATATGTTTGCCATTCTAAATTATGTAACATTCTTTTTCTTTCGTTAAATTTTTGATAATACCATATTAATTTTTCACTATTGTAATTATTAAACATTTCATTTTTTAGAAATTTTATTTCCATTTTAAAAGGAATATTATTTATTTATTCCATTTTAATGAATTAGTCTTTTCAATTGTTCTAGTTTTTCTTTTAAACGAAGATTTTGTAAAACTAAACTTATTATCATATCTTTATGTGCCTTTTTACTAATAACATACTCTCCAGTGAATAATTCTTCTTTAAATATTTTTATTGATTTATTATTTCTTAAAATGGATTCTTGATAATATATTATTTGTTTTTTATGTTCGTATTGATATAAACTCATTTTTAAGAAATAACTAATTGTGATCTTACCAGTTTTATCACATCCTGATTGACTTTTAGATCCGCAAATAAAGTTTTTAAACTCCATTCAATATCATATACTTGATAACCTCGATGTACTCTTAAATTCACATATCTAGCTCCTTTTTTAATCATGTCTTTAATGTGATTTATTTCTATTCTTAAAGAATTTTCTTGTTTATATAAACTTTTTAGATGATTAATATTGTTTTGATTTCTAGCAATCTTTGCTTGTATCGAAGTATCACTCATAATTTTCTCTATAATATTCTACTTCAGATCTAGATGGTTGATCGCTAAAATCATCACCTATATTGTCATCTTCATATAAAGGTGTTGGAATAGATGTATCAAAATTTACTCCTTTAAGTTTCATAGACTGAGTTCTTCTTAGATTTATATTATTATTAATTGTGGATGGAACATACATTGAATGTCTGGATGAGCCAAAAGTTATATCTATATTTCCATTAGAATGATCTATAATATTATTTATATGGCTATTGATTTCTAATGTTTTAGGTTCTATAATCTCTTTAAAATTCCAGGTTTGATTTCTAATAATTTCATCCCATTTAATCCTTTTAGGAACGGTTATATTGGAATTTTGAAAATTAGATTCTATAAGCAAAGTTTCATTAATTGACTTTTCCTTTTTGTATTTTGGTTCTATGGTAGTGGTCATAGTTTTATAATATACTCTATATATTAAAACTAATGGATCAGATCCTTCTTTTATATCAATTTCTTTTAATTTTAAGTTTAAAGTTAATACGTCTAATATATTTTTATCAAATAAAGATACTGTATAATCAGGATAAGCTTGAAAATATATTGGACCATTACATATATTAGATTCTCCTAGGGCTAATAAGGATTGATGAAAATTTATTAATCTAGCATCTCTTAAAATAACACATATAGGAGCATTAATTCCTAATCTTGTCATAGGTTTTATAGCTACTTGAACCATTCCTATATGTAAAAATTTATAATTTTTTCTATGTTCATGTATAGCTTTAGAAGAAAATAATTTTATCTCTTGTTGATTTTTTAATAAAGGTATAGTTTTCTCTGTAGTTTTAATAGAATAATTTTGAAACCAATCAAAAGAACCTTGTTTATATAAAGTTTTAACTTCTACTCTAGGTATATTCCAGTTATGTAAACTAGTTTCTATATTAGCTATAGATACTTCTATAGAATTAGATAGATCCTGTTCATCATCAATATCAGAAGAGGTACTACCCTTCTGGTTTAGTAATAGTTTTGAAATCTTATTCATAATGATTATTAAAATTCTAGTCTGATAAATTTCAATAGAGTAAGTTTTATATTACCTGAATACATGAATCTCTGGGAACACCCCCATATCGTAAATTAGTACGGCGGTCGACTCCTAATGTTCTTTGCTAATTCCAACCGTGATCGACGAGGGCTTACCAAGCGCTTAATTATGCATTCATTTAATATACAACTTATTCTACGTCGTTTATCGGATATATATATATATATATATATATATATATATATATATATATATATATATATATATATATATATATATATATATATATATATATATATATACTAGCGAGGTACCCTACCGTAGCTTTAGCGTGTAATGACGGGTACCCTGAAATAAAATTTTTCAATGAATAATGTATTTTAGTTTATTAAGTTCTTTTTAACAATAAATTTACGGATATCAAGAATTTCATATAGTCCGTGCCCGTTCGGGCTCAAATCCGTTGGCCCGTGTCTGTCGGGCTCTAGCCCGTTTGGTCCGCGCCCGTTCGGGCTCAAGCCCATTTGGCCCTTTGCTCGTTCGGGCTTGAATATTTGTATAATGTGTTTTATTATTTGTAGTAGTGAAATTCATTGCAGGAATTGTGTTTAATTTGATTGTACAATATGCTTGATAATTTGTATTTCTTATGTAAGAGGTTTTTTAATAACTGTATTAATTGCATTTATTGACCAGTTAAATAAATGACTACATTAAATAGCATTAATGTGGTGTTTTATTGTACACTATGCTTCTTGTCTTGTACGTCTAAAAATTATGTGCATTAAAGTGTTGTACACTATGTTTCTTTTCTTGTAAGTAGTAGTCATTATAGTCATTAATAACGTTGACCACTTTAATAGCATTAATGTTGTAAGTCTGAAAATTACATCATGCTTATTTTGTTGTACACTATGCTTATTTTGTTGTAAATTTGAAAATTTGTTGCAGCTGTTGTACATTGTGCTTAAATGGTTGTAATTTTTGGTGAATGAGTGTTTTTAATAGCATTAATGTTGTTTGATAGAATTTTGGTATTAAAATGACACCACGTTTTATTTTATTGTACAATATGCTTACTTTGTTGTAATTCTGAAAATTGGGTGCATTAAAGTATTGTAAACCATGTTTAATTTCTTGTACGTCTTAAAATTAAGAGTGAGATGCCTTCGTGCATTATAAGTAGTATATATATATATATATATATATATATATATATATATATATATATATATATATATATATATATATATATATATATAGGGGACCTTTATTTTGAGAACCTTGTTAAGTGGAAGCTGCGAGAACCCCTTATGTACTCCTAGTAATGCATATTGTGCAACATATTAATGCAACATACCAATTTTGAATTATTAAATCTTTTTATTTAATCCAAAAGGGTATAATAGTAAAAGTAAATTTTATATTATTTTTATTAAAAAATCCTATTATGTAAAAAATTCATTTTTTTTTTTTGCGTTTTTTTTGTTTGCTTTTTTCTGAACATGCATGTTTTAAAACTGATTTAGTGCATATGTGTTTTTATGAATTAATTTTATTATTTTGATTTTTTGGAATCTTGTTTTTAAACATACATGTTTTCAAATGAGAAGGTGCATATGTGTTTTCTGATCATGTAAATTATAACAACCAAGAACATAATGCTAAACACAAAATTCGATATAAATTGAAATACAATTAAAATACAAATTTATAATAAGAAGAAATACATGAATATAATCTATCTTTACACTTGTGCACTAACAATAATTAACGATAAGCAACATATGTGCACAAAACATATGTGTTTGAAGTTTCTCATCAGATTTTTGAACATGTGTGCATGTCTTTCAAAAACATACATGCGCCTTCAAGAACATATATGTACTTCGGTAGGTATGTGTGCGCCTTCAAAGAATGTTACCTGCAAAAAAATAATAGCCAAGATTAAATACTTTCAAAATAAAACTCAAGATAACATTACACGCGCATGAAGCTTAAACTAACAAACAAAAATAAACAGGAGACAAATTTTTATATGTATGCAAAACATATATTATCCAAACACAAAACATATATGCTAAAACATATATGTTTTATAATTTAAACACAAAACATATATATTTTATACGTAAACATATATGTTTTATAATTCAAACACAAAAAACTTATTGTCAAACATAAGTGTTTTGAAACATGCATGTTTTATAACATGCATGTTTTGAATCATGATTGTTATAAATCATACATGTTACTTTTTTTATTTATTCGCATTTGTAGAAAAAACACAAATAAAAAACATATCAATTACAAAAACTACCAAAGACATGCACAATATTAGAGAAATAAAGATTACTGTGAGATACGTAGCGACTTGGTGAAAGACATCGAACTTCGCACAATCACACACCTTTCTTATCCTTTTTTTTTTGTTCAAACCTTTGAACTTTTTTAATTTATTTTATTGTATAAAACATCAAACTAGAAATAAGATCCTACTTATTTCTCAGGGCGTGCTTGGTTAGGGGTTAAGGGGGGTGAGGAATGGGTAAAGTATTCAAAAGGGCCCACATCACAAATAAATTGATGCTTGGTTGGGGAGGGGTAAGGGTTTGATTACCCCGTAGTGGGTAATGAACCATTATAAAGTAAATTGAGGGGTAAGGTATTGATTACCCATCTCACTCATTCCTTTGCATTCCTTTCCCTTTCCCTTTTCCTTTCCCCACTTTGAACCAAGCGGACCCTCAATATTATTACAAGTTCACACATTTAGAAGTTATATCATGAAGCCATAATCAGACAAATCATATGAACAAATAAAATCATACCCATGAATAAAATATTAAATCTAACCTGATATCATAATTGTTTAAACGAAACCAACATGTTTAAACGAAACAAAGCCCAAATCGTTTTTTACACTTGAAATCTCATCGCTAGCATCTTTAAACAAAAACACGTAACCATGTACATATTATATAGTGGGGGCACAACATACACGCACTCATTCAATCAAGCATAAAAACATAACACAATTCAACTTATTTTAAATTCGCCTAACCCTCTTTATCATTTTAGAACACGACACAATATCACAATATTTGGATCTTGTTTATTAACAAATTCTTTTATCCTATTATTTTTAAATTGTTGTTAGTAGTCATCAAGCATCAACCATCTGTACAATAGACTAATTGTTTAATGTCATTCTTGGAGTTATTAAAAAAAACTAATGACTCTTAAAAGTTACAGTGGACCTTATTTTGGCCTAAATATAAGAAGGCTAGTTTTGACAGTTAATTTGTTTAAAAGGTAACGAATGTTGTGAAAGGTTGGTATACTATGGGATGATCACGAACCTGTTGCTATATTTTAAGAATAACCTTCATCAACATGAGCACAAACCCGTTGCTATATTTTAACAATAATCCTGAAAAGCCCACTGTCGGCCCCTTTAACCACCGCCATCCTCCTCCAGTCGCAACCCCCTTGGTCCTCATCCATTACACAACCTTCGATACAAACCTTAAAAAACAACCAAAATGCCAATCGCAGTAGAACCATATAAGAACCAAAAGGAACCATATAACACCAGATCCGTTTGGATCTATTTTTATTCTTTTCTTTGACGGGATCTAAGAGAAGCGGCATGTAATTTTTGTAGCCTCCATTGATTCAAAACAAAACTCAACACTAGATTGGTTATTGATAAAAGCCGGTGCAGGGTATGATCTAGAGATAATATAGTGGTAGTATTGATCATTGCCGTGACAAAAGACACAAATGATGTGTATATGGTGGGAAGTTATTGGGGAGAAGGAGGGTTGGTTAGGTTTTGAGAGAAAGATGAGTTTGAGAGAGAAAAAAACAAAATATGGTAGAATACATCTTAAAAATATGGATCGGTTCACGAAAAATAATAATTATGTAAAATACCCATAAAGCCCTCTGAATTAACTATATTAATTATAAAAAGAAAAGGTTTACTAAATTGATTGGACAGTAGGAGTTACCTTGATTACCATGATTAACGAGGTTTCTCATAATAAAGATACACTATATATATATATATATATATATATATATATATATATATATATATATATTCTTAAAATAAAATCCTTCTCAAATGGATCATGATTATATATATATATATATATATATATATATATATATAGACAATGTATTTCAATGAGAAGAAACTTAATGAGCTTGTGAGAAATGTCCAACCATCAATTCAATCCTTCCTTTTCTTAAGATCTAATGGTCAGAATTTATAGTAACTTTTACACTAAATCTAATGGCTAGTATAAAAGATTAAAAAACACACATCTCACTTTTAAAAATGTGAAAACACTATATTCTCTCAATCGTTCATCAGCACCAACTTCCACCGAAGTCATCGGATCACCGGAGTGCACCGCCATAGTCATTGTCTTTAACCACCGTCTACCTCACTCATCACCGATGACACCGTCCACCACCGTTATCATCGCCGATAACCACCGCCCACCGCCATAATCATTGCCGATCAGATCACCACCATCCCCGCTGATAATCATCATCATTACCTATCAGTTATCACGATATCATCATTAAAATTTAAATACTATCAAGGTACTGAGTAAGTCTGAAGTAAAGCTTTTGATTCATATATTTCCTTTGATTCAATGATTATCGATGAATTCTTTCTTGTTTTTTATGTGTTTGATTTTAATTATTAGTTATGATCATGAATAACTTAGATGAGTATGTAAACTTGATGAAAAAAATGAAAGATGAAGTTCATGGTGGTTTGTCAATGTACACTACGTGTTTGATGAAATGCTAGCTGTTTTACATATGAATGTAGGTTGATGTTTCTTAATCGGCACCGATTATTAGCTAAGTTCATGTACTAAAACCTTCCCTGAGTTCCAAGGTCTTTGCATATAAAAGAAACTTGTGGTCATCGGAACTGATCTAGCTTTTTGATTATATTATTTTGCTCAACTTCTAGATGGTGTTAACATGAAAGTGGTCATTAGTTATGTGATTTAGCGTATATGAAATAATAATATACACCATTTCTGAAGTTCAATAGAATAGTAGATTTCGCATATAACTCGATTTGTGTTGATGGCTTAAAATAAGGTATTGAGATTTGAGAGGATTTAAATAAGGTATCGAATACCTTCACATGTGAAGAAATAAGATATCGAATAACTTCACATGTGAAGAAATAAGGTATCGAATACCTTCACATGTGAAAAAATAAGGTATCGAATACCTTCACATGTGAAGAAATAAGGTATCGAATACATACACATGTGAAGAAATATGATATCGAATAACTTTACATGTGAAGAAATAAGGTATTGAATACCTTCACATGTGAAGAAATAAGGTATCGATTACCTTCACATGTGAAGAAATAAGGTATCGAATACCTTCACATGTAAAATGGCATGCTGTGACATTTGCTACACGATAAAAAAATGCATTTTTGGTTTGGGAAAGTCAAACATATATTACACTTGTCAAGATGACATTTTTCACGAAATGGGCGTTAGACGTCATTTGTTCACCCTTTGAAAAAGCCAAATTTTGGGTCATGCAAGCATGGTGAGTTTGAATGTTCTATAGTGTAACAATACCTATCTTTCAATATACAAAACGACTTTTATATCGGTTTTCAGGATATAGAATGCACTTTAAAGAAGATCCTCTAGGGGTGTTTTAAATAAACATTTGATCAAATACATACATTCACCAAGAAAAGAAGCTCAAATCATAGACAATCCCAGCAAAAAATTTTAGTGACTAAACTGCGTATTGACGAGTATAAAGAAAAAAGAATCATATTAGCCATTACGTCAAATGATCCACATTACATTTGCATTGTTCTTATTAAGAAAAATTCCCGACAATATATTGTTTTAAATCATAAATGAATCTCAAATCAAAATGTCACAACCAATCCGGTTGGTATTTAAATCAGAAAATTGCTTCATTTTGGGTCAGCAAAGAAAGAGTTGATGGAAGGCATGATCTCTGGAGACTTGTTGCGAACAAACTTCCTTACTGCATGCTCTGTGTACCTTTCACCTTCCACAAAGTTATCCAGCACACCAGCAGTTCTGTTTTCCTTGGTTACTCTATACATGACTCTTGTAACACCATTGTCTATCTACAGGTATCCAAAGGCGTTATGACCTATGTAACCCCGGAAGTCAAAGATCTCTACCATCTTTTGGAGAATGAGTTTCTGCCTCTGGACTTGGCTTCAAAAGTACAACCTTTGCTGGCAAAGATCTCAAAGTTTGGCGAGAAAATATCTTCAGCATCTTCTGTACCAGATGTGCAGTTGTCTCAGTACGTTCCTGCTTTGGAGAAAGTTGCTACCTTAAGATTGCTGCAACAGGTGGATTAACACGCGTTTTTGTTAAGCTTTAGCAAATGCAAGTGTTTTGTGTATTGTTTTATTTATTATACTATAATTTCTGTTTCAGGTATCCAATGTGTATCAGACCATGAAAGTTGAGACTTTAACCAAAATGATCCCATTCTTTGGCTTTTCGGATGTTGAGAGGATCCTTGTTGATGCTGTCAAACATAATTTCATTGCTTTGAAAGTTGACCATATGAAGGGGTGCAGTTATTTTTGGTGATTTGGTTAGTCCAATTTTTTTGTTAATATATGCTGAAAGTGTTTCTTTCTGTTATTTTGTTAATAATTTTCCACTATTATGATTCTAACAATTGCTATTTTTCTCTCCACGGTCTTGATTCTGATCATCTACATGGCCACTTAAGTGATTTTGCTGTAAATTTAAGCAAATCACGTTCGATGATAAATCCCTCTGCTAAGAAAGTATCTAAATTAAGTGACATGCTGCCAAGTTTAGTGAGATAGTAGAAAAAGAGCACAAAAGGCTTCTTGCTCGAAAGTCAATTATTGAGAAAAGAAAGGAAGAACAGGAACGTCATCTAGTGGAAATAGTATTCATTTTCATTAATAATCTGAAGTTCTGTAATATATATTGTTATGTTTGATATGCTGCTTAATTCTTCTATTTTGAAAATTGTTCATCCAGGAACGTGAGGAAGAAACAAAAAGACTAAAACAACAGAAAAAAGCTGAAGAGGCAGAAAAAAAGAGGCTTGCAACTGAATTTCAAGAAATGAAAAACAAAAGAATCCGTGAGGAAATTGAGAAACGAGAACGTGAAGAAGCAGAGGCTATGCTCAAAGAGGTGTGGGAAGACCTGAAAGAAGCCACTCTTGGATAGAGTGAGTAGCATCCTCTTCAGTTTACATTAGAAGTAGCAATTTTGACCATATATATTATAAACGGGTCAATTTGGGTAGTTTTTAATCTCAAGCGGTTCAAATAAAGAATTTTATCAGAAAAGAGATTGGGTCAAATACGTCTGAGGGAAACAGGCTTTAGATTGCCTGACATAGTGACATGTATATTCAATCCATACAATCTCTTAAATTGGCTTATTCAAAATTTAGGTTATCTTATGTTCTGCATCTGTTTTTTTAAAAAGTTGGAAATTAACATAAACTGTCTTTGAGAAACGAAAAACCAAAGAATCCGTGAGGAAATTGAGAAACGAGAACGTGAAGAAGCAGAGGCTATGCTCAAAGAGGTCGTAGGAAAGACCTGAAAGAAGCCACTCTTGGATAGAGTGAGTAGCATCCTCTTCAGTTTACATTAGAAGTAGCAATTTTGACCATATATATTATAAACGGGTCAATTTGGGTAGTTTTTAATCTCAAGCGGTTCAAATAAAGAATTTTATCAGAAAAGAGATTGGGTCAAATACGTCTGAGGGAAACAGGCTTTAGATTGCCTGACATAGTGACATGTATATTCAATCCATACAATCTCTTAAATTGGCTTATTCAAAATTTAGGTTATCTTATGTTCTGCATCTGTTTTTTTAAAAAGTTGGAAATTAACATAAACTGTCTTTGGCTCATCATGACCTGGTTTAACCATTTATATGTCCGACATCTTGATTGGAACTCTTGGATTGACTTCTTTTTTTTCTATACAGAAGAACATGACAAAGCAACAGTTAATAGAGTTAGCACTACAGGAGCAATTCAAAGAGAAACAAGAAATGGAGAAAAAATTGCAAAAACTACTTAAAACAATGGATCACTTGGAAAGAGCAAAAAGAGAAGAGGCAACACCCTTGGTTGAAGCCGTTTACCATAAACGTCTGGCTGAAGAGAAACTGCTTCATGAAACGTAATCACTTGTTGTTAAAGAACCTTCCGCTCTTGGTTTTATTACAAGCAATATTACCTATGTTTTGGCCACCACTGCTGCTACTATCAAGTGGTACTAATCATCTATTGCTTCTTTATATATGTTTCCTTATTTATAAATGACTACGGTTTCTCAACACAGGGTTGAATTAGATAAAGGAGTAGTCGTAACCAACCATTCATTAATAAAACGTAGTTAGAATATGATAAATATGCCAAAATTTTGACATGAGTTGAGGTGCTGCTAATACTTATAGAGCTGATGCAAGTTTCTTTGTGTGATCATTTTTCATTTTATTTTTGTATAATGTAACGGACCAATTAGGTTAGGAAGCATGGTAGAGTTTCTGTTTATGGTCAATCCTTTTTCATTTGTGGTCCTGTGTTCTATTTTCACTCATGTTGCATCTTTCACTAATTGATTTTTTACTATTTGGTTTGAGTTGAATAGTAATGGCATCTTCCCCTTGTTGATTAAAGGGTCATTATGTCACGAGGAAATTTGGTGCAATTTGGAAGTGGACATAACGGAGACCCTCCACAACCTCGATAAAGGTAATGGTTTGTTTGTACTATCGAAGTGTGGTTATTCTTGTTAATAAAACATGCATGTACTTTGAAGCTTTGATATCATTGCCAATAAAGTATATGTATTCAATAAGCTTAATACTGGCTAGTATATTTTGGTGGTATTTAGTCAACAAATATGATAAATCTACACCAAAGATTAAATGCATTTAGACCATAAGTAGCTTGATGTCACTGAACAAGAAAATGCAAGGCAATGGGACTATCGGTTTCTATACTTTTGAAGTTGCACTCAACATTTCCATATATACTCTTTTCTTTCTTCTATAGTCTAAGCTTTTTGTTATATTTAGGCCCTTGTGCTGGATTGAGCATATGTTACTTGATAATGAAACGGGGCTGAATCCTCCTGGTATAAGGGTATCTGGACTAGTGGCAGCTGATTACTTAGCAGCAGGCTATTTTATATGGGCAATTTTAATTATCAATTTGGCCCACATCTGATATGAGGAGAAAAACATGTATATGGTTGCTTATGATTGGAAGCTCTTGTTTCAAACTATCGAGGTATGCTCAAATCCAATATAGAGGCACCCTTTTAAATGGTTTTCTTGATTGGGAAAATTATGATAACCAGGTAAAGGGATCAAACCTTTAAGCAAAATGAAGAGCAACATAAAACTCATAGGAGAAACAAGCGGTGAAAAGGTGGATGTAATTCCACATTCTAGAGGTGTTATGTATTTCTTGCATTTTATGAAATGGGTGAAGCAGGCTCCAACGGGTGGTGGAGATGGATCAAGTTGGTCGCTAAGCATATAAAGGCGTGTAATTAATATAGCGGACCTTTTGCGGCTTCCTAAAATAGTTGCGAGGGCTTTTTTCTCAGAAGCTAAGGATATTGTTGTTGCAAGGTGGATGTAATTCCACATTCTAGAGGTGTTATGTATTTCTTGCATTTTATGAAATGGGTCGAAGCACCGGCTCCAACGGGTGGTGGAGATGGATCAAGTTGGTGCGCTAAGCATATAAAGGCTCTGGCGAATATAGGCGGACCTTTTTTGCGGCTTCCTAAAATAGTTGCAGGGCTTTTTTCTACTGAAGCTAAGGATATTGTTGTTGCAAGGTATTGTTATATTGTTTTGATTGGTACTTCTACATGAGTGATGTTTGGATTTGCATTTTGAAACTAGATATTGCGACTTGATGTGGCAATAATCAGTTTTCAACATTTCGATAACCAATTTTACTTGATTTACGATATGATTATTCAAGGGTCAAATACATATATAGTTATTGTAGTTCTAACTATAGGTGATTACCTATTAGAAAGATTCTGATTTCACTAAGAACTCCTCTATTTTAAAAAGTTTTTGTCAACTGAGAGAGAGGCAATAAGACGAAGAGTGAAACTAAGGTAATTCACTAAGACATCCTCTCCAAAAAAAAGCTTTTGGACAACTTTGTGCTAAACAGCTTAAAAGTCACCCAATATGTATTCACACACGAAGATATTTTTAGAAAACTTAAATAATCGTCTTTTAAACATCAATATCTCCTATTTTCGCACCTCTAGTATTAAAAATACGCTAGTAAGATCAATGCTTCAATACGTGCTCATAATTTTCATGTGCGAAGATATTTTTACAAAAGTTAAATAATTGTGTATTAAACATCAGTAAGTAATTGATTTTTGCGGTTATAAGTGCGTATAAGTTTAGTTATATTATCTTCGCATGTGAATATTATCATATAGGAATGAAGTTTTGACGTTATTAGCGGATTTAAGTTTGGATTATATTATCTTCACGTGTGAAAAATATTATTAAGTAATTGATTTTTTCTTGGTTATAAGTGCGTATAAGTTTAGTTAGAAATGAAGTTTTGACATTAATAACGGATTTAAGATTGTGAAGATTATCGGTGGAAGTTTTCAGGTTATAAGTGGATATAATTGCATGGAACGGAGAAAAGTAAGTATTTCCATTATTTTTGATATTCTGTAGTTAATTCTGTTCTGTTTGCAACGAGTTATGATCCATAATTAGCATTGATAGTACTCATTGGTTTTTTGGCAATGCAGATTAGAAAAAAGGTTCCTAAGAGTGTTTCCTGGCTTGATGTCTCCCGGGTCTTTTCTACCTCTATTCATATCAGTGGTTAAAGCGGGTTCAGTTCAAAATGGTTAGTTTTGCGCAGATGAAAACGATTTGGTTAAATAGGAATACAATAACTATCTTGTATTGCAATAAGACAATAACTTACTATATTTGAATGGGATGGCTTTTAAAGGTGGCAATTTTGGCGTGTAAGTAATAGGTCAAAGCAGGCTCGGGTTAGAATGGGTAGTTTTGTGCAGACTGAAGCGGGTCAGGTTAAATATGAATACAAAAACTATCTTGTTACAATTTCTTATCAGGTCAAAGAAGGTTCAGGTCGTAATGGGTAGTGCAGATTTAATTGGGTTACCTCACAAATGATTATCAAAACTATCTTGTTACAATGATTAAATATTTGTAAAGAGAATGATTTTTAGAGCTGGAATATGGGATGGTAAGAAACCCGTCAAAGCAGTTTCATCCCATGGAATATGGGTAGTTTAATCGGGTTGAGATAGGACCAGTTAAGTCGTGAAGTTCTAGGGGGTTTATATCAATATTTGAAAGATATCACTTGCCATTCAGTCGAACCAAAGTCTTACGTGTTTGAATACTCTTCTTGCTGGTAATCAAATATCCATGTGTTTTCTATTTTGCAAGGCTGTCAAGATCGCGATCCCTCGCAGGATCGTTTTTGTCTTTGCAAGATCGAGATCCGATCCTACCAATTAGTCATATTTTGTAAACAAATGATATCCAAGTCAGACTGTTTTACATTTCTACTCAACATCAAAGGTAAATTTATATAATATCCTCTTGAAAATGACAAAGTTCAAATTTCAAACACCAAAGTAATAGTAAAACACAAAAAGGTAAAGTTTCCATCGTTACATTAGCGCTTTAGTGGATAATATTACATAACATAAGTCCTAAATTTCTCAAAACATACTAGCCATCTACATGATTTCAAGAAAACAAACGTTTCATAAGTGGAATTTCAAAACATACCATTTGATTAGTTTAATCACAGTAAAGTAAATAAATTAAACTATTGAACACTTTTAAACTATAATCTATTTAGAAAAGTAAAAACTATGTATAAACTATAATCTATTTAGAAAATGAGACAATAATGGTTTACTTATTAGACATTAGTAAAACACATGTATTTTTTTGCCTAAGCAAGTGAGATGGACTTAAAAGATTAAAAAAGTGAACCTTCGGATCGGATCGTATCGATCTTACGATTCTACGTCGCGATCCTGATCAGCTACGATCCTACCTGATGCGATCCTACCACGATCCTACGATTTTTTGGGCACGTAAGATCGTACGATCTTACGTGTAAACTCGCGATCTTGACAGCTATGCTATTTTGTACTCCATACAGGTTTATGTGATACCCGATATCACTTGCCATTCAGTCGAACCAAAGTCTTAAGTGTTTGAATACTCTTTAATCTACAATAAATTTAGTGCACACATTACAAATAAGAATTTCTTTCATGCTCTTTGCATTGCTATTTTTTAGGGGGTATGTCCTGACCTCCATGTAGCCTGCCCAAGGTTTGTTCACTGAGTTCTGTTTGAGCAAATGTTACATGACGATAACAATGGACTAGTTCATTTTTGCATGAAATTTGAGTAAATGTTGCTGTGTTTTTAATGTCCCTAGATGAAAATATAAAGGATATATGTGATATCTTTTTCTATATTTTGTCAATGTACTCCACTATATCCCTTCACAACTTGTGGTTCGTTACTTGGCTTTTACCTCAATACAGTTGTCCATGCTCAAGCTTAATGTTGCATGTACACCTACTAGAACAACAACACCTAATCGACTGATGCGGGTGCGGGGCAGGTATGAAGTAGACAGTCATACATCTAACCAAGGGTAGAGACTACTTCCAGAAAGATCTCTGGCCATTTACAACTGGTAGACGTCATTAAGTGTTCAGGAACTGCTGTGTTTTTTCGTTTTAATAGTATCTAGTAATGCATGTGGGGTTTAGTGTTTTGTGACGCAAGTGACTGATTTACAATGCATTATTGTTCTTACATTTGTAACAGATTAAATTATTATTACTGTTATAAAACAATTTGGGCTTTATACAAGTCTTGTAACTTTTAAGTTTTGACTTTCTGAAGTTGTTAGACAATGCTCACAAACTTTCATATCATGTAGAATACTAATTTTGTATTATTTGAGTTATTGAAATAAGTTATTTTAAGTATCAATCAAAGAAGTGATCTGTCAGTTGAGCTGGAAATTTGTCAGTTAGGCATAGAGCATGCTAAGGATCTGCTATAAGACATCATATAGCAAGTTATTATCATTATTTTCTTATAATTCAGGTTCAAAATAATCAGATTTAGGAGAAGCTGATAACATGCTGTACAAAAACTAAGCATTCAGTAGAGTAAAATTGGCTGGCTAGTCATAGTCCAAATTAACTGATCATCTGATTATTCTAGTCACAATTATAACTTTCAATACACTCATCCCGACACTATTTTAGTTTATTTGTTAATTTATGCGTTGAAGGGTTTATCAGTCATTCCATCTAATCTTTAAGCTCTATTGAAACTTTGAACCTTGTACATTTTTGTACTTCTTTAGGAATATATAATGTCCATCAATCCATGGGTGGTATCACTAATACCTATCATGCCTTTTTTTTTCCCCAGCTGGGTGTTCTGATGGAAGCTGTGTTATATGGGACTTTGAGACACGAGGTATCCCCAAAGAACTAAGGGATAAGGATTGTGTTGCTGCCATAACAAGTGTTTGCTGGTAAAAGGACGGTCACCACATACTTGTTTCAGCTGCAGATAAGTCTTTAAGTCTATGGAACGTTGTAAAGGGAGAAAAGATATACCAAACAACACTGCAACAAACCCCCTTACATGCTCGTTTACACCCTGGTGGTGGTTCTCCCAAATTAACTCTTTGCCTAGTTTGCCCCTTCTCCTCTGCTCCCATGATTGTTGATTTGTGCAGCAAAACCACAACTACACTTCCCATATCCATATCTGACAAAGCCAGTGGGGTTGCTCCTTCATCACGCAACAAGTTTACAGATGGGTCAGCGCATTATACACCAACAGCAGCATGCTTCAACAAGTATGGGGATCTGGTCTATGTAGGAAACTCGGTGGGGGAAATCCTCATAATTGATTATAAAAACAATCAGGTTCGTGGGATTGTCCCAATTACGGGTGGTGCGGTGATAAAGAATATAGTATTCAGCAGGGACGGGCACTATCTTCTTACAAATTCGAGTGATCGTACAATTAGAATATATCAAAATCTTTTGCCCTTAAAAGATCCACTTAAAGCCCTTGATGAGGTACTGGATGCCCCAGATGAGGTTGAAATGTTAAAGGCTACCGGATTGAAGTGTTTAACACTTTTCCGAGAGTTTCAAGATTCTATAACCAAAGTTCACTGGAAAGCACCATGTTTTAGTGGTGATGGTGAATGGATAGTTGGAGGTTCTGCTAGTAAAGGTGAGCACAAAATATACATTTGGGATAGGGCCGGACATCTTGTGAAAATTCTTGAAGGTCCAAAGGAAGCCTTGATGGATTTGGCTTGGCACCCGGTTCATCCTATTGTCTTTTCGGTGTCGTTAATTGGCTTAGTTTACATATGGGCCAAAGACTATACTGAGAATTGGAGTGCATTTGCCCCAGATTTCAAGGAACTCGAGGAAAACGAGGAGTATGTTGAACGTGAAGATGAATTTGACTTGGTGCCAGATACTGAAAAGGTATTATTAGAGGTGAAAAACTGACCATATTCTACCATTTACCCAAAATTGGTCTTCCAAATGCTTACAAGTCACAACCTGTTCGACAAAAATTAAGATTACTGGTTTAATTATATAGTTTGTAATTATATCTAAACCAGGTAACTGTTTTAGAAATATAAACCAAAAACAAATCTTGGCTGGTCAACCCAATCCTTTTCTCTTTGACCGGTCCGAAATTGCTACCTCTATTTGAAACGAATACTTCCTATTGTTGCTGGAACTCTCTGGACTGACTTTCTAGTTTGTTACTTGAATTCTTGCAGGTGAAAGAATCATACACTAATGAAGATGATGAAGTTGACATTACAACCATTGAGAAGGATTCAGCCTTTAGTGATTCAGATATCTCACAGGATGAACTATGCTTCTTGCCTACAGATCCTTGTCCTGATGTTACTGAGCAGCAGGAAAAACACAATGGAAGTACTTCAAAACTAGGTGATAGCAAGAATTCTGATTCCCCTCTTTCAGAAGAGACAGGAATCGATGGTCGGGCAATGAACCATGATTCTAGTCAAATTGAAGGTACTTTGCTCCCTCTTTAAGTATTTGGAGGGTGTTCGGATGTGAAAAATAGTTAATATCATCAAAATTTCTATTTAGTAAATATATCAGTGTCTTGTGTAATGTTGACTAGGACTCCTACAGTTTAGGCTAGAAAAGTGATAATTGATTATTTTATATTTACTCTTTGATGATCAGCATGGCAGCTTTTATGAAACTAATTACTTGTGCTCTGAGTCTTTAATAATCATATAAAGCCGAATCTCTTTGGTAAATCAATAAAAACTGATTCTTGCAACTTTAGGTCGAATAATCAGATAATCCAGTTCTGAAGCCCATAACCCAAAACTGTTGGCCATTCTGTGTACTCCTTCTAATTAGATATTCTGGTTGAGCTATGAGCTTATGAAACTGATTATCATACCTTAAAAGTTGCAATAAGTATATTTGAGTGCTTGGGTAAATTTATTAGGATACGGCTTATTTGGTTTGCTGTCCTTTGTTTGCACTTGAATATCCGGCAAAAGTGTCGCCTTAAAAACACACATTCAAGGTCCCCCTTTCTTTACAAGGGAATGTGCTCTTTGAAATAGTGGATACATTTTTGGCCTTTATATTATGTTAACAGTTTAGGTTTCTTATCTCAGGTAATTAGCTTAAAAGTTTTTGGTTGTATAGATTTTAAAGCTAAGCATGCCGAGAGTTATTACCTTTTCTAGTTGCCATACATGCATAGTTGGAATTTTTAATTAGTAAAAATTAATAGAGGTGGCAAGATAGTTGGGTTGGTTAATGGGTCTAAGTCGGTTCGGGTTGAAACAAGTCCTTTATTAGTAGGGGTCAAAACAGTCCTGGACCGGGTTAGGTTCACCCATAAACAATTAAATGTCCTCTGATAACTTTTGTTGGTATTTAACAGAAGACTATATCTATATAATCATGATATCTTCACTTCTAGAGGTAATAACCATGAACTATATAATCATAATAACAATCTATATCTATATAAATGAATAAAACAATATGGCAGGATGTATTCATTTCATGTAGACCTTCGGTGACCTTCAACCCATCAAACATAGTTAAATTGTTCCTCTGGTTACTAAATTATTTATATTGGCCTGGTTTGAGATAAATGACAACCTGAATTAACCCTTTCATAAGTTCATGGTTATTACCTCTAGAAGTGAAGATATCACTTTGTCTTTGTTACCTCTTTGGCATTCCTGTAGATGGGTTGTTGGTAACATAAATTGACTGATGGTTCACAAAAATGACTCTCGTTTTGCGAAACCATTTTTGCAATCTTTGAAGTACATGATTTATTCCTGAACTTGCGATGCAGGATTAGAGAATTCTGGTGCTGAAGATACCAGCGTGACAAACTTGAAAAGAAGGCGGAAACCATCTGAAAAGGTGTTAGAACAGCAGCAGGCACAGAAGATTAGGAAACCGCTACAGAAAACAAAAGGTTCTGGTAGACCGTTGAAAACGAGAAGTAGAATTAGGATTGAACAAGAATATGATATGTATCATTCTGCAGATGAGGATGGGTTTGATGATTAGTATAAATTCCCAATAGCAACTTACAAACTACTGTACTTTTAAAGATTGGATCAACTTTTATTTAGTGACCTCTCGTGGTCAATTAGACATTCCATGTTTCGCTAAGTAGGTAACAAACTAAAGCGATTGGGTAAGTGATGAACTTTCCCAATAGCGGTTTGATGTGTTTGGTAAACCTTTGCACCGCTTAGTATCTGATTCGAGTTGATATTGCATACATTACTTGTAATCATAAATTGGTGACATGTCTGCTCTAAACAATACTTATTATCTGCTGCCAGTTACCATTTCTCATATTACGTGAACATGTTCTTTGCATGTAGGCAAGAATTAGAGCATCCATTGATTTTTATTCACGACAAAACAATTTCAGACATGAACTCCCTTGTAAGAATCTTGGAACTCACTGTAGAGGTAACCAATATAGACACCTTATAACACTCTTTAGCCGGTCTTTTGCTGATTGGTTAACATCACTGTTATCATTTTTATTATTGTGACAGAAACGTAGACCTCTGCTAATTGTGGCGGAAGATTTGGAAATTGAGTTGTTGGCAATGTTGAGGAGGACTTAAGGTAAGCATCTGAATTTGCTTTAGAGCCACTTGTTGATAGCTAATTCATAATAAATACTAAAGAGACATGTGCGTGATTTTATACTTGTAGGTGCGTGCGATTAAATCTCCCGGATCTGGAGATAATAGGAGAGCGAACTTGGAAGATATTGCGGTGCTTATCGGAGGGAGGTAGATAAACATCTATTTCCTAATTGCAACTATAGGTGGCAAAATGGGCAGGTGGTGCATGTCTAGTAATGGGTCATAATGGGTTTGGGTCAACTTAATTTCATCTACGTGTAGAAACTCGTTGGGGTGGGATAAGTTTTAACACCTTTTTTTCAAATCTTTTGAACTTGTTATATATGATTAAATAGTTATTTCAGTAATAAACTTGTAGTGTGTTACTTTTTCATCGTCCCTTTTAGTCAACATATATCTTTTGTAATTTGAGTCATTGAAAGATGGTTTTATGTCCCGTGCGTGTCTTTTTGTAACTAAGAAACCTTACGATTTGGCTTTTTGTAGTGATAATGATTATATACAAATGTTGTGCATATACATGAGAGTTCGATTTATCTCAAGCATGTCAAATAAACAAATGTTTTTTTAAAGGCGACAAGTCTTACGAATTGCACATAGCATGTTGCCCAAAGCCTATTTTTAAGTCATCTATAGTTACACGCAAAGATAAATGTATATAAGTGTACGTGCATTTATTAGTGAAAAAGATTTATTCACATGCGAAGAAATTTTTTTATACTCGTGTATAAATGTACGTGTATTTACTAATGAATAATGTATATTCACACATGAAGAAAAAAGTATATGCTCATATATAGATGTACATGTATTTACTAGTGAAAAAATTAGGAGCAATGATTGAAGCTTTGATCTTAATAGCATAATTTTTATACTAAAAGTGCAAAAATAAGAGATATTGATGTTTAATAAACGATATTTAAGTTTTGTAAAAATATCTTCACATGTGAAAATTATGAGCAAAGATTGAAGTTTTAATCTTACTAGCATATTTTCTATACTAAAAGTGCAAGAATAGGAGATATTGATGTTTAATAGACGATTATTTAAGTTTTGTAAGTATATCTTCACATGTGAAAATTATGAACAAGGATTGAGTCATTTGCCTTACTAGCATATTTTTATGGAAGTGCCAAAATAGGATATATTGATGTTTAATATACGATTATTTAAGTTTTGTAAGACTATTTAATATTTAATAGATGGTTATTTAAGTTTTGTAAGAATATTTTCACATGTGAAAATTATGAGTAATGATTGAAGCTTTGATTTTACTAGCATATTTTTCATACTAGAAGTGCAAATATAGGAGATATTAATATTTAATAGACGATTATTTAATTTTTATAAGAATATTTTCATATGTGAAAACTATGAGCAAGGATTGAATCTTTGATTATACTAACATATTTTTTATACTAGAAATGCAAATATATGAGATATTAATGTTTAATAGACGATAATTTAAGTTTTGTAAGAATATTTTCACATGTGAAAATTATGAGCAATGATTGAATCTTTGATCTACCTATTGTATTTTTTATACTAGAAGTGTAAAAAATGATATATTGAGGTTTAATAGATGATAATTTATATTTTGTAAGAATATCTTTGCACATGAAAATTATGAGCAAAGATTGAATATTTGAACTTACTAGCATATGTTTTATACAAGAAATGCGAAAATAGAAAATATTGATGTTTAATAGACAATTATTTAAGTTTTCTAAGAAATATCTTCACACGTGAAAATTATGAGCAAATATTGAAGCTTTGATCTTACTAGCGTATTTTTATACTTGAAGTGTAAAAATAGGATGTATTGATGTTTAATAGAAGATTATTTAAATTTTTTAAGAATATATTTGCACGTGAAAGTTATGAGCAAGGATTGAATATTTGATCTTACTAGCGTATATTTTATACAAGAAATATAAAAATAGGAGATATTGATGTTTAATAGACGGTTATTTAAGTTTTGTAAGAATATCTTCACGCGTGAAATTTATGAGCAAAGATTGAAGCTTTTATCTTAATAGCTTATTTTAATGCTAGAAGTGAAAAAATTGGAGATATTGATGATTAATAGACGATTATTCAAGTTTTATAAGAATATATCTTGGCGTGAAAATTATGATCAAGATTGAAGCTTTGATCTAACTAGCGTATTTTATGTTAGAAGAGTAAAAATAAGAGATATTAATGTTTAATAAATGATTATTTAAGTTTTGTAAGAATATTTTCACACGTGAAAATTATGAGCCAATATTGAAGGTTTGATCTTACTAATGTATTTTTAATACTAGAAGTGCAAAAATAGAAGATATTGATGTTGAATAGACGATTATTTAAATTTTGTAAGAATATCTTCGCACGTGAAAATTATGAGCAAGGATTAAATATTTGATTTTACTAGCGTATATTTTATACAAGACATGAAAAAATAGGAGATATTGATGTTTAATAGACGGTTATTTAAGTTATGTAAGAATATTTTCGCGAGTTAAAATTATGAGCAAGGATTAAATATTTGATCTTAATAACTAGAAGTGCAAAAATAGGATGTATTGGTGTTTAATAGACGATTATTTAAGTTTTATAAGAATATATCTTCAAGAGTGAAAATTATAAGCAAAGATTTAAGCTTTGATCTAACTGGCATATTTTTTATGCTAGAAGTGCAAAAATATGAGATATTGATGTTTCATAAACAATTATTTAATTTTTGTAAAAATATCTTCACACGTGAAAATTTTGAGCAAATATTGAAACTTTGATCTTACTAGTGTATTTTTTATACTAGAAATGCAAAATAATAGATATTTATGTTTTTATAGACGATTATTTAAATTTTGTGAAAATATCTTCGCACGTGAAAATTATGAGTAAGGATTGAATATTTGATCTCATTAGCGTATATTTTATACAAGAAATGTTAAAATATGAGATATTTATGTTTAATAGACGATCATTTAAGTTTTCTAGGAAATATCTTCATATGTGAATATTATGAGCAAATATTGAAACTTTGATCTTACTAGTATATTTTTTATACTAGAAGTGTAAAAATAGGATATATTGATGTTTAATAGACGATCATTTAGATTTTAGTAAATACGCCTACATTTATACATGAGCATATACTTTTTTCTTTGCGTATAACTAAACACAATTAAATACACGTACATTTATACATGAACATATATTTTTTTCTTCGCGTGTGAATAAACTTTCTTAACTAGTAAATACATGTACATCTATACATGAACATGTATTTTTTTTCTTCGCGTGTGAATATACTTTTTTCACTAGTAAATAAACGTATATCTATACATGAGCATGTAGTAAATTAAGAGGTCTCATATTTTACTCAATAATGGCCTCACAATTTGTTTTGTTTTAATCTCATTGGTTCAACATTACAAAACATGAGACACAAACATCAGAGGATCTCAATCCTTTGTCTTGCCACTACCTCCAACTCGTGATATCCTCTTCGGTATATTCAAGTTAACTTTGCATATGATGAATTATCAAAGCAATTGAGTTAATATCAATGGATTTCCTGTCACATTAGGCATTCATCAGCTTCTTAAGTTTTGTGCTTCTTTTATTTTCATGTGTGATGAAGTTGTTCACACATCTTTATAATTTATGAGTCATATACAGGACATATAAATTCACATGTAACCAAGTTGTTCATGCATCTTAGAAAGCTACGAGAAATATATTTTCACATTATTTTCACATGTGACCATGTTACGAGACTTATATTTTCACATGTGACTAAGTTGTTCACACATCTTTATAATCTATGAGACATATATTTTCACATGTGACGAAGTTTTCACGCATCTTAATATGCTAGACATATTTTCACATGTGACAAGTTACAACACATTTATTTTCACATGTGACGCACCTTAAAAAGATACGAGATACATATATTGTGACATGTGACCAAGTGATTCACGCATCTTAAAAAGGTACAAGACATATATTTTCACATGTGACCAAGATGTTCCATGTGTAACAAGTCTTTAGAAAGTAACAAAAGGAAAAGAGAATCAACCTAAGAGATTGTAGGTTTAACTATTAGATACAATAGTTACTTATCTAAAGGTTCTCATGAAACGAGGTTTGACATGTTCATTTGTATCCATTGCTGAATTTGCAAGAAAAAGATTGACCACTTGCCATACAAAGAAATGTTAATTTCAAGATGACTTATTAACTTTTTTCACATGTGAAGGTTAACAATAAATACTAGTAAAAGTAAGAAAAACTTGAAAAGAAACCTTTTATTCGAAAATATATTGATTGGGCTTGAATGAAAATGCATGACCTTAAGAACACAAGACTAATGAAAGCATGTTGATTGATTTGGATATTCATTTTAGCTTGAATCTCAACCATTTTGTATTTGAAAAATGTGCATCAAATTAGGATTTCAACTCATAGATCATGTATACATTTATGTTTGAATCCATCAAATGATAATGTTTTCTAAACAATCTATAACAAATCAAAGCAAGATTGGAAATGCCATTGAACACCATGTTGTTCCTCGCTATACAATACAAAAGGCACGAAAAGAAAAAAAAAAAAACTTTGCTCATGAGCACATATACTTTTTGTTTGCTAGGAGTACATGTTCTCAAGCTTACCAAACCAAACACCTGTAATGTGTAAATTCAGTTTTGTTCAAAAAATAAAAAAAATTTGATACATGAATTAATTATAGAAATCACAAAGATCAAACATGTGCATCACCCTTGAAAGCAAAGACTGGTGTCCTAGGGTCGGTCATCCACATATGAAAAAGCTCCAACTTTAAGTTTGATAGAGGATACCAGAATTATTCTTGTCCCCAGCCTTCCACTTCTGGGTATATTAAAAATAAGATTAGTCTATAACAGATTGTTATATGAAACATGAATTTGCTGTTAACATAAAGATTTGCATAACTACCTTCTAGATTAAGCTCAATAACTTGTGGCCAGTAACGAGGACCACAAACTCTAACCACATTTAACTGCAGCAGGTATCGAACATCAAGAAAAATCTATAATAGCAAAAAGTCTGGCACATAATGCATATAATTACACTAATAGTATGTGAATATACCGTGCCTTGTTTCATAAATTAAACGATACACTACACCAATAGAAAAATGTGGAATACCGTGTCTTGCAAGCTCGGGAAGAATGCAAGGAGTGACCTTGCAGAAACTTGTTTCTGCATAATGTTGAGTTTCCTTGATTATAACTTCAAGAGGAGCATAAACTGGTAGGCCTGTGTCCACATCAACTCTTTGCACCCACCACTAGGGGTGTTATCGGGTCGGGTTGTCGGGTTAAGTCGGGTTTTGAGTTTTGAAAAAGTGACCCGCAACCCGACCCGATAAGAAATCGGGTTATTGGGTTCTGGTGGTTATCGGGTCGGGTTAAGTCGGGTCGGGTGATTAGGGTTGTCAGGTTATAACATAAATCCAACTCTACGTATTAGATCAGTTACTTTCAATGTTTAGACTTTGGTTTAGAAAACTATATCCATTAGTAACTGATTGTAGCTCAAAGTCTAATCACATGATCAAAAGCCTTATAACTACAAGAAAGTAACTGAGATATAATCTAATGTTTAGACTTTTGCAGAATGTGGAAACAGAAAAGGAGTAATATTGATACAACATACAGACTAACTTTTTGCACTTGTTCTACAATGGTTTGTGTAACATATAAGGTGTTTGATTGATGCTAACAGTGTTAAAATGACTGAAGAATACAAGAGATGACTAGCTAGTGGTAATTAAACATACTACGTGTAAGCTAGAAAATAAAATAAACGGAAGGCGTGAGAAGCATAAATTATCACCAGAACCAGGTACCACGGCTATCAACGGCCTTCACAGTAGTTGGGACTAGTGGCATCCTGCCAAACTCAGATACAAACCTATTCACACACTCGGTGCTTTTTATGTTATGACCTCCCAAGCTACTGATACCTGTTGATCCGATTTCATTTATCTTGCCTACAATTGGACATCAAATACATAGTTAAGGATAATGCTGGTGTATAATCCAGGAGAACAAAATTGAGATATAATCTTTCACTGAAATACCTTTTGCCCATATAGGAGGCGCATTTGTTGCATTAGCAACCAGAAACGACATTGCGATGTCCTCACAGTTCCTGTTTAGATTCATTAAAACTTGGTTAAAGTAATGCAATAACTTCCTTGCAGGAGCGAATGGTAAAAGTATGCGATAAATTAGAATAATATGAAGGGTACCTATTCCTCCTTACATACTCCAAGAGCGATGCAGGCATTTCATTTGTGTACATACGCAGGTACTTCCTGTGGAAAAAAGATGCCTTAGAGAGTATCATACTGTATGTACCTGTCCACCATACAGATCACCATCCACCATAGATATAGGAATATCCATTCTCTTTCTGCACAAATAATAAAAGTAAACCAAGTGCATTCGTTAATCAATACCGTGAGGAGTTCTAGCTCAAAGGTAGAAGCCTTATAACTACAATCCAAAGGAAAGGTCAAAGTCTAAACATGATCAAAAGCCTTATAACTACAAGAAAGGATGCATTACATCAATTACTTCAATTATTAACTCTACGTATTATAATCACATGCATGTAGTATTTCAAGCTTAATTGTATGCATATATTTTATACTATATCAAATCTACTGAATTAGGTAAATAGTGTCATGAGAATGCCAAAACATTAGGACTCGTCAACTGTTACTTGTTGGACTTGTGATCGTAATGTATCAAATCAAAATAGATAATCTCAGCATGTAATTAACTGACATGAATGAATTAAGAAACTAACAATTACAGTCCTTATAAATCTTCAGAAATAAATAAAAAATAGTGTTCATGAGTAAATTGGATCCGATAAACATTTCGAACAGTGCATTTTTGGACGTGTACTAAAATTTTTATTTTTGAAGACTAGTGTAGTCAACTGTTTTTTAACAGTATATATGTAATATCAAATTTCGGCAAATTATATAGTGATTTTCGGGTCTTATCGGGTTGACTCAATAACCCGATAATAAAAATTATCTAACCAGAACCCGACCCGATAATAATGTCGGGTTATCGGGTTCGGGTGAAACTAACCCGATAAGTCTTTTCAACCCAATTTAACCCGACCCGATAAGGCTTATCGGGTTCCGTTCGAAGTGTTTATCGGATCATCAAATGGGATCCCACCATTGGTCAACCTACTAACAGAAGGAACGATTAGAGGCAAAAAAAATGCAGCCACAGCTTTGTTTAACTTGACCCTTTCCCAATAAAACAAAGCAAAAGCTATAGAAGCTGGTGCGATTAAACCTTTATTAAAAATTCTTAAAAACGACCAATTAGATATGATTGATGAGGCTCTTTAGGTACTTCTGTCAGATGGGAGAAAAGAACTTGGAAAACTTTCATTTATCGAGACTCTCGTAAAGTTTATGAAAGAAGGGACCCCAAAAATCAAAGAATGTGCAGCAGCAGTTCTTCTTAAGCTTTGTACAAATAATAATAATCCTATGGTCATTGCACTTCAGTACGGTGTTTATGAGCATGTATCAGACATTTCCCAGTATGGGACTAAAAGAGGGAAAAAAGAAGGCAATGGCGATTTTGCAGCTTATGAGTAAAAGGGGACAGATTCCTAGCTACAAAACTGTTCCAAGCCAACTCAACGTCTCAACCCCACTCGTTACCTAAACCCGCCCGAGCAACCCATATTGTCACCTATGGTGGACTAAACGCTTTTGGCCCGGTGGCTCACCATATCAAGTTACATAATTGTTCTTGCATATAAACAATTTACACATCACATCTTCTGAGTTCTGTCATAGCACAAAAACAATAACAATATTCCAATCATTTTTTTTGTGAAAGGTTCTGATTTTGTACATAGTGATACATCGTATTGGTTATGAATGCAAGCATTACGGCAATAGAGAAGCCCAAAAGCCTCAAATGCAAGCATTATTCGAATTACTGATATCATTATGTTATTGTGATTGAGATTGTTAATGCAAGAAATGAAGTTAAAGAAATGATGAATTACCTTGCAAATCAGGATCTTCTATGTATCCACCTTAAATAAACAAAAATCTCGCTTCTTTTTTTGTGATTTCTGTACCCACAGTTGCTGAAGCAACCAGGTCTTGAAACTCCATTACATATTTTCCCGTCCACTCACTTCCCCTGAACAACAGATAATTGCATGTTCTCAAGAATACTTAAGTGGTTCATTTCAAGTACAGAATAATTCTATTTAGATACCAGTGATGTCAGTACCTCTCTGCTAAATTTATTATTTGCTATATCCAGTCTCTTTAAAAAAGACATCCCAAGGAAAGCGTCATCATCACCAGAATAATTATTCTTGGAAATACACAAAGACTTCAATCTACCACCTAGCTTTCTAAATTTTGGCATTGCACCTTCAAACTGGTTGTCCATCAAACTCAGCGTCCTTAATTTCCTTAACCTTATAAGCGAGTCTACATAAATATCCCCTGACAATTTCAGACAATCTAGCTGCAACCCCCCATATGTTTCCATTTAAGCATATTACACCTCTCCAAGGTGGAGTTTTCCTTGAAGATCCTATTCGGGGACATGGCAACCTTGTGGTTTTTGGGTGCCAAACAAGTTAAATAAAAAGACTATCTAAAAGGAAAATGGGGTCAGATGGTAAGTACATGGTTGAAAGTCACCCAAAATGTATTTCTTATTATTACAGGGTTGCAGCCTCTTAGGTTTTTTTTTTTTTTTTTTTTTCTTAAGAAAAGTAGATTATAAGTTATAAGATAAAATGTTTTTAGATCAACCCAACCCAGTTTGACCCATTAAAGGAACCTGTCACACACCCCACCAGCTAATAACCTTTATTATGCAACAAGTTGTTATATTTTCTAGTGTTAAAAAAAAGGATAATGGCTCACCGTACGCCAACATCTGAAGGACCGAACCCCTGAGGAACAACCTTCTCTTTCTGTACAAAATCAGCACCAACTCCTTCATTTAGTACACCTTCTCTTTCTGTACAAAATCAGCACGAACTCCTTCATTTAGTACAAAATCAACCCCTGAGGAACAACCTTCTCTTTCTATGAATGACTTGGTGAATTTAAGTTTCTAATCCTTTTAAGATAGCTTCTTTTCGAAGTCTCTCACGTTCCTCTAGCTCCTGCTCTCTTTGTCTCTGCTTTGCAGCTATTTCATCCAACTTGGTTCTTCTTTCAGCCTCCTCTTTCTTTTTCCTTTCAGCCTCTGCATATTCCAAGTAGGATTAAAAACGATCAGTCTTATAAAACCTTCTAGTTTACATCATTAAGATTTTACTATTTTCTATTGCAGCACTTCTGGTGTAATTGTAAAACGTAAAAACTGACACTTTATTTAAGACATGAAAGTAACAAATAACTGCAATTAAGTACTACAGTAATAAAAATGTTTGATGTGGAGTAGTACTGTGTAAATATGCTCGCATAATATGCCTAGCAGTGTCGGATGGTTACTAGTATTAAGTTGAATACTCATTGGTCACAGGTAAATCGTGAATAATTGGTCTTGAATCTCTAGAAACAGCAAACCGCTTGTTGGTAGCTATTTTGACAAAGTTTACCTCTAGCAGGTAGATTAAAAGAGTAGCTCAAAAAGAAAAGGCTTTAAGATCAGCCAAAGTGTACATTTAATCTATAAACCCACCAACTCTCTGAGATCATTTTAGTTGAAAGAATAATTGAATCGTTGAAATACTGTGACTTTTGTGATCACGTTTAACACTAATAAGTTTTGAAGTTTGTTGAGTCTGTTTTTTTATTTTATTTATTTATTATTATTATTAGTGTTCTCTTTTTTTTGTATGTGCGTGTGTGATGGGGTGAGGAGGATACCTTCCCGTTTGCGAGCTTCCTCCTCTTCACGCAGCTTGTTCAGTCTTTCTTCTTCAGTCCTCAGATAATATAACATCTTCCTCTTAATTTCCCTTTCATCTCTTCGTGCCTGAAGAACTTGACTGAGACGTTCTTCCCTCTTTGCTCTCATTCTTTCATACTCCGCCTGTCGACGGCTTAGTACTCTTTCCTGAAACTGCATCTGCATTCACAAAATAAAAATAAAAAAAAGTTATAGCAAAAAGTGTAACAGGAAGGAATTAGTAAAATGAAAGAGAAGAACGTTCAACCATCAATCTTGTTAAACAGACCTTATGTTCAAGAACTCTTTGGAGCCTATTCTTTTCCTTGACATCACCATCATGACGGCCTCTGCTCAGCTCAACCTCGAGCTACAAAAAGCACATAAATTGTTGAAGACAATTAATGTAAAAGTTATATAATAATGAGGTAAATTGGCAGAATTACAAATAGTTTACAAAATTACAAAATAATTTTCTCACACGGAGTCAAACCACGTGCCAATACTTTCTTAACCACACCCACTAATAACACACACCATGTTTTTGGGATCATCACAGAGTTGTTTATTGACTGAGATTAAGCTTTCACTTGATTCTGTATCTAAAAATGGCAAAAGAATTGCTTTACTTTTATCGCCATAGTAAGCATTCTGTAAAATATCCGTATCCATCAACCAAAAGTCTCCATCTAATAGCATTTTTCACTTGTGAAGATACACTTATTAGACTTAACTTCATTACTTGTTCATATTTTTCACGAGCGAAGATGCTATCAATATACTTCAAACATAAAAAATTCCTCTAATAACATCAAAACTTAATTCCTTGATGATATCTTCACACGCGAAGATGCTCTTACTAAACTTAAATCATCAAAAATTTCGCTAAAATCATCAAAACTTAATTCCTTGATGGTATCTTCACACGCGAAATCATCCAAAATTCCGCTAAAAACATCAAAACTTAATTCCTTGATGATATCTTCACACGTGAAGATGCTCTTACCAAACTTAAACCATCCAAAATTCAGCTAAAAACATCAAAATTAATTCCTTGATGATATCTTCACACGCGAAGATGTTCTTAATAAACTTAAATCATCAAAAATTCCGCTAAAAACATCAAAACTTAATTCCTTGATGATATCTTCACACGCGAAGATGCTCTTACCAAACTTAAATCATCCAAAATTCCGCTAAAAACATCAAAACTAATTCCTTGATGATATCTTCACACGTGAAGATGCTCTTACCAAACTTAAATCATCCAAAATTCACTAAAAACATCAAAATTAATTCCTTGATGATATCTTCACACGTGAAGATGTTCTTAATAAACTTAAATCATCAAAAATTCCGCTAAAAACATCAAAACTTAATTCCTTGATGATATCTTCACACGCTAAGATGCTCTTACCAAACCTAAATCATCAAAAATTCAGCTAAAAACATCAAAACTTAATTCCTATATGATATCTTCACACGTGAAGATGCTCTTACCAAACTTAAATCATCCAAAATTCAGCTAAAAACATCAAAACTTAATTCCTTGATGATATCTTCACACACGAAGATGCTCTTAATAAACTTAAATCGTCAAAAGTTCCGCTAAAAACATCCAAACTTAATTCCTTGATGATATCTTCACACGCGAAGATGCTCTTACTAAACTTACATCATCCAAAATTCCGCTAAAAACATCAAAACTTAATTATTTGATGATATCTTCACACGTGAAGATACTCTTACTAAGCTTATATCATCAAAAATTCCGCTAATTAACTAGCTTATAACAACTAAAACCTAATTAGTAATCTGTATATTCACATGTGAAATATGTACAAATTAATCAATTCTAATAAGTTCAAACACGTAACAATTATAAATTATACAATAAAATTTAATCAAAAATAACAGAAGCTGATCTTCTTCATCAAACTCACCTTCTGTTGACCTAATTTAATTAATATATCCTTCTTCATCAGTAATATTTGTCGAGTTTTATGTTTTTATGATCAAGTAATATTCCGGTGATGATTCCTGTAGCGATTCCGGTAGAAGACGGTGTTTGATTGTATTAGAAAGTGAACGACGGTGGAAATCGGTTGTAGAAGGTGAAGCGGTGGTTCGATTTGGCGGTGAAGCGGTCGTTTGAACGACGGTGGTTGTGATCGGAGATTATTGAAGTTAGTTGGATTGGAGAGGATAGTTGTGTGTTTTCACGTTCACTGTATATGATGTGTGTTTTTTTTTTCCTCTACATATTAGATGTGGGCCGGTAATTACAAAAATACCCTTGGTTAGTGTAAATGTTCGGCTAATCTTAGCCATTAGATCTAAAAAAGGAGGGACTAGATGGATTTGGATCTCTTCTCGCGTCTACCAAAAGAAACACCCCTATATATATATATATATATATATATATATATATATATATATATATAAATATATATATATATAAAGGGGTTTTGAAGCGAATTGTGTTATGAGTGTGATTGCTTCACCATTAGTATAGAAAGGTGGCATGTCTCTCAAATTAATACAAAGTTTAAAAAAGTCTAACATTAATATCGATTTTTTTTAAACCGCCATATTTTGAGTTCCTTTTTACTGTTTTAATATGAAATTTTCATAGAAATATGTTTTATGACATTTACGCAAGTATTTTTAACGTTTAAATTTTTACTAAAAATGAATTAGAGAATTTGCTAAGATTGTTTGCATAATAACAAGTTAAGTTGAATAACATTTAGTGTGATCTCCTCACTTAACTTAAAAACAAATCAAATGGTGTTTTAGATGTGAAAATGTCTAACTGATAATATCCATCTTTTTACACCATTACTATTTGGGTATAATGCTAATCAGGTGGTGATTTTGACCCGAAATTTGTATATGTCGATCTAATGGTGTTTTAGATGTACAATTCAACCATGGATTTCGTTACAAGAGGTTTTCGATATGCTAATAGATTAAATTTGCCGAAACATGTCTGCCAGGTGTTTGTGAAAATGTGACAACTTATTTTTGTTTTAAAAAGAGAAAATAAACCATTATTTGGGTATAATGCTAATGAGGCGCCAAATTCGACCCATGTTGACCCTTACCATCCAGGACACATCTGCCCCGTTTTGACCCGTTACCCATTCAGTTTGACATGCCAACTTGCCTAATTTATTTTCTATATGTTTTCGGTATTCACTTCATCACTTGTAACTATTTGTGGCAATTTGTGAAATATGCTGTTATCATGATCTGTGTGAGAAGATTCGTATTAGGTTTGAGGTGTTTGGTGTAAGCTTTCTAATAGGTTCGAGACCTGCATATGAAATGTATTACTACATGTTAGTTTCCTGTTTATCCAAGGATTAACTTGTTCTTTTATTAACCAGTTTTTAACCAACTATGGAGTCCAAATTGGCTATTCAGAAACATGAGCAGGTTGCAATTTCCGTAAGAGATGACCATGAACAAGCAAAACCTGCCAGTCCACAGTAAGTTCCTTCTGATTAAGTTTTTGTTTACATTTACGTTTTTTGCTCAGAAGACTGAAGGCTTAATTTTTGTCCAATGTGTTTTGTGTGTTTCAGGTTGTTCTGGTACAACATGGTAATGTCTCTCATGTCTTTTTTCTTTACGTTTACCTCAATAATTGCTCCACTCAAACTTCAAAGTAGTATAAAACAACATCCTGGTGGGGTTTTTGTCATCATGACCTATGTCACAATATCCGTGACTACACTAGCATCTGCGATATTGGTTTTTACAAGCTGTTACTTGAAAAATCACATGAGGATCATTCATTACACCGTCTTGAAGACTGTTGGTAGCTTGTCAGGTATTCTAGCGCCCTTCTTTTTTGAAGTTGTCTTGTTCTTTCCAGACAATCCCAGCAAGACTGTGTATATGCTTATTGGTGTAATATTTGTTGGGATTATGGTTGGATATTGCTTTCTTTGGAAATATGCTACCCCTTATCAACAATGAATTGTCTTTCCCTTGGATGCTATTTGTTCCTGTTCTTTTACCTCTGGAGATTGTGTTGCCACAATTTATCCCGGAGAACCTTTACTGGATAGTTCCTATAGGCTTCTTTGTGCAATTTTCAATCTTATACGCAGCTGCCATCAAGATGTTTGAAAGGAGACAAATTATGCCACGTGGAACCTCACCAGCTATTTAGCAAGACAAAAGACAAGACCGGTAATCATCATTCAGTGCTACATGCAAATTTTAGAACTAGTAGTAATGAATCGCTTAGTTGTATTCAACAGATATGCCGAATTCTGTTTCTGAGATCTATGTGTTTGTTAAATATCGTATCATATCCAATTTCATGTAATTTCTTTCTTTTGAGATATATGAGTTGTAGTATTATGTCTTTTCTGAGGCTGGTTTTGACGATATTTAGTGATAGATGCACATACTGATCATGTGTGGTTGCTTTAGTCAAGATGAAATATTTTCTGAGAGTGATTAAAGCTTAATGATATCAGCAACATTGGCTTCATACATAAAGTCCCAAACTATGGTCCCTAAGCCTTCATCATTACTGGTCAAGTGGTCATTCTCAGTGTGTTTGGCTTTACCATTACTTTAGCTTGCTTATTGATTGGATGTATACATTTGAATTTGGATCTTAATTTCATGCTAATATAAATAAAGACTTATTCGTAAAAATGTGCACTCATTAATAAACAGAGATCAACTAGTTCGTATATGTTTGCTTTTCAATTTGTTGGATAAATTTTCATACTAAAATGTGTTTCTTTCGTCTTAGAAATTTTTATACTAAAATGTGATCTTAACATGAGTACTTACATCTTATAGTCACCTTTAAATTGGTTGTTTTAAAAAGACACATTAACAAACCCAACACTCGGTATCTAGTCATTGGTAGTTTGGTACAATTGTCATATTGTGTCATGTTATTCAACGATATTTAATTTGACAACAAACACTTTTTAAGTTTAATTATACATAAATTATAGTAGTATTTTTCTAAGAAAGCACATTGGTCACATTAATTATTAATAATTGTTGTGTGCCCCCGTAGCTTGCGGGTTCTAGGCCAATAAAGGGTTGACATGTTAAGCAAGTCATTTTTCAAGCTACAGATGAAAACGGACCCGTAACTTAACCAATGGGTGGTCAAGTAATAAACCAACGTGTTACTTAACTACACCACTCAAATAAAACTAAAAAATCCATGCGTTGAGTACTTCATGTTTTTCACTTTTCATACGTGAATATCTTACTTTTCTTTTATGTAACTTGTGTTGTGTGTATGTTTTATGGATGTAAAGAGAGATGCACTCATATTAATTCAGTGTTCAAAAAAAAAAATAATAAATAAATAAAAAATTTTAAATAAAATTCTATAAGGCTGATTAATCGTCGTTCAAGCGCTACTGAGTCACCAACCTTTCCGATTTATATAAATCAATCAAACAAATAGGTCAACCACGGACAACGGAGGTCAACGACTGTCATCGGTGGTCAAACTTGTCAAACACTTGCAAATCTTGCTTGAAATACCAAAAACTAGTTTTAATCTCTTATACTCATTGTTTATATATATTATAAGATGTTTTTAAGGATTGCCGAGAATACTAAAAAATCGCCGAAAATACCTAAAACTTGTTGGAAATGCCGTTGCGATTAATCACTGATTAATCCCGTCTAAACCAATTACAAGCCATAAGGAGGTCGATCGCCCGACTATCAATTCGCGATTTTTGCAACCTTAGCATATTGTAATTGAATATGAAAAGACTCTTTCATATATACTTCCACGACATTATAGAAGATGAAAATAACACATTAGCAAATTAAAAGTCTTAAAATGAATATCGTTAGTTGAATAGCGATATTGCTTTCAAAGACAAATACTGGCATAGTGGCCGGTTCTTCACATGCAAGATAGTTGTTATTTTGAAAATAAGTTGCATATTTATATATTCCTACATCAAAAAGTTTATGGAATACAAATCTATGAATCTTACTGAAAACAAGTAAACTTACCTCGCGTGTTGCGACGGAGTTTTTACCTTAAATAACAACCATGATGAATGCAAACCAAAAACTAATAAATACCTAATTCTTAAACGAATAATCATTGTTTGGCAAAATTAATGAAAAGTGTATCTGAAAAGTTAGAACTGTAAAGTTGTAAGTCTGAACCGCAAAGTTTGTTAACATGAGCTACAAGCTGTATCTTTTTTTTAATAACAGTGTTTGGTAAATTAGCTGTTAAATGTAATTATAAGATGTAAAATGACATAAAAGGGCAAATCTGTAACTGTAAATAAATGTTTGGAGGGTATATAAGTAATTTAAAGTTTTAACAGCTCATAGACATTTAAAAAGCTTCATGAATCAACTTTTCATTTTGGAGCTATTTGTTTGAAATAAAAGCTTGTAGGTAATGCATCCAAACGAAGCTACTTAGTTTATAAGAGATTATTTTGTAACAAAAAGCTAATAGCTCCTCCAAAAAGCGCCTGCCAAACAGGCCCTATGTACAAAGAAAAAAATTACGTGGATAAAAGAAAAATATATTTATTAAAATATATTTTATAATATATTTTAAATAAAAATATATTAAAAATCCCACTCAATCTTAATAAAAAAAATCAAAAAACAAGAATACATAATAAATTATGTGGTGCACAATATTTGTTGAATAAAATATACTCTGAATCCACTCAAACCACCCAACTATGTCCGGATTAAATTTTCTATTCCACACCCATGTGTCAGAAATCTAAATTCTTACCAAACAATAAATTTACACTTTCAGTCAATCTATACCCACTAAAACCCATAAACCAAACATGCCCTAAATCTTTATGTACACCAATAACATTTAAAATTATCTTAATCATGCAGTCCTGTAATTTTAGTTCTATAATAGCTGACAGATTAAAAGAAAGAAAGTTTGAAAGACGTTTACAAATGATTATGTTTACACCTTCATATAAAAGGTCCATATGAAAAGTAAGAAGATACAAATATTAGTTTAAAAAATAGAGTAAAGATCAAATGAGAAGTAAAATTAAAATGAGAAGGGTGAGAAGAAAATACAGTTGCACATTTCAGATGCACCTAAAGAAATAGATGAATCTCCTCCCCCTAAAATTCCCCTCCTTATTTAAAATGTGTGGCTAGAGATGGCCATCCAAACCGGTTCCGGAACCGAAATCGAAAAAAAAAAACCAAAACCGAAACCGGTCAAAACCGGTTCTTCCAAGAACCGGTTTGGTTCTTCCAAAAACCGGTGGTTCCTAACCGGTTCCACTTATTAGCCGTTAGAACCGGTTCCAACGGATATATTGCATTTTCGCGACAGTAACAGATTTTGAAGCCGTTGGAGTTCTTTTGCCCGTTTTCTAACGGGTATAATCCCATTTATGCCCCATTTTGACCTCCTAAACATCCCATAAATACTAAGGTTGATTTTGGTTGAATCACAACAATCAAACACTCTAAAAACACTCATAAAACACTCACAATCTTGATTTTGATTTTGGTCAACCGGTTTTTTTGGAACTGGTTTGACCGATTTTTTTTTGGAACCGGTTTTGGAACTGATCCGAAACCGGTTATACCGGTCCCGGTTTTTTAGACCCCGGATCCGGAAAAAACCGAACCGGTTTGAAACCGGAACCGGTTCGTTGACTTTGACCAGGGACCGAAACCGGTTTGGAACCGGAACCGAGTTTTGGCCACCTCTATGTGTGACTTAAATTTCTTCTCATTCTTCTTATTTCAATTTTTCTTCTCACTAGATCTCTTAAAAAATATTTATAACAAAAGAGTTTTCATAAATTCTTATTATATTATTTTAAAAAACCATCATAGCATTTTTTTTTATCAGTTTACAATATATTTATCACAAAACAATTTGAATCATGTTTTAAAATGCTAAAAAAATAATTTATGTAAACTATAATTAATTGCAAATATATCTAAACAAGCATATTTTGCCCGCTTTGCTGCGGGGGCATTATGTTATGTGTTATTTTTATTTTGTGCTGGATTTTTTGTGTGTTTGTTTTGCTGTAGACCATATTGCATGTATAGAAGAGGGTCGGGATGGTCCATCATACGGCATATATCCAACATTTGGAACATTTTTTGGCCAAAGACCACCAACTAATGCAGGCACATTTTCATTTTGAGAAGCTATTGTTTGGAATTTATTATGCGCAACTTCTGAAATGGCTCTACTTTTACAAACCTTTTCTTTGGGTTCACTCATAGTATGATTAACAACTTTAAGAAGGAAAAAAAGTAATGCAGAGCACTAAAGATTATACATATGCAATATACAATAAGGTAAATCTACTTAACAGGCATATTAATTTTTTTATTTTTATTATTATTATTATTATTTTTTTTTGGTTTGTTTGTTTTTCCTTACCTCTAAACACATAATGACAACCCACTTGGAATCAAGCAAGGAAGGAAAAGAAAAAGTTAGAATGCGTACAAGAAAACGAAAATGCAGGTATAACATTCTTACTCCATGCATGCAAAAGTGCTACAGATATAATTACATTTGGAGATGGAAAAGTGCTACAGATACATTTAACTTTCTAAACAAACCCGTGCTATGAAGATAACAGCTTGTATACTGATCCAAGATTGAGACACATTTGTATTTCTCTGTGTACAGCTTGTTGGTTTCAATTTTTTTTTTTTTTTTTTTTAATTTTATTTTGCTTCTGAAAATGATCTTTCCTATAGATGTAATCTTGTTATCTTTCTTAAGCTTGCTGAAGATACATGTACTCGTACATATTTGGTGGACACTTGGAAGTGATAGTACAGAGTTAAGATACACATGAATGGTAGATGTTTGATTGTACAATCGCTTACTGTACATTATGGTCAATAATCTATGTTGAATGTGTATTAGGACGTGATTATCATGTATTATCCTTGAACAGTAAAAGTGCAAACTACTTTCACCCAATAGCAGTTTGACAACCATCAAACTTAGCAACTGTTGGCAACTATTAACGCATAAGCAACATAAAATGGACCAATCAGGTGACAAATTAAGAGAAGATTAACCACTAATGACTTCCATTATTGTACCATCAAATTTTCACTTTTATAATATATTATAATTGATAACAATACTTTTATTTGAGAAAATAGTTTATTTTTTGTATTATTAATTTATTATACTATTAATTTTATAGAATATGAATACAAAATTATATTTAAACAAATTGTTATTATAATTTAAAAATATATTATACTATTAATTTTATAGAATATGAATACAAAATTATAATGTTAGCCTCGCTTTTTATAAAGATAACGTCACTTACGTGAATTGGACTAGATGCGTAGTATACTTTGCCCTTAGGGACTAGTATCGTTTATGTGGCAAAGTTAGAGCCTATAAATACCCCTCATGACTCTCCATGAGGGGTGAGGTGAAGCATTTTGCTTAGTGTAGTGTTTGGTTTATTCAATAAAAGTTATCCTTATCTTCTCCTCCCTCTCTCTAGTTTCTCTCTCTAAAAAGGATGAAGATCTTCATCTTCTTCCACCAACCAAGACCTCCAAACCACATAAATCTTATATTAATCGGTCCTGACAATTGGTATAACGAGCCAAGGTTATCTTGTGTTGATTTATGTTGGTTCTACACATGTTTTTAAATGTTTTTGTGCTTATTTTGTGGGTCGGGAAATTTTTTTCCGTATTTTTTGTGGTTAACAGTTATACATGTTTTTGGTATCCTTATTTTGGTCTAAACAAAAAGTCTAAATCTTTCATGTATAATATCTGTCTTGGTCTATAACTGGTCCAAACAGTATATTCACTTTCTTTGCTTTTTGGTACAATATCCGTGAAACAAATAGTGGTCAAACCTTCATCTTCATGTGGTCAAACAGTAAAAAAGGAAGCATGTTTATGTTTTTCTGGGTTTTTTGTATGAAGATGGTCGGATAACATGGTCGGAAAAACTCACCGGAAAAAGTCAAAGGGTCAAAACCCTAAACTTACGCGTAAGAAGAATCTACAGTGAAGTTACGCGTAGCTGTATGAAGTTCGAGTAGAAAAAGTTACGCGTATACGTTTACGCTTAAGCCTTGGCTTACGCCTATGGCCTACGCATATGTTTACGCGTATGCTTACGCATAAACATACCGTTCTGCGTAAGGCTACGCATAAGGTTAAGACCGAGAAAGTTTACGCGATAAGGTTCGGCAATGAAAAGTTACGCGTAAAATTTTTTTTTTACGCTTAAGATCTGAACAAGGAGATTATGCGTAGACTAGACCAAGACCACAACATACCATTTACCAAACAAAGACTCGAACTCAGCCAAAACACTATCAGTCCGTGATTATATTGAAACTCAAAACGACAACGAACCATTCACAACAGATCCGAACCAAAACCAACTTATCCTACATCTAGACTCACTTCCATATACCCTCACATGTCACTCCCCAACTCTCAAACAACAAAGAAAAACATTTAAAAATCTCAGATTTGATTCGTTCTTTAATCTTTTCAAGATTTTTCCGGACGAATCATTCTCATCACAGATCCAATATGAAGCTTTGCTTCTTATTTAATATCCGAAATTAAAAGAACGTGTTATAACAACTGTGTCAAACACGTTTCTTCTCATTCGTTCAAAGCACAATCCAAAATCAAAATACATCAACACCTCAACACTTACCCGTGACCAATGATACGGTTCTAAGACTGATGTGGGGTTTATTCGGATTTAATTGGTTATATTTGATGGGAGATAATTTTGTTGATGAGCTGAGATTAGATGGGGTAAGAGGAGAGTGCCTTGGTAGGCGGATGTTTATCTGCGAGTGCTTTAGGTTTAGGTTAAGTGGTGTCTGTTTTATACCCGGTTAAAGTTTTATCTGATTTTCATATGGATCAGGTATTATTCATTTGGTTGGATCGGATGTTTAATCTGAGTTGGACGTGGGCTTTGTGACAAATATTTCGATTATGGGCTTTGTGCTCTACTTCCACATGGGCTGAAATATTAGATTGAAGTGGAGCGGGTTAGCAATTCTATCCACTGTGGCTGAGGTATTTTGGATATAATTGGAATGCAACATATTGTTAATCAAATTTTTGTTAAAAAATTTGGCTACAATATATTGGTCAAGTGTTGGTATATTTTTGGTATGGTATTAATTTTCACGGGAGGATACAATATTCACGGCTTGAACGATAATTGAAAAATGACTACGGAGTTTTTGTACGGTATTATTGACGAGAAATTGAAGTGACGTTTCACGGGTGGACTTCTTTATCTTTGAGACGTTGGTTGGTTGGATGCATGTCTCAAGATAACTTGTCTGGGCACATTATGAAATTTGAAAATCTGGTTATGACTGATGTAAGGAGTTACGTTGTAGTGCTCACAATGTGTAACCATCACTTTAAGGAGTTACGTTGTTGTGCTCAGTGTCACACGAATTTGTGGATTGTTCAAAAATTTAGAACAAGCAGCAAGTCACAAGTTGGGATGCTTACTTCTTTTTCAAGTTAGTCGTATCGGGCTATCTCCATATGTGGTCATTACATTTAGCCGGTGAATTCTAAGGAGGTTCGAAAAAAGGTTGGTTTGAGAGAAGCATATTGAGAGTATCTTTGCGACATATTCTCACAGAATTATGATCAAGCTATGATGTTAATATTGCATCAAGAAGGTAATACGGTATGTACACAACATTATGATGATTCCGATAGCTCGCAACCATCAGGAGGGAGAAGTTGCTATTTCATCTTCCGTGTTTGGATTACGAAGGGATTTGTGCTTAAGATTGAAGAAGGAGAAGTAGTGTGTGTACATCGGTGCTTTTACCAACGTGGATGCAATACTAAGTGAGTTATGTTGTTATGATGTTCCCAGAACGACAACCATTGTGCTTCAAGAGTATACTTTCTCCGCTGCGTGTTGGAAGAGTGTTGTCGGTTCAGGAGGGAGCAAAGAAAAAGAAAAAAAGGCTCACTAGTTAGGAGGGAGTAATAACCTAACTAGACCGTTACAGTTGAAGTTCAGAGCTACAAGAAGATCTAATGCCGAGATCGTCGGAAGGGAAAACTTCAAGGTTGCCTCAAATATCTAGACTACAGAGACTCTCAAGGCCTCAAGAAAGTCAACATTGTTCATTACTATTGTAATTTACTTTGTTTTGTATTTATAGGTCTCATTGTAACCATTCACGTGTGACGCTATCTTGGAGGGAGATTGTTAGCCTCACTTTTTATAAAGATAACGTCACTTACGTGAATTGGACTAGATGCGTAGTATATTTTGCCCTTAGGGACTAGTATTGTTTATGTGGCAAAGTTAGAGCCTATAAATACCCCTCATGACTCTCCATGAGGGGTGAGGTGAAGCATTTGGCTTAGTGTAGTGTTTGGTTTATTCAATAAAAGTTATCCTTATCTTCTCCTCCCTCTCTCTAGTTTCTCTCTCTAAAAAGGATGAAGATCTTCATCTTCTTCCACCAACCAAGACCTCCAAACCATATAAATCTTATATTAATCGGTCCTGACATATAATTACTTCAAGTTATGATCTCAAATTAAAAAACTTAAATGAAAAGCTAAAAAACAATCTGTTTAAAGTATCTTCAATGAAGCGCTTGCTACAAAAGTTTTTCCCTGTTACTCTATTAGGCTGGCCACAGTCGTTGTTTTGAATTCGGTCGGTCAAGCCAAAAAATCAACCACGACCGATGTTAACATCGGTCAAGTGGGATGTGGGTGTAGGTCGAGCATAGCGGTCTAATGACAAAAAACGCAACATCAGGCACTTTTTCAACCGATATTTAAACGTTCCATTTTCCACTTTATTCGCACATTTAAACGTTCCATTTGTCGTTGCATAAAAAAAAAATAAATAAATAAACTTAACCACTTTATAAATACTAACTCAAACACATTTCTAAAACAAACAATTTCAATCAACCATTCTAACGAAATACCCATGAAACACAATTTTTAATATTTCGTCGTTCGAGCTTTTATTCGGTTCTTCTTCGTCTTCCGACGATGAAGAAATTTTTAGTGAGTTTGTGGAGTTTGCGGATTTTGCTTGGAAGGCTTACAAAGTATCACAGCCAAAAGTTCGACGAAGGTACATACGTAGGGATCATGAGGGTGCTCATAATCGTTTAGTGGCGGCATACTTCTCCGAAAACCCGCAGTTCGACGCAAGAACATTCCATCGGCGGTTCCGTATGAGCCGAGAACTATTCACAGAAATTGTTCGAGAGATAACCGACCACTCTACTTATTTTTGACAAACTCTTGATGCTAGGGGGTACCTAGTATTAGCTCATTGGTCAAGTGTACTGCGGCCATTAGTCAATTGGGATACGCGGCCGTTCCTGATTCTCTTGACGAGAATCTGGCACTCGGTGCAACAACATCCCGTGAATGTCTTCGTAAGTTTTGCGAGGTTATCATGAAGTTATATGGTCGTGAGTATTTGCGAAAGCCCACGTATTCTGACCTTGAAAGAATATATGCTCATCACAAGCATAAGCATGGCTTTCCTGGGATGATGGGAAGCATTGATTGTACAAGTTGGGAGTGGTAGAATTGCCCGAATAGTGTGAGAGCTCAACATTGTAGGGGTGATCACGGGCCACATCCATTCATTTTATTGGAAGCGGTTGCTTCCCAAGATTTATGGATTTGGCATGCGTACTTTGGTGTTTCCGGAATGAATAACGACGTAAATGTTTTACGTCGTTCCCCTGTTTTCAATGATTTCAAATCTGGGAGAGCACCAGACCTTGAATTCGAGGCTAACGATGTGGCTTATAAAAGGATATTATCTTCTCGCGAGATATATCTACAATGGTCCGTTCTTATGAAGTCCATTTCAAATCCTCCCACGGGGTGATCGTAAAATAATATTGTACAAGAGGAGGCACGAAGCAACAAGGAAAGATGTCGAACGGGCTTCTGGTGTGTTGAAGAAGAAGTGGAAAATGCTTAAAGTTCCTGCTCGAGGGTTTTATAAAAAGGATATCCAAGATATTATGTATACATGTATCATATTACATAATATGATCATCCGACACAAACAGCGGGAGATATGTCCTACATGGTTCGAAGATGAGGGACACCAAGATCATGATCCTTTAAGAACACATGAAGAATTGTTGGTGGTTACTCAGGAGCTAATGGATTCATCAAATCATCAAAACTTAAAATCAGATTTAGTCGAACACATTTGGAGAAATCGTCGAGATCATGTCAATGAAGTGAATCAAGTCGATAGTGACGATGATGATGAGGAAGACGATGAAGAGCTTTTGTAATGTTTTTAACGTTATTTGAATAAGTTACGTAATATTTTTAAAGTTTATTTGAATTTCGTACTGTAATGTTTTTTTTTTAATTTTAATGAACTTTAAATTTGTTGTTTAAAATGTTTGAATTAAAAAAAGTCGGCCATCAGTTGTGACATCAGATCATGTCTGTCATCGCTGGAGAGAGAAAGGCGGCGTGGACGCCGATGACCTTGGTCACGGTGACCCATTTTTAGCATTGTGGTACAAACTTTTACAAAAGCTTTTTGCTAAAGACTCTAGAAACTTCAAGCTACTAGTAACTTTTCATGTCACTCCATATCTAGAAATTTGTTTTTTTTAAACGACAACTATGAATGACTTCTGCTTGATATAATACAATAAAAAAATTGATCTGACAGTTGACAAGAGTACAAAGTCTTTTAAAGCACTAGCAATCATAACGCAAGTTAAACTTTAACACCGTGTCACGTCAGCGCCACATCAGTTTTAACATTTCACTTTAACTCACCCAAAAAACACCCACAATCATAACATCCCAAGTTAAGGTTTAACATTTGATATTCTCAATTTCAACCCCTAAACTAAAACAAACACTTCATTTATTAAAAAACATATCATTAATTTGAAAACATAATACAATACGAAATTTAAAAAAAAATAAAAAATAAAAAATTACAACGAAATAAAAAAAGACACTGAAAATTAAACGTTACAACATAAAGGAAATGGCGAGAATACAATCTACGACGCAGGTTGTAAGTTATATTTTTGATTATTCGTCTTTTTCATTGATCCAACCGACATTTGGATCTTTGCCTTCATTGTCAACCATCAAAAACTTTATCTCTTCCAACCTTGTTATTGTTTCATCTTTGACTTGTTGGGCCCGATCTGACACGCTTAGCGGTTTCACGTTGATCACGATACTCGTTGCCATAGTTTCGGTGAAATGACTTGACGAGCTCGTTCTCAGGTTCGCTCCCCAAGTACTTGTCATGCTCGGATCTTGCTTTCTTGGAAGCACGTTTTTCCCATGAGGCGTGGTTGTTCATCATGACAAAACAAAGCCTCGTTTGTTTTTGGGACATAGCCGTTAAATCAACCGGCGTGTCCCATTTCTTATGCTTACGCAAAACCTCCCAAGCATCATCGAGATCAAACGGTCGCGATTTGTGCCTCACGATACATTTGCGCCATAGTCCGCTTCATGACATCCATCTCACTTTCCCCGCTTCTCTATTCCCGCAAACGTTTGAAAAACCGTTGAGCTTTGTACAACAGTGGTTCAACGTTTCCACTTGCTTGACATCATATCCTTGTTGCGTCGTTGAAAATTGAGTCTATTGAACTCATTTGTGACCCGATACCAAAATGTATCTTTGGGTTGTGCACTGCCGATCTATCGGGTCCTCCTCCGTATGCTACATAACACTGGCAAGTAATTCTTCCTCTCGCGGTTGCCAACGCCAAAGACGAATTCTTCATCATCATCATCGATTGGTTAGGGTTCTGGGGTCTTTGGATTTTTGGACTTTAGTTTAACACCGACCTTTGGATTTTTTGGAGGAGACGTGGAGTGTTTTAGGAACATCATGTTTCAGTTTGTGAATGTTGTGAGTGTTGTGAGAATTGTAGATTTTGAAAGTTGGTGTTTAAGGTGTTTTGTTGACTTTGTTGCCATCGGATATTGTTGATGTTGTAGGTACATTTCTTGGCTCGACAAGCCTAGTGGGTTGGGAAAAGAGACATTGGGGTTTGAAGATGAACCCGCGTTCGGGTTTGAAGATGAACCCGGGTTTGAGGTATTCCACCCACCACCTAAAAGATTCAAGAATGTATCATCGTTGTTGCCTCCCGACATTTTTTTTTAATAATTGGAAGTATAAGATTGAGAGGATTAAGTATTGGAAGTGTGAAAAAAAAAATGTTGTTTTAGTTAGGTATTTAACTATTTATAGTGGTAAGAAAATGTTTTTGATTTTTTTTTAAAACAAAACTAGCCGTTAGGGGGGTCAAATGATTTTTTTTAACCCCAACGGTAACTAGCCGTTAGGGGGTAATTTGATATATATATATTTCCACTTCTTAAATTCCTTCTTTGATGTTTCTTCCACGACCTTAGTTACTTTTAATATTTCCACTTCTTACATAGTAACAAAATAGGCACAAAACTACATTTTGTGGTTACTTGCAGAAGATATATCTTACTTGTTAACATACTTGTAGTTTTCCATTTAGAATTCCAAGTCTCTTTTCGTGGCTTTGTCGATCAGATGTTGGATATATATTCTCTGTGTCTTCCAAGATGTCATTATTCAACCAATCAATGCAGCCAGACAATTATCTATAGCTTGTAAAAAGTATATTATACTCAATTCAAGAATAATGTTATATAACCGATCAATGCAGACAACTATCAGACGTATAAATATGAAAACATGTACTCTTTACATTCAAGAATATAACACCATATGTCAACCTGCTAACACATGTCTGTTATAGTTCACCAAAACCCTCCGAAAGTATGCTGGCAATCTCATCGTGTGTGTCACCTTTTTCATAAACAGACACTTCACTATCACCACCATTAATCAATAACCTATGGGTTGTAGAATCGGGCACCCACCCTTTTTCCAACATTATATCTAATAGCCAACGAGCTTCATGCTTATACCCTTCTTTCCAAAGACCATTTATGAGTACATTGCAGATTGCTTGATTTAGCACTTTTTGATCAGAAACAGAAACAAAACACAGCTTGCGTATAGTGGGCAGAACCGTATGCAACCGACACCTTTGTGCTAAAAATGAAAGTGAATACGCTAATATTTCTGTATCAGGTAACAACCCTTTATCGATCATTTGGTTCATAAACATGGCACATTCTTTGGCTCGATGATGGTGGATCATACTTTTTAAGAGCTCGTTATAAGCTTCTGAATCTAGAGGACAACCCTCTACCAACATTCTTGCAACAATAACCAAAAGACTGTTGCCTTTATAATATGTAGATATACCCTTCATAATTGTATTATAATCTTCATTAGAACAATCTAGACCCGAATAAGAAGCAAGTGGTAGCAACTTGATTACTTTATCTACTTTCCCTATTAGACATAATCCCCTAATCAAAATACTGAAAGAAGATGTACTTAGCGCGCATTTGTTAAGAGACATGTAGTGAAACACCTCAACTGCCTCTTGTATCCTCTCCGTTTGGCAAGGCCTTTCTATTAATGTAGCGTAACAAGATGAATCTTTAACCCAATGTTCCTCACGAACAAGATGAAATAAACTAATGGCATCATCAAGTTCACTTGATTTACATTTTCCTATAATAAGAGCAGAGTAAGTGGTTGAATCGGGCATAGAACCAGAAACAAGCATTCTACTAAGAACGTTATAAACCAAATTACTTTCGTGATTTTCACTAAGATGCCTGATCATAATGTTCCATGTAAGACTATTTACTATATTACTTGCTAACATCTTTTGAAATAAACGAATCATCTCAACAAAATTACCCACCTCACAATAACCTTTCAGAAACTCATTATACGAATTAGCTTCCATTACTTGATGATCTTTAAGAAATTGTTTTGGCTCACCAAACTTATTTAACTTACAAAGCCCCGTTCACCAAATCAACAAAAACACTATCCGGTGGCTTCAAATCATTACTTATCATCTCATTAACAAGATTCACTGCATCATCTATGCACAAATTCTTAGAGTAATATCGTATCAAAACCTCATACACCGATAAATCCGGAACAACCGTTAAAGTTCTCATCTTTTCAAATAATCTCAACCTGATATCATCTCTATTCATTCAACGATATACAAATGTTTGCCTCACAGATACTAGTTGGGTCAATTATGGCAGCTAAACTAGGCGACCATGGTGGATTAAGGAAAGGGTATGGTTTTTTACTTTTAATCTTGATTTGCAGTTATGTAGCTGGTTTTGGTTTATCGTGGGGTCCATTGGGATGGTTGATTCCTAGTGAAATATTTCCACTGGAGATTGATGATGATGTTGGGGAGATGACGACGAGGATGAAAGATGAAGGGGTAAAATATAAATGTGTTATAAAAGTATAAATGTGTATGGACTAAAATACCCTTGACTACAAAACAAAAATCAGCCATTGACTTTGTCAAAGGACCTGTAACGAGTATAAACAGTGAAAAAAAGGACCCCAACGATGAAAAGGCCCAGTTTTGTCCCATCGCGATGCGTCTTGCCAAGTTTAGGGACCAACCGTGTATTTTAGTCTAATAAAAATATGAGAATATATTAGCTACAATTAATTGTAGCCAATTGGCTACAATTTTGTGCTAAAATTATGGGTCCCTGATTATTTTTGTGGGTCCTGATTCTTTTCTGTGGGTCCCTGAATCATTGATAGTGTATTTTTTAATGAAGGATTGTAGCCAATTGACTACAAAAATTGTAGCCACGCTATCCCTAAAAATATACATATATTGTACTCAAATTTAACATTTGTCTTACATATTAACAATTCAATCAAATCCAACTGGAGATACGGTACACATGACCAATCAATGTTGCATAGGCTTCTAGCAACATGAATACTAAACGGAAGGGATGCTCTCAAGTTACTTAACTTAAGTTGGGGCAATATGAGTCATTGGATTTGATTCAATGACTCAAATTAAAAGAATTTCTTTTGATTTGAGCCATTGGATTAAATCCAATGGTTCATAATGCTCCAACTTGAGTTGTACTTACAACTTGAGAGGATCCTTGTACATACTAAACAATGTTGTTCAATCGAATAAAAAGAAATAGGTCAATAGGCATTTTGACTTTAAGATCAAAGGAGATTAATAGCTAAGTAATAATGCATACATTTGACATTTTCATGTAAATATATATTTCCTAGTCTTAGAGCACAAGGTATCATGGATACGAATAACACGTTATTGGTATGCCACCTCCGCGCCACATCATACACCTTCCAATAACATACCAATCACTCAAACACCCCTCCCTCATAACACATCACTAACATGTTATTGGGTCCCACAAAATACCCTCATTAAAAATATCCACTCACTCACAATATAATAAAAAAAAGAAAAAAAATAGCAAAAGGTACACAATTTTTCTCTTTGGCGTGAGCCAATCTAATGGCTCATTTCACTTTGGCATGAATTTGGCTCACTTGCATGGTATGGTTTGACATGTTATTGGTTCAAAATAATTGCATTTGGCGTGTTATAAAACAACCATACCCTTTGCTCTTACGTATATTATTAGCAAGGAGGCAGAGTAATTAATAAAAAATTAATTGATCAAAATGCAAAAATGCATTTTAAAAACCATGTATGAAAATGACATATTCAATATAAAACCATCCAAACATTCCTGTTTCCCCATTAAATAATACATGGAAATATTCATGAAAACCACATTGGTGTCATGCCAAAGTTTGTTAATCAACAAAGTCTTACTAGTATCATTTTTCCTGCAAACATTTGTAAAACCAACTGTCCAACACTATATTGTTATTGATAACTTGCTTCAATTAGTTAATTAAATCTAACTTTTTTACATTAATATTGGTTTTTAAAATTTAAGGTTCATTCACCATCATCAAATGACATGCATAATACATGTAATTTGGTTCAAAATTTTTTGTAATAAATTCATCAATCGAAATAAATTCAATGTAATAAAGTTAAGGAATATAGAAAAATTGACAAATATACCCTTGCCACCCTCCATTTAGGGCCTTGAGTTGTTCATTCTGTTTCTTTTTTGCCTTAAAACATCAATCTTCCAGCTTACACTATCTTTTGTTTTTCCATTTATTTCTTGGCTGCTTTTTACTATTTCTTCAATGATTTCATATACCTTTCAAGACCAATATATATATTCCACTCAATCTTGAAAGTCTGATATTTCTAAGTATTTTATGATTAGTCCTTATCAAATACGAGTATTAGCTTAGAAACTTATTTTTAGTCAAAGGTTTTTTATCCTTTTGGGTTTCAAAAAGTTATTTTTGAAGATGGAGAAGCTTACTAATCTAGGACAAGATGAGGATCAGATGGACATGCCTCCCGGATTCCGATTTCATCCTACTGATGAAGAGTTAATCACTCATTATTTATCTAACAAAGTTGTTGATGGCAACTTTTTTGCTAAAGCAATTGGAGAAGTGGACATGAATAAAGTTGAGCCATGGGAATTACCTAGTAAGCTTTTTGTTTCTTGTTTTTGAGTTGTAATTGTTAAGGATCTTTAATTTATCGCGTTTTTAAAATTTGAAGGGATGGCGAAAATGGGAGAAAAAGAGTGGTATTTCTTTTGTCTTAGAGATAAGAAGTACCCGACCGGTTTAAGGACAAATCGAGCAACTGCTTCCGGTTATTGGAAAGCAACCGGAAAAGATAAGGAGATTTTTAAGGGACGTGTGCTTGTCGGAATGAAGAAAACTTTGGTTTTTTACATGGGCAGAGCTCCAAAAGGGGAAAAGACAAATTGGGTAATTCATGAATTCAGATTAGAGGGGAAATACTCTCTGCAAAACTTGACAAAATCAGCCAAGGTATATAGTCTTTATTCCTAGTATGTCCCCTGTTTTTTACTCTGTTTTCGTCTGTTTTTACTATGTTTTCCCTATTTTTACTCTGTTCAAGAAGATGTGTTTGACCTTGATTCTTTGTGTCTTGAATTGCAGAATGAATGGGTGATCAGTCGCGTGTTTCACAAGAATTCATCAGGAAAGAAAGTACACATTTCAGGGTTGCTAACGATGGATTCGGGTGGTATCACCACTTCTCTGCCACCTTTGACGGACTCTGCGCCATCTTTTGGTGGCAGGATCATCAATTCAAGCATGCCCGCACCCTGCTTCTCCAATCCTATTGAAATGGAAACAACTCAAAAAAGCATGATGAATAATTTCCACAACAACTCCATTTTCTCATTCGACTCAAACCACAATTTGATGCTAGAAAGCCAATCTAATCCCATTATGCATCATTTCTCTTCTAGTTCTCCATTTCTGGTACATGATCAATCAATCTTGAGGGATTTAGTCGGGTCACACAATCACGGACTAAAGATCGAGACGAAAATGGTCACCTTGTCACCAGATAAAAACAATGAAATTTCGTCGAATATTGACAAGGGTAAGATAGGAATTAATGATCAAGATGCCCCGTCAACTTTTGTTGGTCCGGTTGATTTTGATTGCCTATGGAATTATTAATGATCAATTATTGGGAGCAAGAAGTTTGTTTATGAAGACGAATAGTTGATGTTGAAATATTGAATCAAGATTGATGCTTGAGTTCAGACAAATATTGTGTTTGAAAAACAAATTGCGACAAATATATATAGATGATGAAGATTTGAAGAAGAAACCAAGAATGAAGAATAAATCAAATGATGATAGCATATAATTTTGTACTAAATAACGAGGTACTTAGTATATTGTATTTTTGTTTTACTAGTAGTATTCTGAGACATGAGATGTTTGTTGATATATGATGTTTTTATTTGATTACATTAGTTAATCCAGTTTGGCATAAAAGTTTAAAAAGTAGTCATGGTAAAATAAATATATTGATGAGTCATGAGTTACTTAACATTTTAAAATACTAGTTAATAGCAATCGTATGTGTTAGACCTTACGTAATTTAGCACGGCGTACTATGTGATTTTTATGCAATTAAAAAAAAAAAAAAAAAAAAAAGGTAAATTACACCGTCGGCCTCATGGTTAAGGCGGGTTGCGCATTTAGTCTTGAGATTTAGGGTTACGTGTTCCAAGTCTAACGTCATGTTTTTAACTCTCTCAGGGTTCAAAACTCTAACGCTTGTTAAAAATCTCATTGGCTACAAGGATATTTTAGTCTTTTCAATAGCTTTTTTCTTCCAAATACCTATTTGCACACTCACTTTCACACATTAACACAAACACTGAAACACATCTTATTCAACTTCTTCACCACCGCCACTTCCACCACAACCACCACTTCCACCACAACCACCACCACCACCACCACCACCACCGCAACCGCCATTCTTCTTCAACCAAGTCTACACCATGATGCAAACTTGCTATTGACCCAGACAACTCCCACGTGTTAATACTAATATTTCCTATATCAATATTGACTTTATACTAGATGCAAACAAAAGTTGACTTTACACACATCAATATTTCCTATATTGTCAATTAGTCAGTAAACTTCAAGTCTTTCCATAAAATAAAAGAGATATGTTATAGATACCTTCTTTATGTTGTCATACCATAAGATTTTGGTCAAATCGTATAACCCGCGATGCACACCGTACAAGCCAGCAATGCACCAAATCAATGAATACGCCCTCTATGAGAAGGTGTGAATAACTTGTCCTACATTAAAAATGAAAACAGATAATTCATCAAAAGCCCTTAAAAACGACCTTTCAATGCTGTATCAACATAAACATAACCATCACCTCCATCTGTCTCGTCATAAATATGCTCAAACAGTATGCAAGCATCTTGAGGGACGTACTATTAATACCCCATAGTGGGTCACATCACAAGGAATATTTCCTTTGTCACCCACTTTTTTCAGTACAACACCGTTTTTTGTCAGTTTCTGTTCCGTATTTCTGACAGTTTTAAACGTTTGACTTATTAAACTTTATATTTACTGTTCCGCATTTTCAGGTTTATAGCTTTTTGATATAAACAAAATTATTATTAAAAAAAAAAAAAATTAAAAAACAAAAAAAGAGGTGGGTACATCTAAAATTATAGTGACCGTATGAATAACCTCACCCCTTGAATATCTTTAATTACAAGTTCCCAATATGCACTTTCAATGTCTTTTCCCTCCTTGTACAAGTTCCCTGTAGTACCAAACTCATTCATTAGATAACTTAGAGCACTCTCATCCATAACACCATAACACCAATAACACCGTTCACGTCAGCGCCACATCAGCTTTAACATTTAACATTAACATCCTCAAAAAACACTCACAACCATAACATCCCAATAACACCATAACACCAATAATATTTCATATTTTCAATTTCAACCTCTAAACTAAAACAAACACTTCATTTATTAAACTAAAACAAACATTTCATTAAAACTAAAAACATATTACAATATGAGATTAAAAAAAAATACAACGAAATAAAAAATAAAATAAAAAACACACTGCAATTAAAAAAAAAACATAGCAAATACTTATTCATCGTCGTCGCTCTCTTGTTGTTGTCCATTATGTCGCTCAAGATTCTTCGCCAAACATGCTCCATAGGTCCTGTTGGAGTTAGGTATGCGTTTCTGGTCGTGTATTTCTTTTGCCTTACGACTGTGAGTATCACATCTTTCGACCCATCTTCGTTGCCTCAAATTTCTTGACGTGCAGGTTGTTGTAGTATACCCCAACGACCTTGAAGAACACCAAAAGCACGTTCAATATCCTTTCGGGCACTTTCTTGTCTCCTATTAAAGTACGTATGTTTTCATCGTTGCCGTGAAGGATTTGACAAAAATTGCCCACTGTGGATAAATTCCATCAGCCAAGTAATACTCCTGTTCATACCTAGTTCCGTTGACCATATAAGGTGCTCTTGTGGCATTATCAGCAAGAACGAATTTGATTTTTTGAATTATGAAAGTGTGAGAGGAAGTATATAAAGTGTGAGAGGAAGTGTGAAAAAAATAGAATTTTAGTTGGGTATTTATAGTGGTAAAATAATGTTTTTGAATTAAAAAAAAACTAGCCGTTAGGGGTTTTATGTAAATTTTTTAAAAACTTAACGTTACAGGGACTACTTTTGTAACATTTTCAATTTTTTTTTCTAGCCCTTAACGGGCGTTAAAGAGGCAACGCCTCCCCTCTAACGCCGTTACTGAGCAACGCTTCCAACGAGTAACGCCTATAACGCCGTTAACGCCACCCTTAACGGGCGTTATGCAGGTGATGGATGGGAGTGCTGTTAGTGCATGCTAAGATACAAAGTTGAACAATCAATTGCAAATAAGATGCTCCAAAAATATATGTTTTGAGACTTAGAATACGCGTATCCAAAAGTCAAATTAGAACAACCCCTCGTACTGTTAAATTATTGGGTGAAGACTTAGGGTCCGTTTGGTTTATAAGTTGGTTTGGTTTACGATTTGGAGAGAAAAAATATATTTATTAAATGTATTTTATAATAAAATTATACTATAAAAATAGTATTATTTAAAAATTAAATAAAAAGAGTTATGTGAGAGTAGAAAGTGGTTGGTCCTACGGGTTTTGCCAAAACCCTCCAAATTAACGTGGAATAAAAATGCATTCCATCTATCATTCTTTTTTTCAAAAGAATGATCCAAAGTATTCAACCAAACGCACCCTTAATTAACGTAATTTACTTTTCATATATATCGAAATACGTAACATACTTTATTAATTGTTAGTATCACTAAACTACTTTCAAATACTTGTCAATATCGTTAATATAACCGGTTTAACCGGTTAATTTAGACTAAAATACCCATCTTTTTCGCATTTGAAATTGTTTTGAAAAGGATTTTAGTAAAATCACATGAAAAGTTAGCAATGTTGACAAGTATTTGAAAATTATTTTAGTGATACTGACAATTAATAAAGTATGTTCCGTATTTTGATAATCTGAAAAAATAAATTACGTGAAGCTACTATTACAAGAAGCCATTATTTGTTAGGTTGTATACACTACCTAAACTGGTCACTGTAAGCACACGATGTTGAGGAAAATCTGTAACCGCATATACAAAAAGTCATTACAAAATATCATAAAGAGTGAATGTGCGAAGAAAAAATGTTACATTTTGCACCATATAAAAGAATATTGGTACAAGGCACCATATAAAAAACAAAAATGCAAATTTTAAAAAGAATACATATGTACATATGTTCCTGAGATTGATAATGAATTGTGTTAGACTAAAAAAACGAAAGATTATATTGAAATGAAACATATGTACGGATGTATTTTTTGAAAATTTGCATTTTTGTTTTTTAGAAGGAATAAAGAAATGATGAAGTGCGTTTTTAGGAATTTAGGAAAAGACGAGGGTTTTGATTTCTATAAAAAAAGAAGTGGAGATTGTATGGATTTATGTTGGTTGTATGTGGTTTTTGAAGTTGTGGATTGCAGTTGTTTGTGATTTAAAGAAGATTAATGGTAAAAGATGATGGTTGGTAGTGATGTTAGAAGACACAGATTTATCAAGTAAGAATATGAAGGGTGTGTTTGGGGAGGGGCTTATAGAGGGCTTACGGGGCTTGGGCTTTTAAAATAAGTCGGCTTATAAAATTAGTTTCGTTTGTCATGCGGGCTTATGAAATCATAAGCCCCTAAAAGGGGCTTAAAACTCTAGCCTCATAAAAGGGGCTAAAAACTTTAAAGGCTTATGAACCATACATTACATATTTACCCACAAAAATATCTAACATATACCATAAAACTCATTTAATTATATCCATTTTAGTAATTTTGCTATAATAAGCCCCAGCCCCAGCCCATTTGACAAACAAGTCTACAAAAATACAAATTTCAACTTCGGCTTATAATAAAATCCCTAGCCCTAGCCCCAAATTTCAAATTTTCCATTGCGCCAAACATACCCGAAGTGTAAAATGACTATTCTACCCTTATGTGGTGTGATTGTCGGTGGCGGTGGTGGTGACGGTGGTGAAGAGGTTGATGAAGATGTGTTTGAGTTAATGTGTGAAACTGGGTGTGTGTGTTTAATGGAGTGTTCGGAGAAAAAAACTACTAAAAAGACTAAAATAGCCTTGCAGCTAACAAGATTTTTAACGAGCTTTAAGGGCCCGCTTGGTTCAAAGTGGGGAAAGTGAAAGGGAAAAGGAAAGGAAGGAATGCAAATAATGAGTGAGGTGGGTAATCAATCCCTTACCCCTCAATTTATTCTATAATGGTTCATTACCCATTACGGGGTAATCAATACCTTTGCACTCCCTAACCAAGCACCACCTAATGAGTGAGGTGGACCCTTTTGAATACCTTACCCATTCCCCACCCCCCTTAACCCCCAACCAAGCACCCCCTAAGTTTTTGGACCGCGGGGGAGTAAAAAATGTGACGTTGGAGACTCTGGGGCGCAAGAACCTTAGATCTGAGAACTAAATGTGTAACCCGCCCTAACCACGGAAACCAACGATGTAATTTAACCAAAAAGAAAAAAACTTTAATAATAAGAGCATCTATAATGCATCGAGTTATTAAAAACTTGATGCATTTAATGAACAAGATAGTTAATAAATAAAATTTTAAGCAAAGACTTGAGACTTTTCAGTTTTTATTGAAAAGCTTTTTAAAAATCTTTTGATGCAATGTAAAAAATTATCTCAAATAACTTTTTAAGATAATAATATTTTTTTATTAACTTTACCCATTATAGATGCTCAATTTAGCTATTAAACATGCCACACCATCATTAGTATTTTTCTTTCTTCGGTTTACTCATTTGACGTACTAAATTGAAATATAATTCAATCCTTATGCAAATTATTTCATCCATGAAATAAAATTTGTCTTTGTTACAATTTTTAAAGAGATTCATAGAACTATTGAATAAAGTTTAGATGGCGCCAATAAATCTAAGGTGGTGTTTGTTTTTCATAAAAAAAGCTCTTAACAGCCTCTTAATCTGAACCGTTCAGACGCGGTCAGACATTTTGGTCGTTCAGACCATTTGTTTTTTTTCCCGCTCGCACGCCGTTCGAGGCGTAAGATCTTAATGGTCTAGACTTGAGAGGGGTGTCCTGAACGCCTCGTTGCCTCTTGCCGACACAAAAAACCAAAAATATTAATACGAGCAAGCAAATGTGCGGTTCAAACATGAGTTTTTTTTCCCGTTCAGATGCGGTCAGATTCAGACATTTACGCCTCAGATTCAGATTCAGATGTGCGGTTCAGATTCAGATTCAGAGCCTCTTAAAAAACAAACACCACCTAAGATAAACGTCACATCTTGAAAACAACATATGTCTATTTGCAACTATAGTAATGAATAATTATATTTTATAATGATAAAATCTTTTTAAGAAGTTGTTACAAGGGAAGAACTAATTCATGATGGACACCCAATGATGTTAACATATCTTACGTTTTGTGACGAATCGACCTTTCAAACTTGCTCACATGAAACTGTCAAAAATAGAAAGAACTAATCCTCTACGAAATAAACCACCAAATGCCATCAAATGGATTTTGACCATCAAGAATACCATCGATATCAATCGGTTAAATATCTTTTTGGATTAACATAATAAATATCTTGATAGAAAAGCTTAATATCTTTGTGTCTTTCGGAAAACAATATCTTTATTCTCGGGTTTCTAATGCCCCGTTCCGATAGGATTAGGTGTCGTTGTTGTATTACAGTTTACACATTTGTGTATAATGGCCAGAAGTGATAAAATGAAAAAGTCGTTATATCAAAATAAATTCGGATCAATATAATTAATAATTTTGTTTTGCATGTCCAACAACTCGTAAATGATCTGATTGATCATCAATAAAATACGACCTCAATAGAACTGTTTATTGTTTTCATACGAATTAGTACAAAAATTTAAATACATATAGCCCTTTTATATTAATTAAAAAACATGGTTACGTTACCTCGCCTAATCAAGTATTATGAGTATTAACCAAGTTGGTTGAGTGGTTTTTGTTAAAATTTCATTTCATCTTAAAAATACTTAATCTAGTAACGTTACCTACTTTTAGAAAAATATATGAATAATCAAATTTAGGTTGGACATTAGCTAGATTAGCTTTGATTCTGAGTGCATTAATTCTTGAAACTAGATACAAATGGATTAATACCCTCAACAATTTGTTTGGTGCAAATTTAGTAACCCACCAAATTAAAGAAGACCATATTTCGGTTTATATAACTAAGAGCAACTTTATGTGTCCTACAAATTGCCTGTATCCTTTTTTATTTTTATGACGTAACCTTTATTTAGTAAGGACAACTATTATGTTACTGTTCTTAGTTGATGGTGAAAACTGAAAACATCAAGATATCATTTAATCTAAACATACTTATTATTTCTTGTTGGAGAAACCATGTGCCTTGGCCCTTGGCTACAAAACCATGATGTCAAGAAGTTTGGTTCAAAATATGAACTACTGTATAAAAAGTACTTTCAATCTTTTGATTGTCTAGAAAAAACGATCATGGTTTTAAAACTGGCTTTCTTAATCACACTTTTAGTATAAGTAAAAAAAAAGATGGTCAGTAGGCTGAAACGCCCAAAAATTTAGATTTTTTTATCAGGCTCCTTATACGTTGTATAGACATTCATGTATATATGCCGTATAGGCCTTCTAACCTGCATTTCCACATATTTCGAAAACTGAACATACAAGACTCGGAAAATTTTCAAACTTTAAAACATATTTCATACATCATAAACTTTATGTTAATTTACAAATTTCACATATAAAACGCGTGGAAGCTCTATTTTACCAAAACATGAGTATTAATGCAAACACTCCTTTTGACACGCTTTGCATAATTTTGTACATGACATATTCACATTCAATCATACAAGAAATTTGACTTGAAAACATTTGAGTTATTAGAAATAACACCACTTTACAAAATTTGGGGTTTAACTTGATCCAACGTTGTTTCCAAGAGCATTACTCGCAAACTAATATAACTCACAAGGATGAGTAACCTTCACTTCCTCTTCTAATCAACACAAGCTCCAAATATTTTACCTTTGCATACTTGAAAACCATACAAAACATTTAGCAACTAAAACGTAAGCTTTCACTTAGTAAGTAAATGACAATAATTTTAACAAATATAACTACCATTCAACCCTTTCATTGCTTAAAACGTAAGCTTTCACTTAGTAAGTAAATGACAATAATTTTAACAAATATAACTACAATTCAACCCTTTCATTGCTTAAAAGCATATCAATTTATAAATGACTTCTAATAACATCAAACAATATCATATTTTGGTTTTCACTATCCTATGTTTATTGCCTTATTTTATATCATTTTATGTGAATTTGATACTTAATTGCTTTCTATGTGCATAATAGGATATAATTGAGCATTAGAGTAGAAAGACGCGAAAAACGGATTAAGTTTGAAGAAGCTTCTATGGCGTAGACACATCATTTCCCCTACGCCACAAATAAGATGACAACTCAAGGAGTAAATAACGTGAAGATTGAAAGTCCAATGGAGGATTCTAAAGGTGAAATATTCAAGGATTCATTGACATTATGAGTTAATTAAGGAAGGTTCGTGAAAGAATCAAGTGAAGAAACAGAGTCGAAAGATGATATAAAGTTTACGTGATATCTCAAAAAAGTGTTGTAATATTTTGGCCATAACTTCTTCATACGAACTCGTTTTTAGGTGATTCAAGTTGCTATACAAAGAGGAAAGAGATATATACAACTTTCGTGTTTTGAGCTAAGACGAATTGTAAGATTGGTTATTTTGATTTATGGCGTTATCCTAAGCTAATACACATTAACTCGTTATTGATGATCATTAAAGACTTTTTGATTCTTGATGATATGTGATTCGGGTTTGTGGAATTGAAAGCAATTAGCGAAAAGGGATTATGGACTTAAGGAAATATTTGTTTGAAATATTTGTTTGTTTATTTTTGTTTAGCACCCGTTATATATTTTCTCATGTCTTCATCCTAACCTTGTTTGTTACCCGATGCCTTTTACATGTTTTACCCATTTTGCCTTCTAGTTTAATTAGATCTAGACTCTAGTGGTGGAGAGTTGAAACACTGTCAAGCTTATGATAGTGTTCTCCATGACTGAGCCTTTGAGTGATCATAAAATATAACATGTAGATTACTGAGAGATTGAGTGTTATTTCTTTTCTCTTTTTGCTAGGTGCTTGGTTTTGCGATTTACTATAGTAGGTTAAATTTAATTTCATATTTTTTATATTATGTCTAGGAGATATCTTTTTAAGTTTAAATCTGGAGTCTACTTGAAGACAAGTAGAAGTCATGTGAGGAGATTTGATAGCATCAAATAGTAACATGTTTTTGTTATCAAAATCCCACGATTATTGCTTATATTTATAGCGTTTATACGAAAGTTGGTAGTGAATTGTTATAAATTTGCATTTTTAGTATTAATTTGGTGCTATGGAGCAACTCTCGGTGAAAATACCGAAAAATGACGGTAATTGGAGATAAAATAAAGAAATACAAGTTCAGGAAGAATATAAGGCATGTACATCATTTTATGTATACGATGCATACATATTGATATTTGGTGAATTTTCCTCAATGTTGAAGAGTATACGGCATATATTGCTTTTTTGTATATGCCATATACACCTGAAGAACTGGTGACATGGCTATGGGCTAAAGGGTATATGGCTTATACTTATTTATGTATATACATTGACAAGCCTGGGCTTTATTCAGCTTAAAAGCCGAATTTCACACACATCCAGGTTACGTTTTCATAAACCTTGAAGATTGGAGATTAACACATCATAAACATTCGTTTACATTAGTTTGATATAGTTATGACTTTGTTTATGTTTTCAAACTCGACTATCATTTGTTTATTTTCTGTTAGAGAAGGCTAAGCCTCTCTGTGCTTGTCTCGTTATGAATCTATCTCGTTAATGACATGATTATTACGCTTATCTAGCTTTGTTTTAGATAATTTATATTGCGGTTAAATACTTACGCACTAGAATTTACCACAGCTACGTATTGCGAGTAGTTTATTAGTAAGTTGCAATTTAAAAATAAAAGTACTCAAATCATTAATGCATTGAGCAATACCTCTTAGTGGTTAGAGATCGACCATTGAACTAACGGCGTTAAAAGTTGTGGACCATAGGGTTTAAGATTTAGTAAACGGTAATATGCCAATTTACTTAGTAATAAAGTGTGTGACGAACACATAAAAACAATGTCAATATAAGTTAGTTGAGGATCTTAATGCTTAATTACAAAATAACTAGGTTATCACCCTCTACCGACGGGATCTGGTAGTTATTCGACGAAGTGTGTTGGGACTAACGACCCGAATTAGACCTCTTCTATTAAAGATTCAATGGGACATTGCTAGATGAACAACATACATTTTATATCATTGATAGGTTAGAAGATTAGCAAGGCAAACACGTCTTTTATCTATTAAGTTTCTCCTTGTTTTCCATTTCGCGTTATTTTATTTATCGTTATTTTAGTTACTTTTTGTTTTTATAATCATGAGGATTAAAAACTCAATTTGTCGTTATTAAATTTACTTTTAATCATTGTTAATTTAACTAGTAGGAATGAGCACGGTACCGGTCCCGTACCGAATTAGTGGTACCGATTTTTTCCCGAGCAAAAATTAGTGGTACCGGTAACCGTATCAACGGATTCGGATATCGTACCGGTATCGAAAATCGGGTTTTTCCCCGCTTTTTCGAATTTCCCGATTTTAACCGTCCGCACCAATTAGTGGTCCCTGTTAATACAAATAAACCGTAAAAACGTTTATTAATAGTTTGCGATCTCTTTGTGTTTTGTTGATAACAAATATAATGTTATCTTAAGTATAATTATAAGGATACATGTTATTTTTGTAAAGCATTTACATATAGCCATTTAAATACAAAAATGTAATAATTAAGCATTTGTTGTAATACTTTATTAGGATGGGTAAAAACCATAACCCATAGACCATAACCCATGGATCTTAACCCATACCCAAGTAGACTAGATGCAATGTATACTTAGATACATTGAATCTAAAGAAAACCCATGGACCAACCCATAACCCATGACCCATAACCAAAAAATCCATGGGCAAAGAGGAGCGTCCCACGGATCCCTAGGATTACACTAGACGGATCCCAAGTGGAAGGGATCCGTGGGATCTGAGGAACAGTGGAGAATTTTGCCTATAAATAGAGAGCCATTTCTTCATTCTAACTCACCCCTCTTCTTACTAAATCTCTCATACACTCTCATTCTCTTCTAACATATAGATCACTTGATCTAGAGAGTTGTTCTTCTTTATTTCTATTTGTGATCCTTATATAGGTCCTTCTCTAAGGCGAGATCACGAGCATTCTACAAGTCATTCAAGCAAGGGGTCCTTGATTGATTTGTCACTCCGCAAGATTTCTGTAGCGAAGATCTTGTATTTGATATTTCACATACTTGTTGTGTAATAGTCGTGTTGGTTTGGTCCACCATGCTACGGACTCGGTATTTAGCTTTGTACCGGAAAAAGTGTAAGCAACGTTGTGAAGGCTTCTCCTCCAAGTGAAGGAGTTTGTTGACATAGTGCTTGAACTCTCGAGTAGGTGACTCGGGGAGTGGAGTAGGGCAAGGAAGGTGTCCTTGTAGCCGAACCACTATACATCGGTTGTGTCTTTTCTTTCCCTTCGCTTTACTTTATTTACTTGCTTTATCATTAGATCTATACTTTCTCTATATCCATAAGATCTCACATATTAACGAATCTAAAATTTTTCGAAACTAACGTAAAATCGGAAAAACTATTCAACCCCCCCTTCTAGTTTTCCACAATTGGTATCAGAGCTAAATTTATAAAAGTTTTAAAATAAAATTGTATTTTAAAAACTTTTCGATCACTATGGGTTTTGAAAATTATAAGGAAGGGCAATTTATGCAACGACCACCACTACTTGAAACTAATGGTTTTATATATTGGAAAAATAGATTCCAAACATATGTGAAATCTAAAGATATTGATCTTTGGTACATTATTGTTGAAGGCGACTTTGAGGTTACCTCAAATGATGATAAAGGAAATATAGTTAACATACCTCATGATAAATTAAGTGATGAATTGAAGAAAAAGCTTTCTAAAAATAGTGAAGCAAAAATGGTTTTATATAATGCTTTACCCTAAAAGGAATTTGAAAGAATTTCTATTCTTAAAACCTCTAAAGAAATTTGGAATTCTTTAGTTGTAACTCATCAAGGCAACCAACAAGTTAAAAGTAATAAAATTGATTTATTTGTTCAACAATATGAACAATTTTCAATATCGGATGAGGAAACTATAGATCATTCATTTGCTAACTTTAATACTATTATTACATCTTTACAAGCACTTGATGAATCTTTTCTAGCCGTAACCATGTTAGGAGATATCTAAGAGCACTTCCATCAAGTGGAGATCCAAGGTGACGGCGATCGAAGAGTCAAAAGATTTGACAATCCTTACTCTCGATGAACTCATAGACAACCTAAAAGTCTACGAGCTTGTCCGCTAAAGACTAGCCTCAAAGGTGAAAGAGAAACACAAATCTCTTGCCCTTAAAGGCAAAAAGGCTTCAAGCGATGAAGAGAACTCCTCTTCAAGTAGTGACGACGAGGAGTACGCCATGGCGGTAAGGGACTTTAAAAAGTTCTTTAGAAGAAAGGGAAGATACGCCAAACAACCGTATGACGATAAGAAAGGCTTTCGAAAAAGCAAAGAGGACGAGAAGCCAAAGGATGATCGTATTTGCTTTAAATGTGGGGACCCAAACCACTTTATTAGTAAGTGTCCCAAACGGGATGATCAAAAGGCGCTCGTGAGCGGCACATGGGGAATGAGCGACGAGGAGGACGAAGAAATTTGTCTCATGGCAAATGACGAGGTATGTCACTAATACTATAGTAGCTCATCACTTGATGACGACTCATTGCATAATGAATATGATAAACTATGCAATATTAGCTTAAAACTAGTTAACAAAAACAAGCTTTTAAAGAGTCAAAACCAACGCTTAGATAAAGAAGTCATAGAACTAAAAGCAAAACTAAAACGTTTGGAAAAGGGTAAAATAGCACGTGGTGAATGTGAACTTTATGCTCAACTTCAAACACTAGTTGATCATCTAGATTCTAAAATTGCTAGAATGAGTACGAACACTTTAGATATGATACTAGATGGTGTTAAAACCGGCAACAACCAAAAAGGTTTAGGGGTTCAACAACTTGATCCATCAACTAGTGAAAATAAAGAAACAAAATTTGTAAAGGCACTAGAAAAACCAAGCCACTGTTGTGCGGATCCCACGGATCCCTTGATAAGGGAACCGCTAGTGTACGCCAGGATCCGTGGATCTGCCAGTAGCAAATAGTGGTAATAACGTAGCTTCTTCATCTAGAACTGAATTTGTTATCGTTAATAGGAAGAAACCAACTCATGTCACCTCTAGACAACCACCTCCAAAATATAATCCTACTTTTGCAAGAAACAAAGCTCCATCATTTTCAAAACCTAATTCATTTAGGAGACCTAATAACGTTTACCCAAAAAGTAACCATCAAATGGGATAGAATGCAAATATGCAAAATGGTTTTCCTTTTCAAAACTTTGCTCCATGGAATGCATACTCATCTTATCCATACATGTCCAACATGAATGGAATGTTTAACACTAATGGACCCATGAACAAATGGGGACCAAACTTTTGAGTTTATTATTGTTTTAGGTGTGCTTAAAGGTCGACCTAGACCCCGATGAATGGGTCAAGGATAGTGGGTGCACGAGGCACATGACCAGCAATAGGGATCTATTCTCCACATATGAATCCATAAATGGAGGTAATGTGGTGTTTGGAAATAGCAAAGTAGAATCATCGGTAAAGGTACGATTTCTAACAAATCTCTAACCATTAACGATGTGTGTCACGTGAAAACCTAAACTTTAACCTCTTAAGTATAGGACAAATATGTGATAAAAAGTGCAATGTACTTTTTCCTAAAACCGTAGTAAGATACTAAAAATGGCATAACCATAGGAAGAGGAATTAGGAAACATGGAGTCTATGTCATTAAAATTGGTAATGAACCTAAAGACAAACTATGTCTTACCTCTATGGATGATACTTTGACCTTATGGCATCGAAGATTGGGTCACGCCAACATGCGACTTCTTCAATCGCTATCATCCAAAGATCTAGTAAGAGATCTACCTAAGTTAAAATATGAACATCATTTTTGTGATGCTTGTAATGTAGGAAAACAAGCTCATTCTAGTCATAAAGCTAAAAACATGGTGTCTACAACTAGGTGTCTAGAATTACTACATATGGATTTATTTGGTCCATCCGCTATCCAAAGTTATGGAGGCAACTACTACACTTTGGTCATAGTGGATGACTATTCTAGGTATACATGGACAAAAATTTTAAAGAACAAAACGGAAACCTTTAATTATTTTGAAATATTAAGCAAAAAGATCCAAAGACAACTAGGAAGTCCCATAGTGTCTATTAGGACGGATCATGGTAGGGAATTCGATAATGAAGTGCAATTCGAAGCTTTTTGTGACGCTAATGGTATTACTCACAACTTCTGGCTCCACGCACTCCACAATCGAATGGGGTAGTAGAAAGAAAGAATAGAACCCTACAAGAAATGAGTCGAACCATGCTTAATGAACAATCCATACCTCAAAAGTTTTGGTGTAATGCCGTTGATACTTCAACGTACATACTCAATCGAGTCTTAATTAGACCAATCTTAGGAAAAACTCCATATGAGTTACTTCGAGGCAAAAACCTACGTTAAATCACTTTAGAGTCTTTGGTAGTAAATGTTTTATTCTTAACACTAAAGATTACCTTACAAAATTTGATCCTAAATCAACCGAAGGTATCTTTTTAGGTTACTCGCCAAATAGCAAAGCTTACGCCATATTAAACAAAGAAACAATGAAGGTAGAAGAGTCATTAAATATAAAATTTGATGAAAGTCCACCCAAACCCTCTCCACCTCTTGTCGATGACGAGATTATAGAAAGTGAAGCTATAGTAATAAAGAAAAAGATAAGTGAAGAAGAAGAACCTCTAAGTGATGAAATAATAAACATTAAAGAGTCCAAAGATCATCCCGTAGATAAAGTCATAGGAAAACTAAACGAACGAACATTAAGGTCTCAAGTTCAAAACCAAAGTAGCTTGTTTTGTTTCGCTTCAACCTTAGAACCTAAGAATACACAAGAAGCCATAAAAGATGAGAGTTGGGTAATGGCTATGCAAGAAGAACTAAATCAATTTGTTTCTAATGATGTTTGGACACTTGTCCCTCCACCTAGTAATCAAACCATAATAGGAACCAAATGGGTTTATAAAACAAATTAGATGCAAACGGAGTAGTGTCTAGGAACAAGGCTAGACTCGTTGCTCAAGGGTATAACCAACAAGAGGGAATAGACTTTGATGAGACCTACGCCCCCGTGGCTAGATTAGAGTCTATAAGAATACTTTTGGCGTATGCTTGTGCTAATGATCTAAAGCTTTATCAAATGGATGTCAAAAGCGCTTTTCTAAATGGTTTCATTAATGAAGAAGTATATGTAGCTCAACCTCCTGGCTTCATTGATTTTGAAAAACCAAACATGTGTATAAATTAAAGAAAGCCCTTTACGGTCTTAAACAAGCTCCAAAAGCTTGGTATGATAGACTCAAGTCATTTCTAGTTAAACACAACTATACCATGGGGTTAGTTGACAACACACTTTTACTAAGAAAAGAGAGTCACATATAATCATAGTACAAATATATGTAGATGATATTATATTCGGATCCACTTGTCAAGACATGTGTGATGATTTCTCTAAAATCATGCATGACGAGTTCGAGATGAGTATGATGGGAGAACTTAGTTTCTTTCTTGGTCTACAAATAAAACAAGTAGAAGATGGTATCTTCTTCAATCAATCTAAATACATCAAGGAGATGTTAAAGAAATTCGGTCTAGAAGAGTCAAAACCAATTAGGACTCCAATGTCATCCGACACCAAACTCACAAAAGATGAAGACGGAGAATCCGTAGATAATACTAAATATCGTGGCATGATAGGTAGTCTTTTCTACCTCACAGCAAGTAGGCCGGATATCATGTTTAGTGTTTGCTTATGTGCTAGGTTTCAAGAAGACCCTAAAACATCACACCTAGAAGCCGTAAAAAGGATATTTAGATATATTAAGGGTACAACACAATTAGGATTATGGTATCCTAAGGGCACGAGAGTAGAAACAATTGTATATGCAAATTCTGACCATGCAGTGATTATTGATAGAAAAAGTACAAGTGGGTATGTACTTTCATGGGATGTTGTTTAACATCTTGGTTTTCTAAGAAACAAACGGCACTTGCAATATCAACAACCGAAGCCGAGTACGCCTCCGCCGGCAAAGCATGCCAACAAGCACTATGGATGAAACAAGCGTTAGTCGACTACGACATTCATCTAAGTGACATAGCCATCCTATGTGACAACAAAGGTGCCATCGACTTAAGCAAGAATCCCGTATTGCATTCTCGCACAAAGCATATAGAGATTCGTCATCACTTCCTAAGAGACAATGTTCAAAAGGGAACATCTCTATTGAGAAGGTAGCATCCGAAGACAACATAGCCGACGCCCTCACCAAACCGTTGAAGCGGGAACAATTCAACCTACTTCGCCTTGGTCTTGGTCTAATGGAACAAACGTCATAACTTATTTGACTCTACAAGGTATGTAAACACTAGCCTTCCTTTTTCCGAGTCTAGGATTTCTATTTCATGCACAACTCACAAACAATACGGGAATTTTCAAAACCTAAGATAAGTTTTCCACTTATAGCTTTCTTACTTTTTCAATACATATTTTCAAAGAAAATCTCTTTCCAAAATGTTTTCTAAAAACATGATACCTTCCCGTATCAATTTCACAAAAGCAATTTCTCACGACTAGGACAAATCGCTTTTTCATTATTAATACAAAGTAAAAACCCGTTTTCATTGCATCTCATGTCTTTTGAATGCTAAAGGGACACATAACTAATATGTGTTTTCGGGTACATTCATTTAAGCAACAATGAATTAGGAGCATTGATAACACAAAATTACGTACTTATGTACTAAATATGTGTTTTCGGTTATCTCAATAGGATGCTTTTCTACTTCTAGTTTATTTTTCTTTTTCTTTTTAGGAGTCGAGATAACCATAACTCCAAATAGTTTGCATATAGGCACACAATAGGCAAAATATTTTCATTTTGTGCTGCCTCGATCACTGCATCCACGGATCCCAGCCTTCATGCTGGACGGATCCTCAAGGAAGGATCCGTGGATCCGTGAAACAGAAGCTGTTTTCACCTTCTATTTTGTCTACTTTGGATGAAAAATCCTCATTTGTTTCATTTTTGGAGTATGCTCTTTAATGCTTGTGTTCTCATGATCACATGCCTTGAATTCATATCTAATCATTAGATTTTAATCCACATTTTGGTCAAGCATTCATTACAATGCTTTGTTTTTCTATATATAGAACTCCCAAAATGCTTGCATATTCCATCTCATCCTCACATACACAATACACCATGTCTTCCAAAAGCCCTTTAGATGAATCACCTAGTACAAACAATCATCTTCATGATACCCAAACCTTTGTACTACCACCATCCAAAATACCACAATCAAACTCTAGGATATCCGCACGGATTAGTATCCGATCTTGTTGCTTAGCAAAACCAACCTCAAATGGTTCATCCTCCACAAATAACTCACCACAATATGCTTCCATTATAGCACCCCCCCCTCATCACCAACAAGTACACCAACTTCATCACCACCTAAAGTCACTCTTTTGGAACTCCTTAAGACTCCAACAAGATCTGTGGAAAACTAGAAGGGGGGGGGGTTGAATAGTTTTACCAATTTAAAACTTCCTTTTAAATATTTAGATCGACTTATGTCAATCTATTTGAATGTTTATGTTGGACGTTGATAGATAGATATATAAACGTGTAATGAAACATAAAGAGTAAGAAGCACATCGCCACGACACAAGTTATTTATAGTGGTTCGGCTACAAGGACACCTTCCTTGCCCTACTCCACTCCCCGAGTCACCTACTAGAGAGTTCGTAAGCACTACACCAACTCCTTGTGGCGGAGAAGCCTTCACAACGTCGCTTAACCTTTTTCCGGTACAAAGCTAAATACCGAGTTCTTTCACACCAAGGCGAACCACACCTAACACAACGTCGCCTACCCTTTATACGGTGCTAGGCTAACCACCGAGTTCTTTCACACCTTAGGAGAACCAATCCTATCACAACGTCGCCTACCCTTTATTAGGTACTAGGCTAAGCACCTAGTTCCATTACTATGGAGGAACTACTACCTTTCACGACACAACACCTAATCTCAAGGATATCTACTCCTTGTTACAACACCATCAAGGATATCACCATCCTTGTAAATAAACAAATACTTATATGTATAACGATGCACCTCATCGATTATAAGACCTAGGCATTTCTTCACAAATGCTACTTGATTTGATTCTTTGGCATCCTTCACTAATGCCTTTGACACAACGCTTGGCACCCTTCACTAATGCCTTCGTCTTGACACCTTTAGCATCCTTCACTAATGCTTTGACACGGATGATGAGCACCTTTCACTAATGGTTTCATCTTGACACTTTAGGCATTCTTCACTAATGCCTTGACACGGATGATGAGCACCTTTCACTAATGCTTTTATCTTGACACTTTTGGCATTCTTCACTAATGCCTTCAACCCAACATCTATGGAGAAAGGAAGAACTATCAACAAGAGAACCTTAGTAGTCTTGATGATGACGAAGCATGGCAACTCATGGACTTGAGCTTGCACGTCTTCAAGAAGTGGTGATCTCTCCTTAAAGAGGAACCTAGAAGATCACAAAAAAACAAAAGACAAACTACATAGATCACTTAGATCTGAGGTTTGAGGGTTAGAATACTTTGGGGAAGTATGTGTGTAAAAGTGATGCATAGAAAGGAAGAAATGGCTCTCTATTTATAGAGAAAATTCTCTACTGTTCCCCGAATCCCACGGATCCCTTCCACTTGGGATCCGGCTAGCACAAAGCCAGGGATCCGTGGAACGCTCCTCTTTGCCCATGGGTATTTTTGGTTATGGGTCATGGGTCATGGGTTATGGGTTGATCCATGGTTTTCTATCTAGATACAATGAACTTGGTTAAGTGGTATATATAAAACCATGGGTTATGGGTCAATACCATTTGCTAGTTTTTACCCATTTTAGTATTAACATGTTTTTACCCATTTTAGTATTTACATGTTTTGACCCATTTTAGTATACTTGGTTTAAGTATGTGCTAACCCAATATGTAAACATTAGTTGTTGTACATATATATCTAAATCATAAAACACTTAAGCTTGTTTTAGTGTTTTATGTGAAAACGTAAGTGTGTTAGAAAACTATTAACTTAAACTATTTACGTACTCTATTTGTTTCGTTAAAATGATTTTACGTTTGTTATCGACAAAACATTAGAAGATCGTAAAATATAAATAAACGTTTTTACGGCTTATTTGTATTAACAATCTCCCCCTTTTTGTTGATGACAAAACATAAAATTATTTTAAGGAAAATCTAAAATTCGTAAAAGTTTGAATTTGTAGTTTTTACTTTCTTCTCCCCCTTTTTGTCGAAACAAAAAGTGTTAAAAGAAACTAACACAATTTTTAAGAAAAGGTATGTGAAGAAAAAAAATGTAAAGAGAGCAAGTGACGGAAATGGTACTCGTCTTAACTCCCCCTTGACGAGTCCATCCCTTTGAAAGGGCGTCAAGGACATGACGTAAAATAAACTAATTGTTGCAAATGGTTCGTCTAAGTGACGAAAATGTGCTCCCCTTGAATATTGCAATGTTGCAATGGGGTGTCATGAAGTGTAATCCAAAATTGGATTAAGTTGCAAATGATTTTGCAATGTTGTTTGACACAAAGCTCCCCCTAGCTTTATGGTGTCAATATCTTCATGTGTATTTTGAATAACTACAAAACAAAGGTTAGAAAACAAGAGTATAGTGCAAAATTTCTTGCAAATAAAACTCAAGTTAGTAGAAATTTGTGCTTCTGTACCACGGATTCTACGGTTCCCATCAAGGAGGGATCCGTCTAGGTATTTGGGAGGGATCCAGCTATCTGGTTGATAGTTTCTTCAAAAATGAGAATGTTCCATTCAATGCTAATGAAGATGTGAAATAACAAGCACAATGCACTAAATAAATATAGCATATAGATATTCATTCAATAAAACAAGATATACACAACCAAATCTCTAAAACTAAGAGAATGAACTAGCCAAACAAGTGCTACTAATGCTAAGGAGTTACCCAAACTCAAGGTTCAACTTAGACTAAATGATGATCAAGGATGAGAAAGGTTTCCTAAGCGTTCTAAGTTTGAGCTTTTGAATATGATGCTCATTGTAGTTTAGGCTTGTTAACCTCTTCGAAACGTTCGAGGAGGTGATAAAACATGAAACGTTGCTCTTCACGTAGTTCATGTATCAACCTTTCAATATGTTTACAATGATATCAATCCTTGTCATGGTTTTGAGTTTCTTGAAGTGAAAGTTCAAGTGAAGTGGGTTGAGGATCTTCAAATGAAGGAGGATTTGGTGGAGGCTCATTAAGTGGTGGCTCTACAATGTTTGAGGGTAGAGGTAAAGAAGCATCAACTTCCATTTGGTCCGGTGGTTGCCTTTGATGTCTTCTCATAATCCAAAATGGACTATTGGGAGGAATGATAGAGTTTGCTTTTGGAGCAAGTGTTGATTCAACACTTTGATTTTGTTGCTCAATCTTTTCAAGTGAATTAGTTGGTAATGGTGAAAGATGAGATGGCCAAGAGGGTAAATCTTCTACATTGTGAGAGTGTGGAGATGATTGTGAGGTGGCTCTAGGCACTAATGATGTTGGTTGAGTTGTGGAGGGTATGTTTGGTATAGTAGTATTTGGTGATGAAATCTTAGTGGGAACACTCTTCTTGGGGATTAGTTTGATTGGTTTTCTTGGTGTAGGAGAAATCCTAGCATTGGTGGACTTAATCGGAGATGATTCGGTTGAGGAAACTTCATGTATGATTCTAGCAAGTTTCTTTGGTGGTTCTTGAGTGGATGAGTAAGCACTAGGAGCTTTTCTCATGATGAGATGACTAAGGAGGATGGTTGCAATTGCTGATAATTATGTTTGTGTTTGATGACTAAAGTGTTCTTAGCAATATGGGTTATAAAGGGAAGAACTTTGCAATTGCATTTAAGACTTAATCCACTAATGTTCTTGGAAATGTGATGATTAACATGCACAAGGTTGAGATTCAAAGTTTCACTGATCTAGGAACTCATTTAAGATGAGATGGAGTGTTTGAGTTAGGAAGATGAGTTGAAATGATTGTTTTAGCAATGTTTATATAAACTGTCACCCGGATCCCACGGTTCCCTCCTTGGAGGGATCCGGCTAGGCTAATCCTAGGGATCCGGCTCTCAGCAGTTATGACAGGTTTGAAATGAGGTTTCTAGGAGCTAAAGCCTATCTTATTTTGAATGTTTCAGTTCTCCTAAGTTTTTAAGATAAAAAGATACTTGAATAATTAAAGGTAATAAGTGTTATAGCAAATGATTGCTTCTTATGGAAGGAGGATGAGACAAGATGGCTACCAATGGATGTCCAAGGATAACACTAAGAGTTATGGAGGTGTCAAGTCATAATAAATGATCCTAGTAATCAGATTTAAGCTTGAGGTGATATTTAGAAAAATTCTTAAAAATCACAAGAATTGAAAAACTAATTTTTTTGTCATATTTTGAGATGAAAATGACTAGAAACAACTTCCTAAAGTTGTTAAATATCCCCACTTAAGTGTTTTGAGAGATGAGAGATAGTTTGTGAGTATTGAAGCGGAAATATGGTGAGTTTTGATGTGTTTGATAAATCAAGAGGCAATTAGACTAAGATATTAAGTAAGCCTTTAGTGAGTCTAAGCCTTTCTCATCCTTGAAGTGGACTTAGTTGGGTTCTAAAATCATATGCTTAGCTAATGTGATGTTATCTAGAAAGCAATCTTGATGTAAGGAATGCTGTATTGCTGATCTGATGTCACGGATCCCACGGTTCCCTCAAGGGAGGGATCCGGCTAGGTTAATCCTAGGGATCCGATCTGCAGATCGAACCTACACGAAATAATACTCAGTTTATGCATACTAGTAAATTCAAAGAAAGAAAATAGAAACAAGCATGTTTATAACAAAACACTAGTTATAGAACCATGATAAAAAGACAATATCCAAGTTACCATAAACGGAAAGTGCTAAAACGTAATCATCCAAACATAAGATAAAGAAAAATAAGTATATTCCTATTGTCTCTTTCGTCAATCCTTTCTTTTCCTTTTTGACGGCTTAGTGAGGTTGTATGCGAGGTTTTGAATCATGCCCCTCAATTGCTTAAGTTCCGCGGTCTCGTTTGGAATGGTTGGAAGTTGTTCGTGGTATTCAAGAATTTCCAATTTGATGTTGGCTACGGGGTCGACGTCTTCTTCATCATCTTCTTCTTCACCGGCTGAGGAGTCCGAGAGAGCTTTAGGTTTCTTTCCGTTGACCTTGAAGCGTTTGGATGGTATTTTGGTAAGAGGTACCATTACATGATCGACAAAGAAATGATCATCGTTGATAGGAGATGGTTGCAATGCACTAACGTACTTACAAAGTCGTGTTAGGAGCATACCATATGGAAGTACCATGTTGGAAACTTTGAATACCCCAACCATTCTCCTTACCATGTAATAGGCGAGATTAAATGGCTTTTGATGGATAAGACAATAGATCATTTGCACAAGGCATGCGTTTGGATGATCTTTGTTTCCAACTAGGCTTATGACGTTTTCCCTAAGAATTTCTTCCCATTTTCTAAACGTGGGATGCATTTCGAAAAGTTCCATTTGAAAGGGATCACGGTGAATGAGATTTTTGTTACGGTCGTAACGGGATTGGTCGGTCCTAATTTTGAAGATTGTATCTCGAATGGTTTCGGGATTGTCGAGAGGAATATTGTAGAAAGTCTTAGGATCAAGAGCAAGGTTTTGAGCATTAATTGCCCAATCTTGAGAGTACATACAAATTCCTTCACATGGAATGCGAAGAATTTGAGCAAAGGTATTGAGAGGAAGAACGAGGTTTTGTGTATTGATGATGAAGACGACTGAAATGCTATCATCGGCGTTTCTAATGATCCTAATGCTTTTATAAAACTAAAAGATGAAGACCGGACAAATTTGTTCATCAATGTCAAGAAGACAATCAAAATTGATTGCCGAGAAGACTTGACGAATGTCGGTATCTTCAAGGAAACATTCCTTGATTACACGACCTTCGTGGATAAGTCGTTTTTCAAGCTTTTTGAAGACCTTGCGGTCGATTTTTGAGAAATCATCATTACGATAATAATAAGTAAGGTAATGAACAGTATCATGATGATCTTGTTGAGTAGCTTTAGGCATGATTGGTCCTAAAAATACAAAATTTCAATTAGGTAAAATTAGTTGGGATGGGTTTATGGTTTTGATTTATATTAACAATGTTGTGAACACAATGTGATTTTTTTAAAAGCCCCTTTTCATGATTAATTTAAAAAGCCCTAATTAAATTTAATTAATTAAAAATTAAGAAACCATAAACCCTAGGATGAGGATGAAAAATTAGAACAAGTTAATGTAATTACTTACAATGGTGTTCTAGGAAGGAATACTTGAGAGTATGGAAGCCAATGAAGATGGATTCAGTAGCTTAGTCGTTTTTGTGTTATGTGAATAGAGGGAAAAAGATCAGTGGCGAATTTTTGAAAGCGTATAGCTGAGTTCTGTTCCACGGTTCCCCCTGGATCCTTTGTATTTGGGATCCGGTTAGTACAACTAGAGGGATCCGGCTACTGTGGACAGAAAAGGAGTTGTTTGGTATTATTATTGTAGTAGGCTTATAAATTAGCTTGCAAAAAAAATGGAGGTATTAGATGAAGATTGTTTTTGAATGATGACTTTTGATGAATTACATATTGAGGGTTCGTATGTGATGACGGCGTTAGTTTGACGAAAGATAATATCATTCCCTATGTTGAAAAAGACGAAAAGGTGACGAAAGAGACTTCTAATGATGTTAGTGATTAGTTAAGCAAAGATAACTTATGACAATAAATGGAACTCATGTAACCTATCTAATGAAGAGTAAAACATACCTCTATGCTTCTTGATAAAAAATACTTCATGAGCTTTTAAAGTAATCCTTTGTACTTGGTGTACGTAAGTTGTGATTACCTTTTAGATCCTTCCTTGAATGTTGACTTTATTATTCTTTGAATGAAGATTTTGGAGAGATTCTAGCATGAAGATTTCTTAAGAGCAAAAGTGGTTAGAATCATCTATCAATGTCCAACAAAATGATTTAAAAGAAAATCTGACCAACAAAAAAAATCCTTCTTTGTAGTTTTCAAACATACACGGATCGTATCAAGTCTTTAAAGTACAACATACTTTAAAAAACTTGGTAACGAAGCTCTGATGCCAATTGTGGAAAACTAGAAGGGGGGGTTGAATAGTTTTACCAATTTAAAACTTCCTTTTAAATATTTAGATCGACTTATGTCAATCTATTTGAATGTTTATGTTGGACGTTGATAGATAGATATATAAACGTGTAATGAAACATAAAGAGTAAGAAGCAGATCACCACGACACAAGTTATTTATAGTGGTTCGGCTACAAGGACACCTTCCTTGCCCTACTCCACTCCCCGAGTCACCTACTCGAGAGTTCGTAAGCACTACACCAACTCCTTGTGGCAGAGAAGCCTTCACAACGTCGCTTAACCTTTTTCCGGTACAAAGCTAAATACCGAGTTCTTTCACACCAAGGCGAACCACACCTAACACAACGTCGCCTACCCTTTATACGGTGCTAGGCTAACCACCGAGTTCTTTCACACCTTAGGAGAACCAATCCTATCACAACGTCGCCTACCCTTTATTAGGTACTAGGCTAAGCACCTAGTTCCATTACTATGGAGGAACTACTACCTTTCACGACACAACACCTAATCTCAAGGAAATCTACTCCTTGTTACAACACCATCAAAGATATCACCATCCTTGTAAATAAACAAATACTTATATGTATAACGATGAACCTCATCGATTATACGACCTAGGCATTTCTTAACAAATGCTACTTGATTTGATTCTTTGGCATCCTTCACTAATGCCTTTGACACAACGCTTGGCATCCTTCACTAATGCCTTCGTCTTGACACCTTTAGCATCCTTCACTAATGCTTTGACACGGATGATGAGCACCTTTCACTAATGCTTTCATCTTGACACTTTCGGCATTCTTCACTAATGCCTTGACACGGATGATGATCACCTTTCACTAATGCTTTCATCTTGACACTTTTGACATTCTTCACTAATGCCTTCAACCCAACATCTATGGAGAAAGGAAAAACTATCAACAAGAGAACCTTAGCAGTCTTGATGATGACGAAGCATGGCAACTCATGGACTTGAGCTTGCACGTCTTCAAGAAGTGGTGATCTCTCCTTTAAGAGGAACCTAGAAGATTACACAAAAACAAAAGACAAACTACATAGATCACTTAGATCTTAGGTTAGAGGGTTAGAATACTTTGGGGAAGTATGTGTGTAAAAGTGATGCATAGAAAGGAAGAAATGGCTCTCTATTTATAGAGAAAATTCTCTACTGTTCCCTGGATCCCACGGATCCCTTCCACTTGGGATCCGGCTAGCACAAAGCCAGGGATCCGTGGAACGCTCCTCTTTGCCCATGGGTATTTTTGGTTATGGGTCATGGGTCATGGGTTATGGGTTGATCCATGGTTTTCTATCTAGATACAATGAAATTGGTTAAGTGGTATATATAAAACCATGGGTTATGGGTCAATACCATTTGCTAGTTTTTACCCATTTTAGTATTAACATGTTTTTACCCATTTTTAGTATTTACATGTTTTGACCCATTTTAGTATACTTGGTTTAAGTATGTGCTAACCCAATATGTAAACATTAGTTGTTGTACATATATATCTAAATCATAAAACACTTAAGCTTGTTTTAGTGTTTTATGTGAAAACGTAAGTGTGTTAGAAAACTATTAACTCAAACTATTTACGTACTCTATTTGTTTCGTTAAAATGATTTTACGTTTGTTATCGACAAAACATTAGAAGACCGTAAAATATAAATAAACGTTTTTAGGCTTATTTGTATTAACAAGATCTAAACAACCTAAACAAAAAGAAATAGTCTTTTCAACACCCCCCACATCTCCAAATACTATTTTTCAAGATCTTGAAACATCACCACCATTAGCTCCCATTAAACTACAAGAACATCTAGGTTCTTATCCACCACCACTTCCAAACATTCCGGACTTTGATCCATATTTTCCTATTTTTCCACCACACCTTCCGCAACTTACAAACCAAAACCACCCGGAAGATTTCCGCACTCATTAACAACATCACTTACATTGTGAACATTTCCAATCCACTAGGGAAATTGCAATAGAAGTTAGGGAATAAATGCGATTCATACTCAACCTCATCTTTGATCGCATCAATACCATCACTCATCAAAACATCAATCCATAAACCTTATGCAAGCATGGAAGGAATCACTACTACTATTTTCCATTTCTTGTACCTTTTCTTTTGAAGTCATTTTCAAGAACAAGTCTTGTTCTTATTTTTACATGCTTGTAGTTGGCATAAATACCACTACACTTTGTTGTTTTATTACAAGGCCTTGTTTACATACCTTGGCTCCCAATCTTGATTCTCGGCATTCACAAGATTATTTAAGCATGTTACTAACCTTTCTTTTTGTAGGATTCTTATTTTTCTTCACTTGACGCCCCAAACAAGGGGGAGCTACCGTCAAGGGGGAGTTAGCAATACGTGGACTAATTTTTTCACACTTTTATGTTTATTTTTCCAAGGGTCAACTTTTTGTTTCGACAAAAAGGGGGAGAAGAAGTAAAACTTAGGGGCTTTCAAAACTTACATCTATTCTTAAGTTTTACTCATCATAACATTATGTTTTGTCATCAACAAAAAGGGGGAGATTGTTAATACAAATAAACCGTAAAAACGTTTATTAATATTTTGCGATCTCTTTGTGTTTTGTTGATAACAAATATAATGTTATCTTAAGTATAATTATAAGGATACATGTTATTTTTGTAAAGCATTTACATATAGCCATTTAAATACAAAAATGTAATAATTAAGCATTTGTTGTAATACTTTATTAGGATGGGTAAAAACCATAACCCATGGACCATAACCCATGGATCTTAACCCATACCCAAGTAGACTAGATGCAATGTATACTTAGATACATTGAATCTAAAGAAAACCCATGGACCAACCCATAACCCATGACCCATAACCAAAAACCCATGGGCAAAGAGGAGCGCTCCACGGATCCCTAGGATTACACTAGACGGATCCCAAGTGGAAGGGATCCGTGGGATCCTGGGAACAGTGAAGAATTTTGCCTATAAATAGAGAGCCATTTCTTCATTCTAACTCACCCCTCTTCTTACTAAATCTCTCATACACTCTCATTCTCTTCTAACATATAGATCACTTGATCTAGAGAGTTGTTCTTCTTTATTTCTATTTGTGATCCTTATATAGGTCCTTCTCTAAGGCGAGATCACGAGCATTCTACAAGTCATTCAAGCAAGGGGTCCTTGATTGATTTGTCACTCCGCAAGATTTCTGTAGCGAAGATCTTGTATTTGATATTTCACATACTTGTTGTGTAATAGTCGTGTTGGTTTGGTCTACCGTGCTACGGACTCGGTATTTAGCTTTGTACCGGAAAAAGTGTAAGCAACGTTGTGAAGGCTTCTCCGTCAAGTGAAGGAGTTTGTTGACATCAAATTTGTCACTTGCACACATACACACGGGTACGTTTTGGACTTGTTACCCGGTCTTTTTCTTAGCGAAAAGAGAAAGATTATGCCTCTCATCAACAATTCTACTTTGAGCACTTCACAAAAGATCTCACTCATTGGCTGACTATGCAATATAAGATTATGCCTTGTTATAAGCTCCACTACACATCGGAACAATGTTTGATTAAAAAAATTGTCACAGTTAACAGCTACTTAGTTTCTAACTCACTTCGGCTTAGTTTTTCTAACCAAGTTGTATCTCAACTGAGACTTAAACACATAAGCTCTTGTTTGATAAATTATTCATATACTACTAGTGATGTGAATGAACACTAAACTTTTTCTTCTGAACAAGAATGAACAACATTAGCAGTTTCATTCCTGAGATTTAAAAAATATATATACATCAAGAATTGCTTTCATTGAGAGTCGAACTCAAGACCTCCCGCTTACTAAACGGGTGCTCTAACCAACTGAGCTATGAAAGCTAGTTGCTGTAAGTTCCTGCATACCTATTTCATACAATGAAATTATCATTTCCAACCACAAAATGTGGATAAGGGATAAGGGTGCGCTACTATTTGGCTGCATGTATCTAAAACAGCCATACAAGACCAATACAGTTATGGACATGATGCCAAATAACATAACATATCAGTAGAGGTAATATGTATATGAAGTAAAAAAGTTCATATAATGATACATGTCAATGTGACATGATGTTTCATCTGGATAAACCTTCGAAACGGCATATCTATATAACGTGCAGTATGTTAAGCAGAGGGCTGTCTCTTTGAGTTTCTGGAGGCCTTATGATAGAAACTGTCTAATTACTTAAAAGGAGGCCCAAAAACTAAGGCAGTATAAGATTGAAATGCTTATAATGCATCTTGAACTTGTTACTTAGAAGTTAGAACTCTCAGTTGGTGCAAATTTCTAACATATCATTTCAGAATTAACGGCATTGCATTTTTTGAATCATACATATCAAGCATATCACGCACTTTCGATTGCAAATTTTGAACACAATTAAAATTCTCAACATCAAGTCGTTAACACTACTAGTCTAGTATTATCACACATCTCGTCTTCAAATTTAATTTGGCAATTTGCGCATCATCACCGTTCTCATCATCAAGATTAACATTTTCGTTATCATTATCAGGATTGACGTTTTTGTTATCATTATCCACATTTACTTAACCATATTGGAGTTGATTTTGAGGCTTCAAAAAGTTTGGAGGCTTTGTGCAGTTACACACCCTCAAAGATGGGTGACAGTAGATCGAAATGAGTATTTACACTTACAGTTCCAGTTCTTGAGATAAAAAAATACCATATAAAAAAATGCTTTCATTGAGAGTCGAACTCAAGACCTCCCGCTTACTAAACGGGTGCTCTAACCAGCTGAGCTATGAAAGCAAGTTGAGATATGTGCCTAGTATACCCATTTCATACTGCTAAACTATCACTTCACACCACAAAAGGTTAGGTGGATAAGGGTACAGTGCTATTTGGCTGCATATTGTGTCTAAAACAGCGTTACACCATTACAGTTTTGGATATGATGCCAAATAACATAACATACCAGTAGGGGAAAATATGTATATATGACGTAAAAAGTTCATAAGATGTTAATGTGGTTGACGTAATGCTCATCCGGATAAACCTTTAAAATGGCATATCTATAGTTAGGAGATGTAGTATGTGAAGTACAGGCCGTCTCTGGTTTTGGAGACCCTGTGGCAAAAAAATTAATAACTATGCATTTAGCGCATAGTCTTTCAATGCAGCTTTGCAAATTCTGAATAAATGTGTTGTACTGGTGTATGAAACTCGAAAAATTATTCACTTTATAACATTTGGGTTGCTTGCGTCACATATAAACCTAGTTCGGCAGTTCCTATTACATTTTTCATTTGGTAAAATATGTAGTCTAAGAAATCAATCTTTAAGACCGTCTTTCAAAGATAGATCTGCTTTAGGACCAATTAGTTACAAAACATTTCTTAATTTAGAAACAATGACATTTCATTTCTTGGGTCATATATGTCAGGCATAGAAGACACTTTTTTAAACACCATCAAAATCCTCAACATTTACGTGACTATTACCACAAATCTCGTCCTTATCCACATTTACTTTATCATTAACCGTAGTTGAGGCCCCCGGCAGTCGCACATGCACCCTCCAAAAAGGCCTACAGAGTGACAGTAAAAATAATTATTTACAGTTTCAGTCCGTGAGATAAAAATATATATAGAAAATTGCTTTCATCGAGAGTCGAACTCAAGACCTCAACATTTAAGCAACTATTACCACAAATCTTGTCCTCAACATCAGTATGCACATCATCACCAATCTCACGATTATCGCTCTAAAGATATACATTTGCATCGTCATTATCCACATTTACTTATTGTAGTTGAGGCCCCTGCAGTCACACATGCACGCTCAAAAAAGACCAACAGAGTGACAGCAGAAATTAATAATTACAGTTTCAGTCCCTGAGATAAAAAAACACATAAAAAAGTTGCTTTCATTGAGAGTCGAACTCAAGACCTCCCGCTTACTAAACGGGTGCTCTAACCAACTGAGCTATGAAAGCAAGTTGACAGATGTGCCTGGTGTACCCATTTCATACAGCCAAACTACCATTTCTTACGACAAAAGGTGGATAAGGCCTAAGGGTGCAATGATGCACAATTATTTGGCTAGATATTGTACATATAACTGCACCACAAGACAACGAATAACATGTAATGCCGAAAGGGGAAAAATATGTATATGAAGTAAAAGGTCTATAGAATGTGAATATGGCATAATGTGTAATCTGGATAAATTTCAAATAATTTATCTATAGGAGGTGTTACTAAAATATATGAACTTGTGAAGCAAGGACTGACAGTAGAAATAAAATTTACTGTTTTTGTCCGGGCGATATAAAAAGATAACATCAAAATCTGCTTTCATTGAGAGTCGAACTCAAGACCTCCCGCTTACTAAACGGGTGCTCTAACCAACTGAGCTATGAAAGCAAGTTGAAATGCATCCCTGTGCACCCTTTTCATTCTATAAAATTTTCATTTCCCACCACAAATAACAGATAAGGGTACCTACAAAAGTCTACAAGACGATTATATTCTAGATATGATTCTAAATAACATCACATATCAAAATGAGGATAACCCTCAATGTATTTCAAAACTACTAGAACATACATCAACAAAGGTCTGCAAATAAATAAAAAAATATATAGTGGCACTAAGCTATGGTGACAACCGTTGGATTAACTAGTTTCAGACCCCAGCTCATATCCTCACAGTGCCTAACATGAGGAACTATTACACCGGTATCAATCCCGGTTCTCTTTTTGCAGTCAAAAAATGGTGGAGCATGAAAGCAAGGCTCAATCGACATTGCACGAGTGCAGGCTGGATTTGGGGTTGTCTCGTTCTCGGGTTTGTACAAGATCCATGGGTTCAACCCTCCAAGACTTTGAGCAACGTACCCGAAAGTTGACCATGAACTAGTGATGAGTTTATCAGTTAAACTCAGTAAGTACATTTCTGCCCATGCTTTTCTGTGATGCGTCTTCTTTTCAGTTTGTTGATACCCTTCGTGGCTCGGTTGAAAAACTTCAATCACTTCACCTGTTACAGTTGCATGCTCCCAGTACATGTCTCTTATTTTCTCGAAATATCCCGAGCTTAAAGAAGTCAAAAGAACAGCTTTTGACTTCTGGTTTCCTGGTGAGGCGACTAAAGATTCGTTTGAACTGATTTCTGGAAGCACGTTGTTGTCAAAAGAGCACGCAAGTATTTGATCAAGTACATATTGAAATGGGCCGGGCCGGGTGTCAAAAACTCTAACCTGGATCCCGATTCTTTCATCTGCTTCTGCTAAATAAGAGTTATAGTATCTCGTTATTAGTCCCCAAACGGGATTCGTGGGGAAGAATAGATATCTGCCTAGGAAGTGAAAGACCGTTTCTTTTTCCGGGAAAAGGGTGTGTAGCTCTTGTTCAAAAGTTGGCATCAAGAAAAGTGACGGGATGAAGTAATTATCAGATTTCATGATTACCCATGAGACATTTTGAAGAAAGCTTTGATCTTGATCACAAAAGAAAAGCTTATCATGGTCGTCATAATCATGAACCAGGTGAAGATAAACATACGGTGATAGTGATGATGAATTGTTTGAAGTCTTTAACATATTACCAAAACATTCGGGAGATTGCTGATTCAAGTTCTTGAAGTGATCAATGATCGGAAAATCAAGAGGAAGTAACCAGGAGGCTTCAGGAAAAGGCTCACAGAAGAGATCGTTTAAGTCAGCTCCACGATCTACAAGTAGGACGCGATTTGTTAAAAGGGCATAAAGAAAAGCGGACCCCAAAGTCAAAATTCGGTTCCCTAGTCCACTGTACGATACCCAAACCAGATAGTTACAATCCGAGCCTTCTTCGGGCGTCTCACCAGACCTTAGCTTTGCTATGGCTCGGTTGTAGGACTCTGTGTGGGGTCCACAACGTTGATGAAGGGCTTCGTATCTTCTTAGCCTTGAAACGAGGTAAGAAGAAGGTTTGTATGGTGATTCTTTACGATATGCTGCTGCTTGGTATCTGCTTAAGCACGAATCTTCATCGAATCGACTAGAAAGAAGGCCATGAAGTAGCTTGTCACCGCGTTCAACTCCTGAAGAATGTAGCTTCTTCTTGTGCATCACAAATGAAGCCAATGGATCATCTTCTTGTTCTAGATCTAGTACACAGATAAAGTGTGATGAGCAAACATACTAGTCAGATAATCAAGTTTGCTGATGAACATCATAAATATTTTCACCAAACACTACACATCATACATTAGGATTGAGCATTGGAGCAAACGATTGAGGGGGAGCTTGGCATTGTGGGTTCAAAAGTGATAATGTAATATGGGATAATCAGATTCAGATAATCAACTATGATAAAATGCGGCAAGAGATGGTGTTTGGTTGCGCTCCTGCTGTTTGCAACTGTGATTATGAGATAACTTCGTGTTTGGATGTTGTGCAAATTCTTACAAATAATTATATAATCAGAATTGGTTTGACTATAGTCAATCACTTTGAATCAATTATATGCTACTTAAAAAGTTCAAAACCTGATAATCAGATGCTTATTTTCAAACACAGTGCCAAACACTCCCGAATGACTGTCGGACATGGAGCACTATCTAAAACTTTACAAATGTCCGTCAAGATGACATTTTTTCGTGTGTGCTTATCCAACCTAAGTCATATGAAGGAACCTTATTTTGCAACATGCAAAACTATACAAACTTCAGATCCTTACTATATAAACACCCATACACATTAATAATACGAAGCAAAAAACATCTAGTACTAAAATCAGTTAAATCTAGCTTAGTATCTATAACAGACTATATTAAGTTATAACCATTTAGGGCGGTCTACTGGCAAAAGGCGCGTGAGTTATGACTTATGACTAGCGTCACTAAAATGTGTGAGGTCTCGAGTTCAATTCCTGCTAGATGCAAACAACCCTGAAGTGGCCACGCCCTTACACTACATTTCATCATTTCAGTCCCAACAAAAGGTCCTAATAATCAAAACACATTACAACAATATAATATACCTCTATGTGGGCCCACATCAAGAATCCTAGAAGCATCACCATGAGCAGCAACAACAACATCAGCAGCAGAATCCCAAATACTAAAATCCTTAAAGATAACAGAACCAGAAAACAAAACAGATAAACCCATCAAACAAACAACAAAACCACCCATTAACTTCAAAGGGTTTAACCCCCCAAATCTAGTACTAGTAAGTTGGTCATGTGACACGTCATCACTTTCAAGATCCGAGCTTTTTGGTGGGTCAGTTGAATTCTTGTGTAATCTTCTCATGTCTACCATGAAGCAAAGTCAAAACTGCTGACTCAAGTTGTTGTTTATTTTTGGTAGTGTTTTTAAACTGGATTTTATAAGTGTTTGGGTTGTTTTGGCAGCACGTTGTACATCTATGATCAGAGACTGTCGGTTAGATTTTTAATGATTCATGTGTTTTGGGGTGAAAATGTTGGGACTCTAGTGTTTGGTTTTTAGCCCAAATGCGAAAGTGTTAGTTTAAGTATGAAAGAGCATAAAGGCCCAAAAACTAAGTTTCAAGACAGCAAATTTTAAGTATATGAAGCAAAACTAAATATACGGCAGTGTTTTTTTCCTTCTATGTATGCAAGCGTGAAGAGAAAATGAAAGAAATGTGCTTGTTTTTTTCTCTTATGTATGTTGGCGATAAGAGAAAATGAAAGAAATACATTTGTTTTTTCCTCTTATGTCTGTAAGCGGGAAGAAGAAATGAAAGAATTGTATTTGTTTATTTTTAAACATAAGAGTCAAAAATGACTTTTATCCTCTTCAATTTTATAGAGATATTTTTTTTTCTTCTGATTATTCACTTCATATAATGATGACGTATAACACGTATAACAGGCTTATTGGGCCCAACTCGTGCTATACGCACTTTGGGCCCAGACCCAACAAAGTAAGATAGCAACAACAACTGGACTGCCAGTATACCCAACAACAAATTGGCTGTGGTCCAGATACAAAGACGCACGCAGAACACCTAGTGGATCAGACGCATGACCGCGGAAGGTGACCTGTGTCCGCAACTACGATTAATGCGGAACCATGCCCGACAAGGGTCTCACTCCAGCCAATAACAATTATAAGCGAAATACTAGGAAACCCTAGCATTGGACTCGCCTATAAAAGGAACTCTAATTCTCGTACAAGGTATGAATTTCTCACACATACTAATACACACACTTAGATATTCTCTATCAAACATGAGTACTTACTCTCACGCCAGAGTTTAATCGTGGGGTCCGTCCCCACAGTAAGGCTAACGGTTTACTTTCATTTGAGCAGGGATTCAATACATTACTTGGTTTAGTACAGATTCAGCCCATTGATAGCTTGTTGGCCCGACCCAACATACGTTCCCAACACATAACCTAACCCGTCACACTTTTTGTACTAACAAGTTGGTACCATCCGTGGGACCCAATACACAACTGCGTTCTAAAAAATACTCACCATGAGCACTTAGTCCGAACTCGCTCCTTCCATGCCCACTTCTGCCATGCGAAACACAATAGGAAAGGGAAAAGACATGTCACTGGATAATCATGAGAAATCTGCGTCTGACGCAGCTCTCAGAGAGTACTTAGACAAATATTACCACCAGTTGTTGCCAATCATATCTGAGAAAGTTCATCAAGAAAAGAAGCAATAGGAAAAGATCAAAGCATTAGAAGCAATAAAAGCTCGGCTTAGCTTCCAGGAAGCTTTACAACATTCCGAATCAGGAACGCTCGACAAAAGAAAAGTTTGAGGAAAAAACTCGAGTCTAAGAGACATCAAAGCGCATACGAGGATTCCGACCTAAGAAACAACCGATCCAGGTCACCAAAGAGGAAAAACGAGAAAAGAGAAACGGTGTTTAGAAGATTAGAAAAGGGCGTGTGCCATAGATTGGGAGATAAAGAAAGGAGCGTGTCAGTACACTCCGGAGATTCCAAACGCCCATTCCGCCGTAGTGCTCAGAGGAAGAAAGCTGCTACCAGAGTTTTTATTCATGAAAAACGGAGCCCACTCTAAAAAGGCACGGAAATGACTGAGCATCCTCTCGGAGAACGATTGAACTCTCTCAGAGTGAGGATAGCGGAGGTGGACATTAGAAGTCAGGGTCGAAGAAACAGAAGTCAAGCATTGAGGACGATGATTTGGCAAGGTCGTGGGTATGCAAGGAGACCGATCCGTTTACTCCTCGCATTCGTTACTTTGATCTACCAAAAAAGACCCGCGTGCCAAATCACGTCTAGACATATGACGGAAGTGAAGACCCGGAAGACCATCTCAAGATTTTCCAAACAGCAGCAAAGGTAAAGTGTTGGGTTATGCCAACCTTGTGCCACATGTTCAACTCCACACTTACCGGATTAGCTAGGGTTTGGTTCGACAACCTTCCCTTAGAATCCGTTGATAGCTATGATGATCTAAAAGAAGCATTCCTAGCAAACTTCCTCCAACAAAAGTGCATCAAGGATCATGTGGAACTTCATCGTATTAAGTAGAGAGAAGTGGAATATGCGTAGCTTCGTGAGAAGGTTTAAGATAGAAAGCATGGATGTAAAAGGGGCTCCGAAAGTCATGAAAATCTCAGGTTTCATGCACGGAATTACTAACCCAGAATTGATCAAGCGTCTGCACGACAAAATCCCTAAATCGGTAGGTGATGTAATGAGGGTAACCATATCCTTCCTCCGGGGAGAGATGGCAGCCGAAAATCAAGAAAGGGAAAAACCTCTCCCACAGGTGCTATGGAAACAACAAGAAATTGGACAAAAACAAAGTTTCAAGAATGGAGGATTTAAGGGTCAACAAAGGACAGAGAGAAAGCAAGATAAATTCAATCTCCTCTCTAAAACCCCAAAAGAAATCTTGTCTTTGGAAAAGGCAAAGTTTTAAACCCCACCTCCGATGACTACTCTGGTTGAAAAAAAGGAACGTCAACAAGTTCTGTGAGTTCCATAGAGAAGTGGTGCATAACACAGACGAATGTATGCACCTAAAAAGACAAATAAAAGAGTTGATCAAGAATGAAAAGTTGCCAAACGTAATCAAAGAGCTGAAACATAATAGTGTAAAAGATCAGCCTAAGGCGGCAAAGAAAGGGGATACTTCCGGGAAGGATAAACCCCTCGTAATTCTAACAGTGAAACTCAGAAGCGGGTAACAAAGCAAAGAATTACACAGAGTTTCTCCCCTGATCCTCAAATCTCATTCCCACCTTTGGGAACAGAGGAGGGAACCGAAGGTCCAATGATAATCGAAGCGGAAATCGGGGGACACTTCATACACAGCATGTATATCGACGGAGGGTCTGCCTCTGAGATTTTATACGAACACTGTTTCGAAAAGCTCCTGCCTGAGATAAGAGGCCAAATGGTACCGGCCACAATACCCCTCATTGGATTTAGTGGAGAGGTCATATGGCCAATAGGACATGTATTGTTGCTGGTAAAGATCGGTGATGAGGAATACTCGACATCTGCATGGATGAATTTCGTAGTGGTAGGTTCCCAATGTTGATCTCAGTAACACTAGATCAAAATCCTTTTGCTTGTAAAGAATTAGTTATACTAGATAAATCTAATACAACTATTATAGAAACTGTCTTTGTGTATATTAAAGACCATTCGGAATTTAGTCTTCAACCTTTAGAAGTATTATTAATGAAACAGTAATAAACACAATGAACAAACAAGCCTCAATATTATTAAGAATAATAATACGAATACTCAACAGTATTAGGGTTTACAACCTTGAAGCTAAACAAAACATACGTATTAATCTATATGCCCTAGGACCTCCTTTTATAGATTAAGGAGTCCTATTAGGGTTACAATACGTATTCTCCAAGATAAGAATACTTTCCTAAGTATATCAAATCATTTTTATACTTATCTGTTACAATACTTGATCACAAAGTAAACTTATACATAAACAGTACTAACTGTACAACTAACAGTTGTAACTCTATAACCAGCAACATTAGTCTTTCAGCAGTACTAAGTTTGTACTAACAGTAGTAACATCACACTAGCAGGAGTAACTTGACTCAGCGTATTTTACTTGAAGTCCATTAACACTGACAGTAGTAACTTGCACCAGCAGTCTTAACTTTTAGTTCAGGATTTGTAAAGACTTAGCAAGTTTTCCATCCAATCTTCAAAGCATCTTTAACATCAAAAAGCAGTCTTAACATATCATGAGCAGTAGTATCATTACCTGAGCAGCAGTATCTTTAAGAAGCCTTTGAATCCCAACACCCAATCACCATATAACGGAATCATAGGGAGGCAAGGAGTTCGAAAAATACAAGTCGTACCGTCAACAGCTCACGGTATGTTAAAATTCCCAGTAGAAGGGGGAGTGATAACGCTACGGAGCAGCAGGATTGTCCCACTGGAATGCACACTGGTTTCCGGACCAACACCACAAACTCCGGCCATCAACCAACCAACAGAAGAACGAATAAAAGTGGCAATCCATCCAGAGCATTCGGAACAAACGATAGCTATTGGATCTACTTTAACAATGGAAGGCCGGGAAAATCTGTGTGATCTACTCAGAAAGAATTTGGACGTATTTGCTTGGTGCCCAACAGACATGACGAGTGTTCCGTAACATATAGCAGAACATCATTTAAACTTACATGAAAGGTGTACTCCAGTCAGAAAAAAGAAGCGAAGTCAGGTGTCAGAAAGAAATAAGGCAATCCAGGAAGAAGTAGAAGAGCTCGTGGATGCTAGCATTATGAAAGAAGTGCAATACCACAATTGGTTAGCCAATCCAGTGATGGTAACAAAGCATGACAGAAGCTAGAGGATGTTTGTGGATTTTAAAGATCTGAATAAGGCATGTCCCAAAGATGGCTATCCGTTGCCAGAAATAGACTGAAAGGTAGAATCACTTTGTAGATACCATTTCAAATGCTTCATGGATGCATATAAAGGCTATCACTAGATCCAAATGGCAAAGGAGGACGAATAAAAGACGAAGTTCATCACAGGCCAAGGGATATTCTGCTATACAAAAATGCCGTTTGGGTTAAACAATGCTGGAGCAAGATACCAAAGGCTGGTAGACAAGGCCATTCATAAACAAATCGGCAGGAATCTAGAAGTGTATGTTGATGATCTGGTGATAAAAAGTTGTACGAAGGACGAAATAATAAGAGATGTGGAGGAGACTTTCAAAACATTAAGAAAGATTAATATGAGGCTAAATCCTAAGAATTGCACTTTTGGAATGGGTGAAGGGACGTTGCTCGGGTACACTGTAAACACTAAAGGGATAAAAGCTTGCCCGGATAAAATAGAAGCCGTTCTAAACCTCTCATCCCCCAGGTGTCTAAAAGAAGTTCAAAATTTGAATGGAAAGTTGGCAACCTTAAATAGGTTCCTAGCTAAATCTGCTGAAAAATAGTTACCTTTCTTTAAGACACTCAAAAAGTGTACAAAAAAGAGCGATTTTCATTAGACACCGAAAGAAGACTGGAATGGGGAATACCCCTAAAGCTTAGAAACAGTAAGAACCATATCAGAGATGGAGGAAAAAGATATGTAAGATATTGATTATCATAAACACACTAGAACATATGTTATGGATCGAATACGGATGAAAGTCTAGAGAGAGAAAGTAGAGAGAAATGGGAACTTCCAGAGAGAGAAAATAAATGTGTATTATGAAGCTCCACCCTCTACCTTAGGAGGTAGAGGGTATTTATAGTTTTTACAAAATACGCCACCTACGGGTTGTGGATCAGGTATACAGTGGGTAAAGATCCGTCTGTCCTCCACGAAGTTACTTAACTAACTACTTTAAATAACTAAACGTCTAAGACTACGAGCTTTCTAATGCTAACAAATACTCGAGGTGACCGAGTCTTTAACTTACGGAGTTACTAAATCATAAAAATCTCCCTCTAAGGGAGGTCACCTCAATTACATATAGGGAATACATTTTGAATTCTAGCATTCTATTACACATTTTAGATCTGTAGCTCGTAGTCATTGATTCTTCAAAGTCCGCAAACTTTGTACTTCCAGTGGAGGCCTTTAACTGTTCCATTACTTGGTGATCTTTGAGCTTTCTTCGAGATCATCAGCCAAAGTAAATCTCTGAATCATCCTCTTGTTGTATCGCCTCCATGTGGTATTGTGACTTCTGGAACGACATGCTTACACTTTGTTGGATCATGATATTTCTGCATCAGAGTTGCGAAAGCATTGCTTAAGGTCTTTAGATTATCATGATTTCTTTAAACATGAGTGTGATGTGTGAGCATGTGCTTATGGATTGACTTCTCAATTTTGATCAGCTGCAACCGTCAGATGTTCCTGCAAACAACAGTTAGCAATAAAACACACAAAAGTGTCTTTGTTCACTTTCGTTGAATAGGGTTTTAAGAACCACGGTTCTCCGCTGATCAGTATAAATGCTGCCTGTGAGCATGTAGAATTCCTAAGAATCTCCTTGACATGGTTTCGCAGCTTGATCTAGCCATTCTCAAACCGGAACGTCTCAAAGTAGACAACACGAAGTGAGGGAACCAGCGAATTAAGATTAACTGATTGATGAGAAATTGATTTGAAAAACATTCGCGTATTGCTGAAGAGAGTTTTTGCAATATGACGAAAGTTTCAGGAGAAAAATCAAGTTTCAATCATAAAATACTTTTGTTTGAAAAATTAACGCGCAGTCGATGTGCTAGAAAAAGAATTGTACAGCACATCGAAAGGTTTTTCAAAAGCTTGAGTCAATCCATTTCCTGGAACAAGGTTGATTCAAGAGTGAATCGCCCCATCGTTTCTTTCCAGTTGTCACAATTTTGATCCATGACGGATCTCACATGTCACCCACCAAGAGCTTGTTTGATGTTGGCTCTAAAAGGATTTCCATCTTCATTGTGAATACTTTAAGTATCACTCGGATGTTCTGGCAAATACCACAAGGATAATGCGTAGGACTCTCAATATATATATTCTTACTTTCCACATTGTGTGAAACAACATGTTTTCATGAATTGTGTGTCATAATGAGATTTATTGATGATCTTTTGGCTCTAGACTCGATAGTGCATTTTGGTTTCCTTATGCAGAGACTAGGGAGAGGGTCTTCTTTTTCAATATCAATAATCTCTAAGAGAAAGTCGATAGATTATGTTGGTTCCCCGTGAGGATGAAACAAGTCCTTTTAAGAGAACTTGAGTAGCTGGGAAATTTTAGTGCAGTGCATCACTGGGTCCATGACATCTTGTCTTCAATGCCGGTGTTACCTTGGTAACCACCAGTAGCATATGTATTGAATCCGGTTTCTGCCCTAAGGTTGAATTATTGGAGGGCTATTTCTTTTCACCCTTTCACTTTTTATTACTTTTTCATTCTTCAACCCCTTTAGTGCTTACCGAGACTTCATCACTAGAACCTTGTTGGGTTTTTTCCAGTCCTAGCTCTATCTCAGTCGGCACTCTTCCCGTATTCACACTTTTCTCTTTTTTTCATCATACCTAAGGACTTCTATACTATCCAGTGGATTGTCCCTGGGTAGATCCCTCCAGCTCTGGCGAGATCATGGGAACTAATCCCTAACCTTACCATCCTTATATCTCCAACGCATAAAATAAAATGGTTGATCTTGTGGTACAGTTCTTTCCGCCTTGAAACCAATTGAAAATCAAGTTGAAAAATCAATCAACGTACTTGTGATATAAAATCAAAGCATTTGTATCTTAATTGTTTTTGATCATTAATAAATGCTCCCCCTCAACATGTGCATTGGTATTTGAAATCATTTAGCACATGGAGGAAGGAGTGATTGCTTGAGTCGTTAAACGATCACCTTTACTTTGGTGTCAAATCTAAAATGTATTTTCAACCTGTTACTTTGGTGTCATCATTTCCTTCGGGTTTTAGATTTTTTATAAATGCTTCCCCTCAACATGTGCATTGGTTCATGCAATTGTTTAGCACGTGGAGGAAGGAGTGCCTTTTTGAGTCTAAAACAATCACTATTTTATCAGATTTGATATTTAAATCACAATCTCTCCCCCGATCAAAAATTTTAATCCTTTTGAGATTTGTGATCCAATTGATTTAAATAGTTTAGAAAAATTTGGGAAAAGATGTGGCTCTGTTTTAATATTTACTAATAAGGAACATTTGACCGCTCCTCCTCAATTTATGAGGGAGAGTGTTAGTGTCAGGTTTTGAAAGATTTTTGACGGGGTATCACTTATTTGAGATTGAAGTTGACTTTTATCAAAACGAAAGATCATACCCTGACACATAACACCAAAACTTTATTCACCACTTTATAATGTACAAATGGACTCATTTAATGATATATCATTTTGAAAATGTGAAATTTGAAATCACTCTCCCCCTCAATCAATGAACCAAATCATAGATTGAGAGATAAAAAATTTATGAAAATTTGAGTTCGATTGATTTTCCAAAATTTTAGACCGATTCATTTTCAAACAGTATTACCATCATGTAAGATACAAATATTTTTCTGAAGAATCTTTAGAATGAAAAACATTTGTATTGGAACAACCATCTTTTTGGCGACGTGCTTTCCTTATTTTGTTTTAGGATAAGTGCTCGATATTTATAAAAATCGATTTTGCATAGCACTTTCCTTTCTTTGAAAAACGGGTTACAGTCAGAAATAACTGCAAGCTATGATTTAAGCGCGGGTTACAGTCTGAAGTAACTCTAAACCATTGTTTAGGCATGTTTTGAAAAACATTTTAACTTCTGCTTGAACATCATCTAAAACCCCGTGTCATTATTGAATGACATTTCTAGTATTGTAGATGTTATCGATATCAAAAGACATGCCTTGAGAAAAACAATATTTTTGGAATTTTCTGATTTTTCAAAATTTTATGGGTTTTTGTTGGTTTTATATTTTTGTATTTTGCTTTTTGAAAAATATGTACAAAAAATTGGTGAAGAAACTCCTTTACTCCTCATTCTCTTCCTGAAGACGTTTGAGTGTTTCTGGCTGCAGGCTCTTCATGCCGAGTCGCGGGAGGATAAACTGAAACCGATCTCTTGGAAGAGCTTTGGTGAAGATGTCTGCCAACTGATACTCAGTCCTTACAAAGTAGAGTTCAACCACACCTTTCTCTACTTGTTCCCTGATGAAGTGATGTCGAATGTCAATGTGCTTTGATCTCGAGTGTTGGACATTGTTGCAGCAGAGAGCGATGACACTTTTGTTGTCACAGTACATAGGAATTTTGTTGAATACAAAACCATAGTTAGATAGTTGGGATCTCATCCATAAGATTTGAGCACAACATGATGACATGACAATGTATTCAGCCTCTGTAGAAGATATAGAAGTACTCATTTGATTCTTTGACCACCAACTCACTATTTTATCACCCAAAAATTGAGCACCTCCTGAAGTTGTTGATCCCAGTTGAGCAATTGATCAAGTTGATTGAGTTAGATAAGTCTAACACAAACAATAATATAGCAAGCTTCCTTGTATCAAATATTAAACAATATGCGGAATCTAATGTTTAATGACTAAGAGAATACTTTAACGCAATATGTTTCTCAAAAAACACTTCAATATATTATACGAATACTCAAAAGTATTAGGGTTACAAAACCTTGAAGTGATCGACTCTAGAATAACTCGTACTCTAAATCTAACCTAGGACCTCCTTTTATAGGCTAAGGAGTCCTACTAGGGTTACAATAACTTTCTACACAAGATACATATTATAGAATCTTTTCTATAATTATCTAACCGACTATACAAAATCTAATAAGCAGTACTAACTAATTGTACTAGTAGTTTGTACTGCTAGTTATATTCCTTCGCAGTCCACAGTTAAGGCAAGTAGTACTAACCATTAACCTTGGCAGTACAAACTGTCTTAGATAAATTCCCATCAATCCTCCCCTAAACTTGTGATTTCATTTGCAAATCAGCAAGTTTCTTGATTACATCTTTTTCTTCATACTTTTGGGGAATTTTGCAAACATCTACTTCCTTGGCTTGCTTGGTCTTTGTGCTTGAATGAAGATCTTGTTTACCAATTCTCTTGCCATTTCATTATCCTCTTCAGTAGTCAACCTTGAAGATAACATCACTATCAATGTATTCATTCTAAGCGGATACTCCTTTTCCACAAGCATAAACCAATCATGAATACTTGTGTAGACATGATGTACACCAGATGAGCTATACAAAATCCATGTAGTTCCTGGAACTGTTGCATCTTGACTCCATAATCTGTCATAAGGATCAAGCTCAAATAATCTCTCCAATTCTACCCAAAGTTCCTGCTCCTTTTCATCTGGATCTTCTTTATGATTAATTTTCTGTTGTACTAGTTCCCATAGTTTCACTAGATCATCTCTGTCAAACGATTTGCACATGTCTACAAATGTTTTGTACATCTCAACTATATTTCCAACTCTGATGATCCACCAAGCTTTTCTAAATCTGTCACTATAAATTTCCCAATCATTTATGGGATGCTTGGTCTGCAAAGCTGCTACATGCATTCCCTCATCAGGTTGAATAATCATCAATTCCTTCAAAGCTTCATCTTCCAAATCATTATTTGTTGTAGATGAACTTCCCTCTATCTTCTGCTTCTTGGATACTTCAGACTCCAATAACAAACCAGCTATTTTAGTTTTAACAGTTGCATCTTCTATTCCTACTGGTCTGAAATCTTCATGAATACTTCTATAAGCTCTAACATACATTTCTTGTATTTCCTCAAAATTCTTGCCCTTCAATTGAAAATCTTTCTTATGATCTTGATGCTTTAGATAGATCTTCATGTTTCTCATCAGTTGTCCTTTTGTAGGAGGCTTGACTATTTTCTTTTCCTTTTGCTTTTCCCTCATTTTATTAAGTAGTTCTTGGATAGCATCCTCTTTCTCTTCCTAAGAAACTACTGCAACGTCCTCTTCTTGCAGTATTTGAGCAAGCAGTCTGTCTTGTTCTTCAACAGATAATTCAGCAGCCTTCTTCATCTTTTGCTCTTCCAAGAATCTAACCACTTCCTGTTATTGCACTTCTTTAGCCTTTTCTTCATCAAAAACAACTTGTGCACTGATCTTAGGCTTTTTTTTGAACAATTTCTTCTTCAATCAGAATTCCCTTTCCTTTATCAACTCTAGCAGTACCTTTGTCAGAACCAGCAGTTTCCACTGCTTTCTTTGTATTGGTAGCAGTATTAACAATATCTTCATGTTCTTCAATTACTTATGTTGGAGCTTCAATATCAACCTCTTCTTCTTCAAATGGTTCTGTTTCTTGATCTTGATCTTGATTCCCACTTTCAAAACTTAAAGTCCTCCCCTGAGTCTCTACATCTGTTTTCCTCCTCTGTTTGTGAAATTCCCCAATATCTTCTGGATCACTTGAGCTTGTAGAATCCACAATGTTGGCCTTTATGAGAGCTTGCAGAGCTTTAACCTTCAGTTTCTGTCTTTTCACCTTTTGAAACAGAGTTGAGTAGACTTTGGCATACAGCTTCTTTGTGTCTTTCAAATCGTTCTCCAAAGCCTCATCTTTAGCTGTCAACTGTGTACATGTGGCCATCAATTCAGTAAGTGATTGTTTGCCCTCAGCACTTCCAGATGTGTTATCTTCTGGGAGAGGTGCATCATAAGGCAAAGACTCAGTTTTCTCCCTAGTTGGACTAGGAGGATTACTTAAGCCACCCATATTTTCCATTTGGCTTGGGATTCCAGTAGTTGTATCCAGTCTGTGAGGACTAGAAACATCCACTGTTGCCATGGTTGGGGTCTTATTGATGTTACCATTGCCCTGTGCTGCATCTAAGCTAGACACAGTAGTGGTAGCCCCTTCCACTTTGCCAGAAGTAGTCTCATTTACACCTAGGGTCTTAGTAGGAATACTAGGATAAGAGGCCATAGTACCCTGTTTGTGTTTTCTCCTATAGGTTTGTGTAACTGGTTGTGTATATGTGACATCAGGAACAACAATGAGTGTGTGTTGGGACTCAGCTGGGATTGCTAATCCTTCACCCTGTACCTGCACAATCATGTTAGGAAATAGAGGAACTATCATCCCATTAAACAACCTTGATGCCATAGACATATTTTCAAAAAGTTTTTGTTGTAAACAAGGTGTTGGAAAAATTTCTGTATAGGTGAGTAGTTTGCTTTTCTTCAAAATCATTGCTATAAATCTTGGATACATTAGAAATTTTGTTTTGGAATCCACATTCTTCACCATATTTTCAAAAATTAGTTTAGAAAAATTATAAACCCTTCCTGTTGAGAAACAAATGAGAACAATAGCAATATTGCTACTGAATTGCTCCCAAGAGGTTTTCTTAGGGCTCATACAGTGAAGAAGTATATGTAGTAAACACCTCCATTGAAGGGAGAAACAGCCTTTTTGAAAAGTCAGTTTTTGGCTTGTTGTATCATACCCCATTCTAGATAAGTGATCAAAAATTTCAATATTTTGTAAGTCAAATATTCCACCCTCATCTTCCAAGTGGAGATGTCTCCTCAAAGAAGATTCAGATTTCCTAATTATCTTACCTTCTAACTTAGCTTTTAGTTGTTTGTCCCCCTGTTCCAATGTTTTGACAGTAGCAGTCTGCCAAAACTGTTAAATATGGGAGACATAGATAGTGGGGTTTGTGAGAAGAGCATACCTGATGTATGATTGGTTTAGAAAATCCACTATATGATGAAATTGTTCACTACCCTCTGGTTTTTCCAGGAATGCAACTTGATTGTGAGACTTAACGAATTCCATGATAAATGTTTTGGTTTACTGCTAGGATTTGACCGTAATAGATTTAATTAACAGTTGGTACTGGCAATTGGATTTTGGTTAGGGTTTGAGAGAGTTGCGTATGTGATAATTCTTTCTTAAAAATAAATTCAGATAAAAGTAAGGAAAGTGGATAATTATCAAAATTAACAAACCTATAAATATGACAGAACAGATAAAAATCCCCAACGACTAGTAAAAACGGTTTTAAACGCACAGTATCAACGGCTACTCAGCAGTACAAAATTTTTACACTAGCAGTACAAACTTTACACTAGCAGTACAAACTCCTTGACAAAAAATTTATCCGACTGTACAAACTGGTTATCTTTGAAAAACATATTGTCCACCATATTTTGAGAAAACTAAATTTAAATAAAACACTTATCATAGTTTTTAGCAAACTACCAATTATCAACGAATTTGAGATGTCTTTACCAATAGCCGTTTGCTTTGGACTAGTTAACTCTTCACTATGAAGTATGGTGAGTTAAAATGCATATAGTTTTTGGTAAACTATCAACCATAAACATATTTGATAAGTCTTTACCAGGAGCTGTTTGCTCTTAGACTAGCCAGTTCTTCAAAATATATGGTGAACTGATTACCATTGCACTCCTTAGTGCACAACTCCACTCCAATTGTATACATGCTCTAAACAGGCCAAGGAGTCTATCATCACAAATCAAGGGGAAGTTTTCTTAACCTGAAAATGTTAGTAGACACCAAGAAAAATACAATCCAAGATGTTCTCACATATTAACTTATCAGGTTATAAAAGCAGTTTCAAAATTTATACTGACCGTACAAATTGCTTTTATGAGAAAACTTAAGGTAGCTGTAGAAACATACTTTGACCTCAATAACAATACAAATCCTTTACAAAACTTTACAAAAACACAAAAACATAAGTGATAAGGTTTTAAAATGTACCTTTTTGAGGGGTCGTTTAAGCCCTTATTTGATCACTTTTGTATCCGTTATTAATTAATATCGTTCCTTTTCACTTTTTAGGTATCTTGAAGGAAAAATGCTGGGATGACACTTATTTGGACGAAAAGGCGCGAATATACGAAGAAAATGGCCAAAGTCAAGAATCGAGACACTCAGGCTGCTGGAGCTGAAGGGGACGGCGTCAGGTGTTATCTACGACGCCGTCGGACAACTTTTGTGACGGCTCAGTAGCCAAATTGCTTATTTACAAGTGACAGCTTCAGGTTTTAAAAGAGTAGGGCGTCGCAACTCAGACGGCCTAGATTTGATCCAGACGACGTCAGAGACTGAAGGGGACGGCGTCACAAGCATAAGGTGACGCCGTCGCAAGACTAACGTGGCCAAGACGAAACCCTAATGACGGCGACCCGACGGCGTCACAAATCAAAGGGTGACGCCGTCGCATTTGTAATCTTATATATAGAATCCGAATTTTTTAGTTTTCAGTGTGTAGTCTTTTGGAGTAAAAACCTAAACCGAACCAAGGCTGTCTTGTACAGTATTTTAGGGTTTCATACCCTATCTTACATCAAGATAAGTGTTTTACTTCAATAATTCAATTATGTCTTCAATTACTTGTGTGTATGCTTGCATGTTTACCATGTCCAGCTAATTTACTTGTGTGTTTGCTTAGGGAATATGAAACTTAATTATTGAATATTGATTGGTTGTCTCTTATCTTAATTGTTAATGATCTAGTATTGCGATAGGTCATCCGTTGTATAGTTAATGCTTGATTAAATCTTTGTTGAACCTTAGCTTATAGTACCTAGAGTCATTGTAGGCTAAACCATTCGAAGAGTACCTTAGAGTTAAGTTTATAAATCCTAGAGATTTTTTAGGCGATAACCTTTTGTAGTTTCAAAGAGTTAGGGATAAACGCATACCCTACGACCTTGGACACACAACGCGATTAAGAATAAGGACGTGACAATTCAACCATCAATATGAGATAATTAAGGAGTAATAAAACATAAGTAAACACATCTTTAAATCATCATACGAGCACACAATAATTAGACATAGACTACATACACCACTAGATTAGATAATTAGATAAGTAGAGTAATCGGTAGAAATACTAACCCCCCAAATCCAAACCCCGAGATTCGTAGCTTTCTATTTCCTAAAAAAACATAAAAAGATAAAAAATAATCTTCCTCAACCCCAACCTTAGCGTAGTAACTTCTCTCTAGCATTCCTATTCCCCTAGAGAACGATATCAATTCCCGTTGCTTACCCTAATACTACACTACAACGATTAGGTTCACTGTCTAGGGTGTTGAAAAACTTGCTCGACGAAAAGGAAGTTCCTTTGACCCCGAACGACGCATGTAGCGTTATCAATAAGATTTTTGATTAGAGATTCGTCATATGAATACTTACAATTAAAAACTAAAATCTACCCACATCAAAACCTTTTGTGAGCAAATCTGCAACATTGTTATTAGTATGAATTTTAACAATTTGAATAAGTTTCTTTTCATAAAAATCTCTTATAAAATGATGTCTCATCTTAATATGTTTTGTTTTTAGTGAAAAACAGGATTTTTAATAATGCACATTGTACTGCTATTGTCAATGTAAAGCTTGGTGTTCATGAAATTGTACCCATAGTCCAGTAATTGATTTTGAATCCATAGCACTTGACCACAACAACTTGAAGCAGCAATGTACTCTGCTTTAGTAGTAGAATTTGCCACCACTGTCTGTTTCTTACACTGCCATGAAATCAACCTATGTCCAAGATACTGACATCCTCCAGTAGTTGATTTCCTATCCAAACATGCTCCAGCATAATCACTATCTGAGTATGCCACCAGATCAAAGGGTGAATCCTTAGGATACCAAAGGCCCAACCTAGGTTGACTCCTTAAGTACCTAAAAATCCTCTTCACATCATTCAAGTGAGACATCTTAGGAGACATGTAACATATTGGATTTCACAAACACATCATAACATGATCAAGTGGGGCGTATAATTCAAGGTTCTAGAGAGAGAAATAGTTAGAGGTTTGGGAACTTAGTGAGAGAAAATGAAAGTATTATTATGAGCTCTAACTCTTTACCTAGGGAGGTAGAGAGTATTTATAGTCTTACACAAATCGCCACCTACGGGCTGTGGATCAGGCATACAGTGGGTAAAGACCCGTCCGTCCTCCACGGTGTTATATAACTAAATACTACTTAACTTTAAATAACTATGACTACGAGCTTTCTAATGAATACATATACTTGAGGAGACCGACACTTTAATAACTGGATTTACTACATCCTAACAATCTCCCCCTAAGGGAGGTCACCTCAAATTACATTGAATACAAACAGATATTACATTAAGATTGTTCTTGGATTCTTGATTAAGTTCTTTGCTCAGTAGCTCGTAGTCTTTAATTCTTCATGTTCCACATGTTTGGATAATTCTAGTGGAGGTCTTTAACTGATCCACGTGATAATGAGTTTTGAGCCAGCTTTGAGATCATCAGCAACAGTAAATCTCTGACTCTTCCATTGTGGTGTTGACATTATGTGATGTTGTGACTTTTGGACCGACATGCTCACAATCTGGATCATGATTTCTTCTTATCAGAGTAGCGGAAGCTTTAGTTGATTCATGATATTTGCGGCAGCGAAGCAGAAGCATGGAGTGAAAAATATCAGAGTCATTGATGCACTAATCATGATTTCTTTGGAAGTGAATTTGTTGTGTGAGCATGCGGCAATGGATTGACCTCTCCATTCTGATCAGCTGCAAACGTCGGGGTGTACTTGCATAAAACAGTTAGCAATAAAGCGTACGAAAGTGTCTTTGATCACTTTCGTTGAATTGAGGTACACGGCCCACGGTTCCCCGTTGATCAGTACAAGTACTGCATGTGATCAGGTATAATTCCGAAGAATCTCCTTGACAGGGTTTTGCAGCTGCTCTAGCCGTTCTCAAACCAGAACGTCTCAAAGAAGACAACACGGAGTGAGTGAACCAGCGAATTTTGAGATTTACTGATTGATGAAATGTGATTTGAAAAACAATCGTGTACTGCTCAAGATAAAGTGTTTTTGCAATGCACCGAAGGTTTTAAAGAAAATCAATTATCAATTATAAACACCTTTTATTTTTGAAATATTAGTACACAGTCGATGTGCTAAAGAAAAGGATTTTTTTAAGCACAACGACCGGTTTTTCAAAGGTATCCGTCAATCCATAACCTGAACTAGGATTGATTCAAAAGTTTGAATCGCCCCATTGTTTCTGTTCAGTTGTCACATGGTTGATCTATTGGATAGATCTCACATGCCACCTACCAAGAGCTTGTTTGATGTTGGGACTAGAAGGCTTTCCATCTTCATTGTGAATATGCTTACATATCACTCAGATGTTCTGGCAATACCACAAGGATAATGCGTAGGACTCTAAAAGTATATTCTCTCTTTCCACCTTGTGTGAAACAGAGAGTCTTCATTGACAGTGTCCTAATGAGATTTATTGATGATCTCGTGGCTCTAGACTCAATAGTGCATATTTGGTTTCCTATATCGGAGACTAGGGAGAGGGTCTCCTTCTTCAATATCAACAAACTCTACGAGAAAGTCGATAGATAATCTCGGTTCCCCGTGAGAATGAAACAAGTCCTTTTAAGAGGAACTTGAGTGGCTTGGGAAGTTGTAGTGCAGTGCGTCACTGGGTCCATGACGTCTTGTCTTCAATACCGATGTTACCTTGGTAACCACCAGTAGCATATGAATTGAACCCGGTTTCTGCCCTAAGGTTGAATTAATGGAGGGCTATTTCTTTTCACCCTTTTCTCATTTCATTTATTTTTCATTCTTCAACCTCTTAAGTGCTTACCAAGACTTCATTACCAGAACCTTGTTGGGTTTGTTCCAGTTCTAGCTATATCTCAGTCCGCACTCTTCCCATATTCTCATTTTTCTCTTTTTTTCAATATACCTAAGGACTTCTACACTATCTAGTGGATTGTCCCTGGGTAGATCCCTCCGGTTCTGGTGGATCATGGGAACTAATACCTAACTTTATCATCCTTATATCACCATTCATAAAGTAAATTTGGTCGGTCTATTTGGTATTGTTCATCTGCCATCAGAACCAATTGAAGACCATTTTGAAAATCAATTCAGATACTTGTGATATATTATCAAAGAATTTTGTACCTGAATTATTTTTGATATTTTTAGAAACAGCTCCCCCTCAACATGTGCATCATATATTTTGAAATGGTTTTAGCACATGGAGGCAAGAGGACTTGAAAATCTCAGATTTAAGAATGAAAGCTTTGATTCTTCGATCAACCATTTCTAAAAGTTATCTACATCACTTTCCCGATCAAAATTAGCATTTTTCATACTTTGATAAAAATATTTTTATGGGAAAGGATGTGGTTTTCAAAAGTTTGCTCCCCCTCAATATGTGCCTCGAGGTTTGAAAGAGTTTTGCACATATTAGAAGGAACCTGCACTTAGAGACAAATCAATCACGTTTCAAATTATTGTGGTTTAAAAAGATGCCCACCCTCAACATGTGCATGGAAAACTTGAAATCGTTTGGCACATGTGGGGAGGAAAGCTTGCTAAACACTTATGAAACTATTTATCGAATTATCAGTTTAAATCCAATTTAAATCACAAATTCTCCCCCGATCACAATTTTCAAGTCATTTGAGAATTGTGATCTCTGTAGATTTAAATTGATTTTGAAAGCTTTTGAGGGGAGATGTGACTTGATTATGAGAAACATATAACCGATAAGGATCAAGTTTGAGACTTTAGACTCCAAAGATTAAACATGCTTGAGTATCTTTTGAAAACATAATAATAACAAAGGTCTTGTACTAATTGTATACAATATTGTAAAATATTGTTCTTTTTTATTATTCAAGAGTAGACCTTTCTCGATTACGTGCCAATTGTTTGAAAAATACTCTTTTTGATTAAAAATCATTCTCCCCCTCAATCAATGACATATGTTGTTGATTGAAAGATAGAGATTTTGACAACTGAAAAGCCCGGATGATTTTCAAAAATAGAGTCTGAAGTATTTTCAAAGCAATTTTGTTTTCATAAGTTGACAAATATTTTTCAGAAGAATCATTTGAAGGAAAAATATTTGAAAAGAAACATTTGTCTTTTTAATGACAAACATTTGTTTTTAGAATCAGAGCATGAGGTTTGAAGATTTAAGATAAATCATGGCTCTGTTCTTTCTTTGAAAAACGGGTTACTGCCTGAAATGACAATAAACCATTGATTCACTTTCTCTCAAAAAATATTTTTTGATTTTTTGATTTTTTTTTGAACATTCGAACAATATCTAAAGTCCCGTGTCATTCTTTGAATGACAGCACAAAGACCGTAGATATTATCGAATCGAGAAATGCATGACAAAAAGACAATATTTTTTGAAATTTTTCAAGATTTTTCAAATTTTTATGGATTTTTGAGAGTTTTATATTTTTCTATTTTTCAAATTTTGTATTTTGCTTTTCGAATAAATATTTACAAGAGATAAATGAAGAAAGACCTTTACTCCTCATCTTCCTCTTGAAGACGTTTGAGTGTTTCCGGTTGTAGACTCTTTAGACCAAGTCGTGGAAGGATAAACTCAAAACGTTCTCTAGGAAGAGCTTTAGTGAAGATGTCTGCTAATTGGTATTCAGTCCGCACAAAATAGAGTTCCACCACACCGTTCGCTACTTGTTCCCTGATGAAATGATGTCGAATGTCGATGTGCTTTGCTCTTGAGTGTTGAACGTTGTTGCATGAAAGAGCAATAGCACTTTTATTATCACATTACAGAGGAATTTTGTTGAATTCAATGCCATAGTCAGATAATTGTGATCTCATCCATAGGATTTGTGCACAACAAGATGACATGGTATGTATTCAGCCTCTGTAGAGGATATAGAAGTACTCATTTGTTTCTTTGAAGACCAACTCACAAGCTTATCGCCCAAAAACTAAGCACCTCCAGACGTAGTTCGACGTGTATCTTGACATCCTGCATGATCAGCATCTGCATAAGCTGTTAGTGACATATCGGTGTCCTTCGGGTACCAAAGTCCCATATTGATGGTTCCTTGGAGATACCAAAAGACCAGTTTAACCGCTTCAAGGTACTTTTTGGTAGGCTTAGCCTGATATCTAGCACACATGCAAACAGCGAACAGAATGTCTGGTCTACTGGCTGTGAGGTATATCAGGGATCCAATCATACTACGATATTTCGTTTGGTCTATCATGATCCCTGAGTGGTCCTCATCCAGTTTAGTACGCTCTATCATGGGAGTGTCAACAGGATCACAAGAATCAAATCCAAATTTCTTTAAAATCTCAATTGCATATTTAGATTGATTTATAAAAATGCCTCCGGGACTTTGTGAAATTTGTAATCCCAAGAAAAATGACATTTGTCCCATCATTGACATTTGAAATTTGGAACCCATTTCATTTGAAAAACGGTCACATTCATTGGGGTCAGTCGAGGCAAAAACAATATCATCAACATAGATTTAAACGTGAATTAAGTGTTTGCCTGACTTTCTGGTGAACAATGTTGGATCAACTGCTCCTTTGCTGAATCCAGTAGATAGAAGAAACTTTGATAGCGTATCATACCATGCCCTTGGAGCTTGTTTTAAACCGTAAAGAGCCTTCTTCAAATGATAGATGTGAGTAGGATGCTCTGGATTCACAAAGCCTTCAGGTTGGCTGACGTATACAACTTCTTTAAGATCTCCGTTAAGGAAAGCCATCTTAACATCCATCTGATAGACTACCATGTTCTTACTAGCAGCATTAGCCAAGAAGATTTTGATTGCCTCAATACGAGCAACTGGAGCAAATGATTCCTCAAAGTTAATACCTTCCTCTTGACGGTATCCTTTAGTAGCCAATCGAGCCTTGTTCTTTAAAACATCACCATGCTCATCAAGTTTTACTTTGAAGATCCACTTTAGAGAAATGATCATTACACAGTCAGGAGCAGGTACTAATTCCCATACATCTAGCCGATCGAACTCATGAATTTCTTCTTGCATGGCATTGAACCAGCTGTCATCATTCATTGCAGTTTTAACATCTTTTGGTTCGACTTTGGATAGTACGGAGTTGAAGAAGCACCATAAGGCATTAGTTGCAAGTTGTTTGCGAGTGGATACTGGACGAGAGGGATTTCCAATGATGTTGTCCAATGGGTGATCATGAGTCCATTTTCTAAGGTGTTCGTGTGGTTGTTGTTGAGGAACTGAAGTAGCAAAGTCGATTTCTCTTGATGAAGATGGTTCTGATGATGATTCAGGAGCAAATATGTTTTCAAATGAGGCATCTTCAGGAGTAGCAAAGGGATTCTCTCCATCAAGGGTGCCAGAAACAATTCCATGATGTACACTTGATGATTTATGATTTGTTGATGAGACAGAGTGATCAGCAGCAGGCGCTTCTTGACTTAATGACATAGAGTCTGAGGGGTTAACTTCGTTGAAAGGGATAGGAACAGCCTCTGTTGATGGAATTGATATATCATTAGCACTTGGCTCATAGTGTTCATCAAACATTGGATCAAACAATTTCTTCAAATCATCTTTTGAAGGAGGTACATAAGGAGTTGCTGGAGAGGGATTTGGAACAAGAGTAGAACTGATAGGACTACTTAATGAAGGTTGAAATGCGGGTCCAGAACTGGATTGTCCTGGAGCCATTTGACCGGTCAGTTCATCGAACGTAACGTGAATTATTTCCATGATATTTCGGGTTCTCTTGTTGTATATTCGGTATCCTTTTCTGTTTGGTGCATATCCTACAAATACTCTAATGTCCGCTTTAGCTTTTAGTTTACCTAAATCTTGACTGTCATTAGTTGGGTAACATAAAGCACCAAACACACGAAGGTATGATAGATCAGGTTTTCGATTGTGGACAAGTTCATATGGAGTCTTTCCATGAGAGGTGTGAATTAGGGATCGATTTTGAGTGTAGCATGCAGTGGTAATAGCTTCAGCCCATAGAAACATTGGAACCTTTGAGAAAATCAGCATTGTTCTTGCGGTTTCCACAAGAGTTCGATTTCGTCTTTCAACTACACCGTTCTGTTGAGGAGTTCGTGGAACACTTCTTTGAGGACTGATTCCAACACTTTCATAAAATTCATTGAGTTCTTTATTAACAAACTCAGTTCCATTGTCAGTTCGGACGATTCTAACCGTTTTGTTAAGTCGGACCTGCAGTTGTTTAATAAGTTTAATGATGACATCTGGAGTTTCATCATTTGTTCTCAAAAACTTAACCCAAGTGAATCGGGAGTAGTCATCAACCACAACTAACACATATCTCTTCCCATTAATAGTTTGCACTCTCATGGGTCCATATAAATCCATGTGAATTGTATGTAGAACTTCCATAACTGAATTTGTAGGTTTGGATTTATGGGCATACTTCTTGCTTTTTCCCAATTGACATGCTGAACAAAGATGATCCTTTTCATACTTAAGTCTAGGTAGTCCTCTTACTAAGTCCTTTCTGGAAAGATTGTTTATGGTACCAAAGTTCAAGTGATTGAGACAACGGTGCCATATCCATGACTTAGTTTTAGAAGCCTTTGACAGATGGGTGAAGATTTCTACATGTCTTCGATAGAGATGGTGTATAGGTTTGAACCACGAGTTCCTCTAAGAAGTTCCACACCATCAAGTTCTCTAACAAAGCAAGTATGTTTTCTGAAGGCCACTTCTAAGTCAGAGTCACAAAATTGTCCAACAGAAAATAGATTATGTCCAAGACCTTCAACATAATATACCCTGGAAATCACACTATCTCCAACCACGTAATCTCCATAACCCATAATAGCACCAAAATGGTCGTTTTCGAATCTCACAGTTCCGATGAATTTACTCACGAAGTTTCTGAACCGTGACCGGTCTCCAGTCATATGCTTGGAACAGCCTGAGTCCAGGTACCACAGAATGATTTGAACGATCTGCGGTTGAACACAGACAAGAATGGATAACTGGATAATTGGGATCCCAATGCAAGAATGGGTTCCATTTGGTTAGTAACATTAATTGGAACTCCCATATCAGAAGAAGAAACAATGGAATCATTAGGGATAGATGCAGTGCTAGTGTCCGTATTTGACCTATTCAAAGTATGTTCACTTCTTAAAGGAATAGTTCTACCAGTAGGCATCCATTTCCTAATGACATCTCCTTAAGATTTAATTTGCGACCAGTAGGTATCCATTGATAACTTATGTTGCTAAATTTCCTTCCTGTGGGTTTCCAATGTTTTCTAACCTTTTTTACCCATTGCTTTCTAGCCTTTTTAGCTTGATTTTTTGCATTAACAATCTTAACTGGACATTTAACAACATTAAGCAATACATTCACACCACATTCATGATCAGTAACAGAAATCAAACAATCATCATTACATGGTTCGCATATAGTAGCATAATTTGAATTAATTATAGTATTCTTATAGCTAATACTAGAATCAACACGATTCATTTTATTCAACTCAAACTTAGTGTTCCTAGGGTGGTCTTCTACTCTCTTCCAATGCACATTCTTAGCTCGCTAGGTCCTATCTTGCTTTGTATTGCCTGGAGGCTTTGACCCGCTTGCTTTTATGTCACTGATTACTACTATAGAGGGAATTATGGGAACATTAGTTGGTTGATCTACTTTTTGCATTCCTGAACTAGACGTGCAGGGATCTAAACTACTTGAAGGCACTTTAGAGTTCACTTTCTTAATACTGGGCATGGAATGGTCTGTATGCTTGGCACTAGGCATAGAACAAGGCATCACAGCTTTACCTTTCGCACCTAAGGATTTAGGACATGTTTCTATTAAACATTCTATTAGCTCCTGAGATCGTTTGGCCTGAATGCAAGCAAACCTAATTTCTCTATCAAGAGGTTTATTTATGAGATCCTCTTCCACAATCTCACGGAGACATTCTAGACTATCTTTAAGGTGAGCAAAGTAGTTATGAAACACAAGTTCATTATTCCTAAGATGAGGAGGAATGTATTTAACAATCACAGTATATTTGCAGTCTGAGGATGACTTTGATGCAACATTCTCATTAAAGACAAGTGGCAGTTTCCCTTTTTCCTGACTCCTCAGATTCTCAATTTCTTTTTGTAAAGACGTTATTTTTTCGTTGTTCTTGTCACGAGTGACTTTCATTGAATCATATAACTCTTTAAAGTGTCATTTAACTTTTTCATTTTCTTCTAGAAAACTCTCGTTTTCTTTTTGTAAAACATTAACCAAGTTTTGAAGATGAAAAGTTTGAGAATACTGAGAATCTAAAGGAGGAGGCATTTGGGAGCCAGTCACATTGTTCTTTTCACCCTTTAATTGTGAAATTTGGGCTTTCAACTTTCTGATCGTGTTACAATGAGCTTGAATATGTTCGTCACGTTTGTTTATCTGAAAAACTGCATCAAACTCTGGAACATCTGAGGATGTCTTGATATTTGAGGTTTTGACATTTTCTTTAAGATGTTGATATTTTAGTTGCAAATCAAAATGTTCAACTTCTATTTTAGAAAGATGTTTTACCAAATTATCGTGATCATCCTGTTCAATTTTCTCATGCAATTTAGAATTAGTTTTTTCAAGCTCAATGACACGATCATGGGAGACTTTCAGAGCAACAGATAATTCATGAAATTGAGAAGCATTAATGGAACAATTCGTAGCAGTGTAAAACACATCTTGAGTAATACATTCAGACATAAGATTCTCATTCAAGGTATGAAAGTTCTTCCTCTCAATCTCATTATATTTTAATTCTCGCTCATAGTCGCTATCCTCAACTATCATTGCATCAAATTCCTTTTCCATTTCTTTAATATCTGAATCCATCCCCTTTTTAAGACTCTCAAATTGACCTTTTAGTTGTTTGAAGAAAGGCATGACTTCAGTTAAATAACATTCTTTAGTTTGCTCAAAACCCCTTTCCCCTTCAGTTATCCCAGTGGGTGTGATCCTTTTCTTACAAGTTTTCTCAAAATCAACAAATAATTGAAAAATAACATATTGACTGATTAAGGTCTTGCTCTTAGTGGCAATAGTTCTAGGAACTAAATGCATTGGTGTATTCGGAGGATACACAGTCGCTGCAGGTATTTTCCGAAGGGGAGGGTTTGTTTCAACAAGATTTTCTGCTTTTTGCTTATCTAAGTCCTTTTTCCAGAACACTTGTTCGGGTGTTAACAACGTTTGAGGCTTAAACTTGTTCAAGGGAATCCAATTTTCCTTTTTGTAATCATGGGGTTTGATCGTTATATTATTCTCTTTACACGCAGGATCGTTAAGCTTCTTATCCATTTTCTCCCTAGATGCATCATCTAATTTTCTATCTTCCTCAGTGCACTCAATGCAACTAGGTTTCTGTCTAGGTTTAAGAATCTCATTGCCATCATAGATTACATTATGAGCAGCTCTAGCCTTTTTAACTACCTCAGGATTAGGTTCCTCAACAAGGGGAATGCTATGCTTATCGCTTAAGACTCTATGCTTAGTGATCAAGTGAGCAGTCTGAATGGTATTCCCTTGTACGTACAACTTATTTTCAAGCTTGTTTTTCAAAGTTTTTAGATTGGAAAAATCATTCAAAAGTTTTGATTCCTTAGCATTGAATTCTTGCTTAAGCATTTTAACATTTTCTTGAAGTTCTTGTTTTTGCTTAGCAGTTTTAGAAAGCTTTTCTTGTAAGGAGTTTAACTCTTGTTTTAATACTTCTTCTCTAAAATTACTTTTTCTAATAATTGTACGCATTTGGTCATCCATTTCCTGCTCACGGGTGGTTAACTCAAACTTAGCACGTTGTTCATAAATAGCAACTTGTTCTTTATAGGCATTCAGTTCAGAGATAACAGAATCATCAGGGGTACATGCAGTGCATTCATCAAAAACACAGTCATCATTGACTGCGGAAGATGCATTACTTGGTACAATCTCACTTTCACTTTGTTTCACATATAGATCATATGGGACAACATTGATATTACCCATATTTTCAGTATCTGACTCAATAGTTTCAGTTGAGTGTACTTTGTCATGTATCTTTTGCTCATCAACATCATCATATAGTTTTAATACCTCTGAGATGATTGATTCCTTGGATGGACCAGCCTGTTGTGGTGATGAGACCTTTGGAGAGACCATAGGTGAGATGCTAGCCATGAAGATTGTCTGGGCAGTAGGTTCATCATCGACATCAGAGTCAAATGCATCACAGTCAGCTACTTGAAAGGCATTCTGATGATTGTGACCTATTTTCTGAATTGGTTGCTCATCCACATCTGCATCATATGTCTTAGCATTGCCCTCAATAAGAAACAACAACTCTTCTTCATCCAAAACAGCACTATTATCTTGAGCTTACACAAGTAACATCTTGTCTCTGAAGTACTCTGCATTTTGAGGACATTTTGGAGATGTGCAGTTGCTTGCTATATGTCTATCACCACAACAGTTGTAGCACTTAATTGGCTTTGGTTGACCTTGATTTCCATTCCTTCCCCGATTCTGACTTGCAACATAACCTCCACCTACTCCACCTCTTCCCTGTTCATATTGTCTTCCTTGAACTGGTTGCACCATAACTTTTCCATCTCTGACAACAGCATGATTGTGTAGATTGGATGCAGTTCTGATCTCATTGTTAGTGTGAAGAATGTTGGTATGTGGATTAAGGGTCAAATTTTGTTTAACCATAAGAGCTAGTTGATTGATGAAATGCCCCATGACTGCATCAGCATCAGCTTGCTTGAAACTTGGATCGGGAATGAGTTTGTGATTACCATTACTTGTGGGTATGACTTGAGAAGCTTTGGTTGTAATACCAACATTGGTGTAGAAAGCTGTTGAATCATTTGATGAACTTGTTCTCCCTGGTTGGATTTGAACTGTTCAAGAATCCTTTTTTCAAACATAGCATGTCTCTCATTCTGAAGAAGGAAGGCATACAGTTGCTCATAGTTTGTATTCTTCAATCCTTTGGTAAGCTTTACAGCGGTGACAAATTTGTGCCATTCGGGATTCATGTTGTTCACAAACTTTGAGTTCAGCTGAATGTTTGGCATGGTCATTTTGATATTCCTCATATCATTCACAAGTTTGTGGAATCTGTTAGCCTCGCTTTTTATAAAGATAACGTCACTTACGTGAATTGGACTAGACGCGTAGTATACTTTGACCTTAGGGACTAGTATCGTTTAAGTGGCAAAGATAGGGCCTATATATACCCCTCATGACTCTCCATGAGGGGTGAGGTGAAGCATTTGGTTAAGTGTAGTGTGTGTTTTATTTATAAAATTTATCCTTATCTTCTCCTCCCTCTCTCTAGTTTCTCTCTCTAAAAGGATGAAGATCTTCATCTTCTTCCACCAACCTAGACCTCCAAACCACATAAATCTATATGTTCATCGGTCCTGACAATTGGTATAACGAGCCAAGGTTATCTTTTGATGATTTATGTTGGTTTTAGATACATGTTTCAAGCTGTTTTTGTGCTATTTTTGTGGGTCGGAAATTTTTTTTTTCGTGTATATGGGTCACCAACTTAAACAAATATTTGAGTATCCTTGTTTTGGTCAAAAAGTCCTTGTCTTTAATGTTTTACAATATCTGTTTTGTGTCTTTACTGGTCCAAGACAGATTTTGGTCTCACTTTTATGCCTTTTTTTGTACCAAATAACGTGAAACTTATGTGGTCAAACCGTCATCTTCTCATGGTCAAACTGTCAAAAGGAAGCATTTTTATGCTGTTTCTGGGTATTTTATGAAGATGGTCGGATTAATCTGTCGGAAATCTCGTCGGAAAAAGTGGTCAAAGGGTCAAAACCCTAAACTTACGCGTAAGAAGGATCTACAGTGGAGTTACGCGTAGCTGTGAAGTTACGCGTAGAAAAAGTTACGCGTATGCGTTTACGCTTAAGCCTTGGCTTACGCCTATGGCCTACGCATATTTTTACGCGTATGCTTACGCATAGGCATGAAGTTACGCGTAAAGCTACGCATAAGGTTAAGACCTGTTTTTTTACGCATAAGGATTTGTTGAAAAAGAAAGTTAAGCGTAAAGTTGACCATGACCACAACATACCAATACCAAGACTCGACCTCAGGTTCACTTAAACCATCATCAGTCCGATTCTAACAAAAACCAAAACCTATCCTAGACCTAGACTCACTTCAAAACATACCCACCACCTTCACTCCCCAATCGCTCACAATCAATCTTCACGACTCGTACTTAAAATAAATTATCTAAAAGATCTCAGCTTATTTTCGTTTCTCGTGTGTTACAAATGTTTAGACTTCAAAGATACATCACGACCATTAAAGGTCTAACACACGGAAATTTATTCAATCATCATCGATCCATTTATTTGAAGCCTAGCTTCTTTTAAATATCCGAAACACGACACTGACAACTAAACAAAACAAAGCTCGGTCGAACCTACCGTGACCCTCCAAAGGATCTTGACTTGCTCTTGATTCGGATTGTAAAGAAATTGATGACATCTTGTTCGGTTGTGTTCGTGTGGCTCTATTTGATGGGATTGTTTATTGGGTTTGTGTTTGTGTGATTCGGTTATGATAATGATGAATATAACTGATGATTGAGATGAGTTTGTTGATGATCTGAGTTTGTAGGTAAGAGGATAAAGAGATGTGGTAGGCGTATTATGTGATTTAGGTTTAGGTAAAATGGGATATGTGTTATCCTTATATCCGGATATCTAGTTTGGATCGGTTTTGGTTTTCTGCTTTTGGATTGTGGGCCTCGTGACTAACATTCGCATGTGGGCTGTCATGCATATGCTAAGAGGGATTGGACCGACTACAGTTGTGAATTTTTGGATTGTAGTGAATGTTTATTCATTTGTCTTGGTGTTCGGGCTTTGACAATCTGTACTGGGTCTCGTATTTCATTCCATGCGATGCATTGGATATTACAAAGGGTGTTATCCGAATTTTTTTGGGATAGAAAAATTTGGATACAAGCTTTTTTTGTAATGGTTAAGAGTGGTATTTTTTTGATATGGTATATTTTCACGGAGGGATACAATATTCACGGCTTGCGCGAAATTTGAAAAAATGGCTACGGAGTTTTTTGTACGGTATTACTTACGAGGAATTGACGTGACATTTTACGGGTGGACTTCTTTATCTTTGAGACGATGGTTGGTTGGATGCATGTCTCAAGATAACTTGTTGGAGCACATTATGAAATTTGAAAATCTGGTTATAACTGGTAAGGAGTTACGTTGTAGTGCTCACAGTGTGTAACCATCACTTTCAGGAGTTACGTTGTTGGCTCAGTTGTCACACGAAGTTGTGGATTGTTCAAAAATTTAGAACAAGCAGCAAGTCACAAGTTGGGATGTTTGCTTCATTTTCAAGTCAGTCGTATCGGGTTATCTCCATATGTGGTCATTACAATTAGCCGGTGAATTCAAAGGAGGTTCGATTTAAAGTTGGTTAGAGAAAATTATTGAGAGTATTTTTACAACATATTTTCACGGAAATTTGATCAAGCTATGATGTTTGAAAATTGCATCAAGAAGGTAATACGGTTTGTACGCAACATTATGATGATTCCGATAGCTCGCAACCATCAGGAGGGAGAAGTTGGTATTTCATCTTCCGTGATTGGATTACAAAGGGATTTTTGCTTAGGAAGAAGAAGGAGGAAGTAGTGTGTGTACATCGGGGTTTTTTACCAACTGGATGCAATACTAAGTGAGTTATGTTGATGTTCCCAGAACGACAACCATTGTGCTTCAAGAGTTTATTTTCTCGGCTGCGTGTCGAAGATTAAAGAGCGTGTTGGAAGAGTGTTGCGGTTCGGGGGAGGAGCAGATAAAGAAAAAGGCTCACTAGTTAGAGGAGTAATAACCTAACTAGACCGTTACTGATTGAAGTTAGAGCTACAAGAAGATCATTTGTCGAGGTCATCGGAAGGGAGAACTTCAAGTTTGCCTTAGTATCTAGACTACAGAGACTCTGCACTTCAAGAAAGTCAACATTGTTCATTACTATTGTAATTTACTTTGTTTTGTATTTAAAGGTCTCATTGTAACCATTCACATGTGACGCTATCTTGGAGGGAGATTGTTAGCCTCGCTTTTTATAAAGATAACGTCACTTACGTGAATTGGACTAGACGCGTAGTATACTTTGCCCTTAGGGACTAGTATCGTTTAAGTGGCAAAGATAGAGCCTATATATACCCCTCATGACTCTCCATGAGGGGTGAGGTGAAGCATTTGGTTAAGTGTAGTGTGTGTTTTATTTATAAAATTTATCCTTATCTTCTCCTCCCTCTCTCTAGTTTCTCTCTCTAAAAGGATGAAGATATTCATATTCTTCCACCAACCTAGACCTCCAAACCACATAAATCTATATGTTCATCGGTCCTGACAGAATCTCACGTAATACTCATAGACACTCTCATCTGGTTTCATCTTGAAGTGCTCAAATTCATCATACAGTTGTGATTCTCTGTCTTCCTTAGTTAATTCAGAACCCGAGAGAAGCATCTTGACATTATCCCAAACAGCCTTGGCTTCAGTGTGTGATTGATAAGCTTGTAGATATCTTTTGGAAGACCCTGAAGTATAATGTTGGAAGCCTGAATCAGCCGTGAATATTTTTTTCTCCTTTCATCTGAAGCTCGGTATAGGTCTTTTGGTCCTGTCCAATCCAAAGATCATGGTTCCATCTGCAGCAGTATCAAGTATGTCTCGTGTAGTCTCAATATGAGATATGGTCCTTCATCAAAGATTTGGAAATGTTGACCCCATTTTCCTTTCCAAGACATTACAATGATTCGTTGAGCCCAAGAGTCGTAGTCAGTTCTGTCAAGCATGGGTGGACAAAGTATCAACCAATTGCTTGAACATCCTCAACAACAGTGGAGATGATTGTGAATGCGTTGATAGACATGTTCAGATTTCACGGGATTTTAAAACTCAATGATTAAACCGGAAATAGATTCTTTCACGTGATTTTTCTGAATCGAGAAAACCGTAGAATGTAATCAAGAAGAAAAACACTAAGTCACAAGAGACAAATCGCTCAACAAGACAAATCGCATAGTCAACAAGTCGCTCAAAAGTGACAAGTCGCCTCTATTACCAAATCGCTTAAATCACAACAAGTCGCTTGATCAAGACAAATCTTAAACACAATTCGCTTCAATAAGCAAATCGCCAAAAATGACAAACCGCTTAAATAGCACAAGTCGCAGAAGATACCACTCACTTAAATAAGCAAGTCGCTGAAAAGTGACAGATCGCTACTCCGAATAATTCGCACAAGTACACCCACTAACGGGACAAATCACTTAAACAAGTGATTTGAAATTGACACAAATCGCTTCCAAAACAGGGACAAGTCACTCACTTGAAACATTTTACCGAAAGACAAATCGCTTCAATGAACATAAACAAAACCCACTTTTAATCCAAAACAGTCCAACCACAGTGATTCAAGCCTTCCAAATCACAACCTAAACACTTATGATGATCCTAAACACAAAAGTACTATCAAAATCCAAAGTTTAAAACAAGAAATTGTCCAAATGATGCAAAAACCACTCAACTTTTTCAAACCCAAAAACCAATAAAACCACTAGAAATCCAAGAATATGTAAGAGAGATGATCAAACCATGGCTCTAGATACCATTTGTAACATATTGGATTTCACAAACACATCATAACATGATCAAGTGGGGATATAATTCAAGGTTCTAGAGAGAGAAATAGTTAGAGGTTTGGGAACTTAGTGAGAGAAAATGAAAGTATTATTATGAGCTCCAACTCTCTACCTTGGGAGGTAGAGAGTATTTATAGTCTTACACAAATCGCCACCTCGGGTTGTGGATCGGCATCAGATGGGTAAAGACCCGTCCGTCCTCCACGATGTTATATAACTAAATACTACTTAACTTTAAATAACTATGACTACGAGCTTTCTAATGAATACATATACTTGAGGAGACCGACACTTTAATAACTGGATTTACTACATCCTAACAAGACACTTGAAATCTGCACAGACACACACAACAAACATAATGTCTGGTCTTGAGGCAATTAAATACATCAAAGACCCAATCATGGACCTGTAGAGATGCACACCAACCTCTTCACCATCTTCATATTTGACCAAAGGCTTGTTTGGATCCATAGTAGTCTTAGCACACTTCACATCATTAAACCAAAACTTCATCAAGATATCAGTCACATACTTCTCCTGACTGATGAAAATGCCTTCATTTTTCTGCATAACTTGAAGACCTAAGAAGAAATTCAGTTCACCCATGGAACTCATTTGGAATCTGTTGTGCATTAACTTCTCAAACTCATCGCATAACACCTTATTTGTTGAACCAAAAATAATTTCATCTACATAAACTTGAACCAGTAAGATGTCACTTTTTGTCCTTTTTATGAACAAAGTTTTGTCAATTGTGCCTATGACAAACCCATTGGTCAACAAATATTTGGATAAGGTGTCATACCAAGCCCTTGGAGCTTGATGTAATCCATACAGTGCCTTCTCCACCTTGTAAACTTTATCTGGATACTTAGAATCTTCAAAACCAGTTGGTTGAGAGACATATACCTCTTCTACAATAGTCCTATATAGAAAAACACTTTTCACATCCATATGATACACTGTGAAATTCTTTTATGAAGCACAAGCTAAGAATAGTCTGATAGCCTCTATTCTTGCCACTGGTGCAAACACTTCTTCATAATCTATGCCTTCTTCTTGAGTGTATCCCTGAGCCACTAACCTTGCCTTGTTTCTGACAACAATGCCTCTTTCATCTCTCTTGCATTTGAATACCCATTTTGTCCCTATTTCCTTCTTCCCATTAGGAAAATCTAACAAGGTCCAAACTTCCTGAAGCTTGAATTGTAACAACTCCTCCTACATAGCTTCCACCCAGCTTGAATCTTATAATGCTTTATAAGTGTTGGGTCACCATATTGTAACACAAGCATCAATATGTTAGAAATAAGATAAGAAGAGATCGGTTGAACAAGAACAAACAATAACGAATGAGTATGTGAAATGTTATGCGTAGATATTGAAAGTAAATGAACAACCAACCTTCTAAGGAAGGTTTACAAGTCTTTATATAGGGAAAGGAACTAGGGCAACACACAAGTTCCCTTCCTTTCCTTATTGGATATGGGCCAAGGCTTATGGGCTTTCTACATAAGCCTTGCCTTTAATTCTAACATAAAAGCCTAATTAAGCAACCTATTACACGTTAATTACAAAAACTTGAAATATAGTTTAGGAGTGATTCCAACAATCTCCCCCTAAGTGTTGGTAATTAATGACTTAAGTAATCTTTAAACGTTGTTGGTGCTGATGTAATAGTTTCTTTGACGTCTTCTGACATTCTTATTTCTTGTGAGAAGAAGTGCCTTGATTTTAACAATCTCCCTAGTGTGAGGATCTTATTTTCTCTGAAGTTTTCAGCTTTGACGTCTTCTTTTATCTTTGTTCTTAGTTCTGGTGTGAATATGGTGATGTTGTGTTGTGGTAATCTGCATCAGGTCCGCTTCGTTGCTCAGGTGTCTCCACGTCTTTCTCCAACATGCTCACACGCTCTATGACGTTGGAATTCAGTGTTGATGTAGTTCTCTTTAGTCTTTAAACTTTGTAGATTCTTTGACTTTGATGAAGAATCATTTTGACTTTGTGTTGCCTTTGGAGAGAACTTCAATTTATGTTGTGTTTGGTATGAGCATGTGGAGAATCTCCACGATCATCTCCCAGGAGCATCCATAAGAAGAAAACATAAGAATTGGTTAGTGATAAACACCAATCGATCATTGTGGTCATTTCGAAGAGAATTGACCACTACGATTGTTCTTCTGATGAAAGTCTTGATTCCATTCACCTTGGTTGGGCAAATCAGCCGTCCGAATCCCATAGGGACATTGGCATTACATTGAACAAGTTCAAGTAATGACCACATCTTCGAGGACTCGATTCTTGAAAGGAATCTCTTAGCGAATTTCCGGCACACAAGTTCGAACTTCGGCGTGTACAGCATAGTGTGAAAAACATCTATAATTCTAGCAAAGGTTGTTCTGAACGGAGTCCCTCAAGTAGGATAACCGCGATGCGGTACATCTACAGTTCAAGTGAGTCGTTGAGGTACACCGAGCATCACCCCCCCGTAGACCGTTTGAGACAACACTAAGCGTAACCCACAAGGAGTTACCGAAGTGACATGCTGTCAGGCTGTTTGATGTTGACCGTGGCAGGAGTTTCCATTCAATCACTGAGGATCACAGTTGTGAACCCCTCATAAATGTTCTCGACATATTGCTAAGATCTGTGTAGGACTCTAGAATAGTATCACTTGCGTTCTTATTGTTGAACGACAAGTGATGAAATGTCGAGTGTTCCTAAGAGATCTTTTGATGAATCTCGTGGCTCTAGACTCAATAGTTCGCTTTGGTTTTCCTAAGCGGAGACTAGGGAGAGGGTCAATACCAGCAATCTCTAAGAGAAAGCCGATAGTTTACGTAGGGTTCCCCGTGAGAATGAAATATGCTTCTGTTGAGAGAAACTTGAGTGGCTAAGAAGGTTTAGTGCATGCGTCACTGGGTCTATAACGACTTTGATCTTCTGATTGTCATCTAGTGACAGCCGATAGCATATGTATTGAACGGTTCTGCGCCCTAAGTTGAATTAATCTGGAGGGCTATTTCTTTTCACCATTTTCTTTACTTTTTCTTTTTAATTCTTCAACTCCTTCTTTCTCTGATTCTCATTTTCTCCTTTTTATAATCATACCTAAGGACTTCTAATTCTAACTATTGGTGGTGTCCTTGGGTAGATCCCTCCGGCTCTGGCGGATCATAGGACGGTTATTCCTAACCTTAGTCACCTTATAACTCCATGACTGACCTATGTTGCCATAAAACCATTTTCATGAAAAATCTCTCAAAGTGGTTATGATTAAAAACATTTTGTACCACTGTGAGAGTTTAATCTTTTGTAGAAATACTCCCCCTCAACACGTGCTTAAGTGTTTTGACAGAAATTTGCACGGTGAGAGAAGAGCGCACACTTTTGAATTGATCGACTCAAGATAGACAATTCCTCGCGAGACACGGTTACGTTGCATAGTTAAAGAGGTACATTTTTAGCTTTTAGATGACAACTAGCTCTAATTACTACCTTGAAGGTCTGGACAAACCTCGAAAGGTTGTCAAACCCGTCAAAGTTCATGTCTATCAAGAGCTTCTCGAATAGGTACAATCTACTCGGATAAGTCTAGAAAGACAAATATTTTTGATGTATGACAATTTAGATCTCGTCAATTCATTGGTTAAGTCTTAGTCACATGAAGATTCAATCATATTCACAATCATATTTGTATCACAAAATTTTTCTCCCCCTCAAAAATGGCATATAAATGTTATTTTTGACGAAATTTTGATATCGAATATGACCATTTTGAGTTTTGTGGGAAGATTTCCACGAAGAACAATTTGTGAACAAAGTTTTAAGCAAATACTCCCCCTCAACAAGTGATACTAACTTTTGAGGTTTTGAAAATCATAAGGGGAAGTACTTGTTCTTTTGAGCAAAACTTTGAATGATCAAAGTTTTGATAAGTTTTACTCAACAGTAAGAAGCTTTCGCTTCTTTTATAAGGATTGTGGCACTGATGCGTACCACAGGGTCCTTTCATTACAAGTACGGGTTGTGCACTGTTATGTGTGCACAAACCATAGTCAAATATAGATCAACACATCCAAATAATAGTGAAAGAGACAAATCAAGGAGTACCAGGAAGTCCGTCAATACACGAGGTTCTTCTGACGTTGATATCCTGTTAGAGAAATACTCGGACGTCCACCCACGAAGCTCTCCAATGTCCTTATCTGATCACGACGAAACAACCTCTCATCAATCCTTGTAATGATTTTCTTCACATCCCTCCGATCACTAGAATTCCACCTCTTCTTCGACCCTATGCCTTGATGAATCTCCTTTAACCGATATGCTAACCCGTATCGAACCTTCTTCAAAGTGTGATCACAAAACTTGTGAAGCTCATTACATGCCATGAAACAGTTGTGGTGTAGTTCACTACGGTAGACTACACCAAACTTTGGTTTCTTGAGGATGGTGTACTGAGTCAGTTGGTTGATATCGGGAATGTTTAGCATTGGTGTGGTGAATTAACGCGTTTTAATTAGATTCCACGGAAAGTTGAAGGTCTTCAACACGTTCTTGAATAACGATGCTTCTGATGAGTATCAGCAAAGACTTGATGTACTGCAGCTGGATGTTTGTGGAGAAATGTCGCATTCGACCTTGCACTAGAACAAAAAGTGGATTTGGCTACACCGAATATGTGTGACGATATACATAAAGTCACACATGATTTTCGGGTGTGTGACTAAGGTAGCGACCATAGGTAATCTATGGTCACGTGTTTGACTTTTTTTAGTCTCTATTGCAAAAGAGTAACCAAAACAGTAACATGTGTGACTAATTAGGTACAAATTTTGTTGGATTAATCCATATTAGTGACCATAAACACTATATAGTCACACAAAGCATGTTTGTTTTGGGTATTTAGTCACATACAATTAAGCATAAAGTGGCCAAAAGGGTTAATAAGTGTGACCATGTGTTGTTTAAGGTGAAGAAATATGTCATTTGTGTGACTATTGATCATCCAATGGCCACTTGAATTTTATGTTTGTGTGGCCTTTTGTAACATTTAGTCACACAAAGCATGTTTGTTTTGTGTATTTAGTCACATACAATTAATCATAAAGTGGCCAAACGTGTTATGAAGGGTGACCATATGGTGTTTAAAGTGAAGAAACGTGTATTTTGTGTGACTATTGATCATCCAATGGCCACATGAATTTTATGTTTGTGTGGCCTTTTCTAATATTTAGTCACACAAATCATGTTTGTTTTGGGTATTTAGTCACATACAATTAACCATAAAGTGGCTAAAAGTGTTAATAAGTGTGACCATATGGTGTTTAAAGTGAAGAAATGTGTGTTTTGTGTGACTATTGATCATCCAATGGCCACTAGAATTTTATGTTTGTGTGGCCTTTTCTAACATTTAGTCACGCAAAGCATGTTTCTTTTGGGTATTTAGTCACATACAATTAATCATAAAGTGGCCAAAAGTGTTAATAAGTGTGACCATATGGTGTTTTAAGTGAAGAAATGTGTGTTTTGTGTGACTATTGATCATCCAATGGCCACATTAATTTTATGTTTGTGTGGCCTTTTCTAACATTTAGTCACACAAAGCATGTTTGTTTTGGGTATTTAGTCACATACAATTAACCATAAAGTGGCTAAAAGTGTTAATAAGTGTGACCATATGGTGTTTAAAGTGAAGAAATGTGTGTTTTGTGTGACTATTGATCATCCAATGGCCACTTGAATTTTATGTTTGTGTGGCCTTTTCTAACATTTAGTCACACAAAGCATATTTCTTTTGGGTATTTAGTCACATACAATTAATCATAAAGTGGCCAAAAGTGTTAATAAGTGTGACCATATGGTGTTTTAAGTGAAGAAATGTGTGTTTTGTGTGACTATTGATCATCCAATGGCCACATGAATTTTATGTTTGTGTGGCCTTTTCTAACATTTAGTCACACAACGCATGTTTGTTTTGGGTATTTAGTCACATGCAATTAAGCATAAAGTGGCCAAAAGTGTTAATAAGTGTGACCATATGGTGTTTTAAGTGAAGAAATGTGTGTTTTGTGTGACTATTGATCATCCAATGGCCACATTATGTTTATGTTTGTGTGGCCTTTTCTAACATTTAGTCACACAAAGCATGTTTGTTTTGGGTATTTAGTCACATACAAATTAAGCATAAAGTGGCCAAAAGTGTTTATAAGTGTGACCATATGGTGTTTTAAGTGAAGAAATGTGTGTTTTGTGTGACTATTGATCATCCAATGGCCAAATTAATTTTATGTTTGTGTGACCTTTTCTAATATTTAGTCACACAAAGCATGTTTGTTTTGGGTATTTAGTCACATACAAATTAAGCATAAAGTGGCCAAAAGTGTTAATAAGTGTGACCATATGGTGTTTTAAGTGAAGAAATGTGTGTTTTGTGTGACTATTGATCATCCAATGGCCACATTAATTTTATGTTTGTGTGGCCTTTTCTAACATTTAGTCACACAAAGCATGTTTCTTTTGGGTATTTAGTCACATACAAATTAAGCATAAAGTGGCCAAAAATGTTAATAAGTGTGACCATATAGTGTTTTAAGTGAAGAAATGTGTGTTTTGTGTGACTATTGCTCATCCAATGGCCACTTAAATTTTATGTTTGTGTATTTTCAACATTTGTTACAGGAATAATTGTACTGACAAAAAGTGTTAATAATTGTGACTATATGAATCTTAGTCACATATAAGAAATCAATATATATCAAAACAAATTCAAATATATATATATATATATATATATATATATATATATATATATATATATATATATATATATATATATATATATATATATATATATATATATATATATATATATCAAAATATATTCAAATACAAAAAAATTGGAATGTATATAAAATTGTAATGTCGTACATAATAAAATTCTCAATAATTTAACAACTACTCTTGATCTTCTTAGCTTCCTTTTGCATGGCATCACTAGAGACGTAGCGCTTCATTTGTAATTTAGGTGCGTTCATTCTCAATCAGGTTTTATGGTACTAGGTGGTGTTACTGTAGGAAACAAAAGCCGGATGTATCAAACACGAATTAAATATGAAGAATGATATATGTAGGTTTATAAAACACATGCATCTATGTACCTTTTCATCGAAAACCACTTGATCCTTTGGCCATGCATAAAAACCACCTACTGCATCCTTAACTATTTTGAAACCATTACTTCATTTTTCAATAGACACTCTGCAGCAATCCTTTGGAAGTGGTTTGTTATGAAGCATTTGTTTTTCATCAGTTTTGTACCGCGGTACCCTCCGTAATAGTTGATTTCTTTAAGTGCCACGATGCGCACTTAATTACCTAAAGATAATTTGTTGCATGTATATATGTATCGATAATAATTAAACTAAAGAACATATGAAAATGTTTAAATACATACTTGTGGTAGTAATCTGTGTAATGGAGACTCATTTTCTTGTGATTCGGAAAGTTGACGTGAAGAATCCTTTTGTTTTGATCTAGTCGATTTTTTAGATGCAGTTTAACGGTTTCTATATATATAATACACGGTAAATAATACATGTATGTAGAATTCAAAAATCTCACAGGGATGATTTATTACTTACTTATTATTTCCTTTTCAAAGTTGCAAGTCCATTAGACTTCTCAATGCTCGCAATTTTCTCACGTCCATCAACACGTGTTCCGACATCTCGCCAATACTTGCTATTTAAGATTAATGTTCACCAGGAACACTGAAATATAAATTGTTTAAGAAGACTACAGAATATTTAAAAGGGTAAAAAAGATGGAATGTTTTCTTTATAATGTTACTTCCGTTTGTGTCAATGGGTTGAAGTTACTTGCAAAATGCCCCTTTGTGCGAAAATATTTCATCAAATCCAATATTACCGCCTCTTTTCTTGGTTAAACATAACATTATCAAGTTCACTGAAGTAACACCACTCTTTCATCGGATGCTTTACGATTCGAGGCTGAATCAAAAATACCTCTTGTAGGTTACTCCACCTCCCATCTACCAGCATATCCTCCTTTTCCTTTAATACAACTGCTTCATGGCATCGATTGCCATGATCAAGCTTCAAGATTCCTTGTTTGATCTTGTCGTCCGTTTCTTTCGCACATACAATGAAATAGGTTATTAATTCTACCGATATTGTAACTAAAAGTATTAACAAACACTTGGTATTAACTATACTTCGCGGTTTTAAGTAATACATAGCGATATAACTAAAGTATTAATTAAAACACTACGGTAACATAACTTCGCGGTTTAAGTAATACAAGGCGATATTAACTTATAACTAAACAAACATAATAAAATTTAGGTCAAACTTACAAATTTTCTCCCCTTCGTCGATATCATCATAAACGATATTCTCTGTCTTTTCACCCTTCCTTTTCAACCACAGTACCACAGTGTGGTTCTTCATATGGTTCAATTTATTTACTCGTCTTATAAACATCAAATACATACAAATGTATGATAAACGAATATAAACGAAAGTATGATGCTATTAAATGCAAATATGCAAATGTTTCTTGTTACCATTTTTCTATCACACGAGTATCCACGTCGTCCCATTGTATGATCATAAAAGACTTGGACGCGACACTTTAGCTTTGCCGATCTCACCTTGCAACACAAAATCATGCGGCGTTTAGATGTAGTAATGCTGATAGTATACAACTAATACATATGGAAACATATGAAAAGGTGAAAGATATTTGAACTTGAATAAAATGAATAATTAACACCTTGTATTCCTCATTTGGTATGTAGTTTACAAAATTAACCCAATCTTCGGCTTATAATTTACTATACTTTACTTGGGGACTTCATTTAGTTTTGAAAGGGTATTTTGATTGGGCAATATGTAGTTTTGTATCAATTTCATTCTGAAATTCCTTAGAAGTTGACCAAGCGATTCATTATCGGCTTTTGCCGTCAAGTCAACATCAAAATATCACTGCAAAGATTAACAAATTGTTGTTAATTAGTTGCACATAAATCGCGAGATAAACTTATTAACACCTTGTATCTACAGCCAAGCAAACTACTAGTTAAAAAAGTATATGTGCCGTGATTTCGTCCCACATTTTATCTCTTTTCGAATCAACCTTCCTCCAGGATAGAATCTTGACACCTATATGCTCACGAACCAAATCACCCAAAAACTTCGAAAACAATGCTCTGTTTTCGATAACCTATCCAGTGCATGAAGGTTACACTGACCTTTATTCCGTCGCTTTTTCCATATTCCTGTAAACTTAGCTAACCTAGTTATGCCCCTCTTAACAACATTCACATTTGAATGGTTGTTTTCGGCATCCTCACCTCATCGAATCGTCTCGATTCATATTCTAAGTGTTTTCATTTCACGATCAATAAACCAAATCATCTGGATAATTGGTTTGAGTTGCCATGATTCGTCAGAAGTAATGTGTTAAAAAAAATTAGTAAACTTAATTGGTAAATAATTGTAAAAATTGAAGTTCGTTTGTTTTGCTTGAAGCCCGATTTATTGGAGTAAAATTAGGGCTAATGATGGGCATTTTTCAATTAAGGAAACCATAATTTCCAAAGTAATTTTAAAAATTTTGGCTAAAAATTTGGCTCCAAATTTGATAATTTTAAAATGTGGCTCCAAATTGATAATATAGCATTTAAATATTTAATTTTTGGCCGTAATTTAAATATGAATTAGAAAATCTAATTTTGAAAAATCAACAATTTTGAAACCAAAAACACCTGACGAAATGGTGCTTACCCACAATCCCAAAACACCCATATTACTTCAAACGGTGCGTGTTAAAGACACATATAACTGAATACACTAAAATCACCACACACAATCAAAAGCTAAAATGGACTTAAAGCAACTAATTAAGCAACTATAACTAATAAGCAGTTCCAAATAAACAATTAAGCACTAAAATAGGCAAATCAATCAAGAACTGGCGATACATCAAAACCTTAAGACCTTACTTTAAGTCTATAAATAAGCTATTTATAAGCAATTAGATAAGCTCTAACATCCTCAGCGTTAAAAAAACAAGAAAACATGTAAATGCAATTAACTTAAAGCAAAAACAACAACAAAACACCCTAAATCTAGTGGTTCAATCAAAAATAATTGTCATGAACAAACGCCTCCAGTTCTAAACTTCATAATCAGTCATAAAAAATTGACAACAATCTAAAAATTGAACATCCTAATCCTACAATAATACATTCTACCAGTGCGAATATGAACTTAAACACGACAACCAATTCCTAAATTCAAAACATGAAAAAAGATACCGACAAACTAGAACACATTACTTATATTAACAAACATATTTAGCATTCGTATGGATAAACCATCAAAAGATCCATACATATTCCATTGTTAAGATATCTACATACCATCCCATTAAACCAAGACATTAGACATTAGACATAAACAGATGACACTAGAGCAAAAGAGAACATCCCATTCCATAGCGAGAAACCCTTCAACCATTCATCGCACAATTTGTTCTTCCTTGGTATCGATTTCCTCCTAAGATTGAGTAATGTTACACTTAATCACATAGTCAAAGCAAAATATTCAAGTCTATCTTCTTCAACACAACAACCGCATCATCAGGTAATGTTACACATTGTTTTTTTGTTTTTTTTAACCATGAGCGCAAATGTAAAGTGATTGATATGCTTGTTTATGATATGTTGATGGATACAAATGCATGTTTGGTATTTTTTTTGCAATGTTTAACATATCTAAAAAATATAGTATCCTTTGATCATTTATGCCCATTTTAAATTGTTAGAACTATATGTGATTTGATTCTTTTATTGTGACATGTAAATATAGGATGGTTTGAATAAAAAATCATGGATATATGTGTTGTGGAAAAACATAGCGACTATTTGTTAAATAGCTAATTAGACAACTTGTAAACATATGTTTAATCTAGGTTAGTATAGCTTTTATATGATTTAGTAAAGCACTACACCTAATTAATTATCACGAGCTTAGGTTTAAACATTGGATGAAGCAATAGCGTATGGTATGTTGGGTAGATTATGGATTTCTTACTAGATTTTAACAAACGTATGGGGTAAGATGATTAAACGTTAAAAAAATGATTTTTACTCTAAGGACTATATGATTATTGATATTTGAAACATAGTTAAATATGTGTGTAGTACATCTTCAATCATTTTGTTTGACACCTAATGATAAAGATGTATTGATCATCTAAGACTTGTACTAGTTGAATGTTATGCATATGTGATAACCTTATTGACCATTAAGACGATTGTGGTTTTAAAATAGAATGAGCATCTAATTTTTGGTGGAGGCAAACCGCACAAACATTAGGACATTGCGGGTAAGTTGTACTTAAAATGCTTACTTAAGGTTATAAATTTATTAATGTAACCATCAAATTGATATACGTGCTTACTTTTTAAATTTAAGATGCTTCTGCTTTGTTCTTGACACTTGTACCCAAGATTTGGATATACCTAATCCACAATGGGAACCAAACATAGGTTCTTGAAATTGGTTGTGGTCGCATTACTTTGCAAGGTCCAGGTGGCAAGCTTTTATTGATCAAGCCAAACATCAATGTGCCACATTCCATTTCATTCGGGAAGAAGACTGTTTTTAAAGGTGAATTTCTTATTAAGTGCTTCGTGTCGCGGTTCGACATGAGAGGTCTAGACTACGTTGTCTAAACGGTCCGCTAGAGAGCTCCCTCGAAGCGAAATGCCTATTTCAAATACCGATGGAAAACCCCTACTAATCGGGGTAAACCCTTGCCTTTTTCCAAGATTCAACGGGTTACCGGGCCCAAACCCTCTATTAAGGACTACTTTGAAGGAAAATCCCTCATTCAAACCCCTTGCAGGATTTGAACTCAAGACCTCCCTCCCCCAAAAGCCCCTAAGGACTCCAAGGTGACCAACTGAGCTAAGCCAGTTGGTTTAAGACTGTTATTATGTAACGGTACAACGAGCAGCCACGAATGCCCTGGATACGATGCGGCTAGGTTCTGGAACAACGTAGGTGCCTGGTTACATTGGATGAATATCCAGCATAACCTCTGGTAAGAAAAAAATGTTAATCAATACATTGTATAAGTTTGTTGAAAATGGGGATTATTTTAATTGTTTGACCCACTAATGTTTTCTTTAAACTAAACTGTTACGTAGGTCATTCCTTGCAATTTCGGGACAATACGTGATATAACCAATTTGACTTGTTCTTTGGCGTGCGGCTATCACTCACCGTCAAATTGAAATACTGGAGGAAAACAGACACGCGCATGAGTTTGGTGGGCACGGATGGAATGTATTGGTTCTGATGAAAACACTGTTTGCTCACGACAAGAGTTGTTTCACAAATCTCTAAACAATACTCTTTCCTGATGCCATTTGGAAAATGGATTGATGATGCGTTCTGAACTTTTGCAACGTATGGAGATGAATCGTACAAGACCGTTCATGAAACCTTAGATGAAGGTATGTTAATCAAAGTGTAGACATAATCTATGATTTTATTTTAAAATAAACCTTTCCATATAATAGCTTTTAAATTATTTACCATTTTTATTAAATTCCAATTGCGAGATGGCGTATATGTGCATGGAGCAGAATGTACGAGCATGAAAGTGAAAGGGATTATTTTTAAGCCCATCCTTGCATATGTCACGGAAGTGGATTTGGTAAGTAATGATACAATCAGACCATTTAGGTCATTATCTGCTTTCTTAAAACTAATATATGCTTCAACATGGACATACTTTTGTTGAGCATACTACATTGTTCTTTTAATGCGAACATACCACATAAGTTCTGGCGAAATCACATGTGGAAGTACCATAACGCGACCGCGAGATACCGGAAGACATGGAGTTTTATGTGAGCGTGAATCGCAACACCGCGATAGGCCTAGAAGCAAGAACCACATTACCATAGCGCCGATGGAGAGAGATTGTTGAGGAGTGTCGATTAGAACGAAACAAAATGGTCGATTCAATCTTGTTGACTTTGTCATCGACGACCAAGCTTCGTGTCTTCCGGTACTCTAGTTATAATTCGGTGTTAGCATGTGTTAAAACGTAATTCCGGCGTTATCGGTTGTTATTGGTAGACATGTTTATAAGCAGATTTTAGGATTGTGTAGGATTTGGTTGGCTTCATTTAGGGTGTGTGTTCCCAAATAGTTGAAGCCATTCATGAGATGGAATGTAAACTACTTGGTATAGCCTATCACGGAAGTGTATGGTTCATCTTGGTGCATTAAAAGGTTTTCTTTGTGATGGTTTTGTCTTTGGTTGTCATCACATCCATGGTTTGTATGATATGGGCAGTTTGTTTTGTTGTGAGACTTATAAAACGATTATATCGGATATTGAATAGAGTTGCCTAGTATGCAACTTGATATGGACTTGTCCATATCAGGTGTGTGTTGATTTTCATTTTACAAAGTTTCCTTGATTAATACAAGTTCATCTTTGCACCAAAAAAATATATATTTTGTGTTGTGGTCTACTTATAAACATAAAACTTTAGTGGTTAAAGCGCGATTAAAAGTTAAGTCGTAGGTTAGTTTTAGTGGTTAAGGTTTGCCGGACAAGGTTAAGTCTGGCGATATAAGCTAAATCCCATTTAGTATTAGTTAGTTGTTTATAGAAAACATAATAGTTTTTGTGTGACTATTGATAATCAATGGCCACCTCAAATTTCTTTTGTGTGTATTTCTAACATTTAGTCACACAAAGCATGTTTCTTTTGGTTATTTAGTCACATACAATTAAGCATAAAGTGGGCAAAAGTGTTAATAAGTGTGACCATATGGTGTTTAAGGTGAAGAAATATGTCTTTTTGTGTGACTATTGATCATCCAATGGCCACTTGAATTTTATGTTTGTGTGGCCTTTTGTAACATTTAGTCACACAAAGCATGTTTGTTTTGGGTATTTAGTCACATACAATTAATCATAAAGTCGCCAAAAGTGTTAATAAGTGTGACCATATGGTGTTTCAAGTGAAGAAATGTGAATTTTGTGTGACTATTGATCATCCAATGGCCACATGAATTATATGTTTGTGTGGCCTTTTCTAACATTTTGTCACACAAAGAATGTTTGTTTTTGGGTATTTAGTCACATACAATTAATCATAAAGTGGCTAAAAGTGTTAATAAGTGTGACCATATGGTGTTTCAAGTGAAGAAAGGTGTATTTTGTGTGTCTATTGATCATCCAATGGCCACATAAATTTTATGTTTGTGTGGCCTTTTCTAACATTTAGTCACACAAAGCATGTTTGTTTTGGGTATTTAGTCACATACAATTAACCATAAAGTGGCTAAAAGTGTTAATAAGTGTGACCATAAGATGTTTAAAGTGAAAAGCGTGTATTTTGGTGACTATTGATCATCCAATGGCCTATAAGTTCACGTGACCATATGTACTGGATTTTTGCTACACTTAAATAATATGTGTGACAAAATGTTTAGCGTGACCATATATGGCATTT
>OU343220.1:272266845-272410240 GCA_910596185.1 Chrysanthemum makinoi | reverse complement strand
TACCCTTATCTGTTACATTTTGTGGTGGAAATGAAAATTTTATAGAATGAAAAGGGTGCACAGGGATGCATTTCAACTTGCTTTCATAGCTCAGTTGGTTAGAGCACCCGTTTAGTAGCGGGGAGATCTTGAGTTAAACTCTCAATGAAAGCAGATTTTGATGTTATCTTTTTATATCGCCCGGACAAAAACAGTAAATTTTATTTCTACTGTCAGTCCTTGCTTCACAAGTTCATATATAATGGAACACCTCCTATAGATACATTACCTTTTACTTCATATACATATTTTTTCCCTTTCGGCATTACATGTTTTCCATTACAATTTGTCTTGTGGTGCAGTTATATGTACAATATCTAGCCAAATAATTGTGCATCATTGCACCCTTAGGCCTTATCCACCTTTTGTGGTAAGAAATGGTAGTTTGGCTGTATGAAATGGGTACACCAGGCACATCTGTCAACTTGCTTTCATAGCTCAGTTGGTTAGAGCACCCGTTTAGTAAGCGGGAGGTCTTGAGTTCGACTCTCAATGAAAGCAACTTTTTTATGTATTTTTTTATCTCAGGGACTGAAACTGTAATTATTAATTTCTGTTGTCACTCTGTTGGTCTTTTTTGAGCGTGCATGTGTGACTGCAGGGGCCTCAACTACAATAAGTAAATGTGGATAATGGCATGCAAATGTATATCTTTAGAGCGATAATCGTGAGATTGGTGATGATGTGCATACTGATGTTGAGGACAAGATTTGTGGTAATAGTTGCTTAAATGTTGAGGTCTTGAGTTCGACTCTCGATGAAAGCAATTTTCTATATATATTTTTATCTCAATGACTGAAACTGTAAATAATTATTTTTACTGTCACTCTGTAGGCCTTTTTGGAGGGTGCATGTGCGACTGCGGGGCCCTCAACTACGGTTAATGATAAAGTAAATGTGGATAAGGACGAGATTTGTGGTAATAGTCACGTAAATGTTGAGGATTTTGATGGTGTTTAAAAAAGTGTCTTCTATGCCTGACATATATGACCCAAGAAATGAAATGTCATTGTTTCTAAATTAAGAAATGTTTTGTAACTAATTGGTCCTAAAGCAGATCTATCTTTGAAAGACGGTCTTAAAGATTGATTTCTTAGACTACATATTTTACCAAATGAAAAATGTAATAGGAACTGCCGAACTAGGTTTATATGTGATAAGCAACCCAAATGTTATAAAGTGAATAATTTTTCGAGTTTCATACACCAGTACAACACATTTATTCAGAATTTGCAAAGCTGCATTGAAAGACTATGCGCTAAATGCATAGTTATTAATTTTTTTGCCACAGGGTCTCCAAAACCAGAGACGGCCTGTACTTCACATACTACATCTCCTAACTATAGATATGCCATTTTAAAGGTTTATCCGGATGAGCATTACGTCCACCACATTAACATCTTATGAACTTTTACGTCCATATATACATATTTTCCCCTACTGGTATGTTATGTTATTTGGCATCATATCCAAAACTGTAATGGTGTAAGGCTGTTTTAGACACAATATGCAGCCAAATAGCACTGTACCCTTATCCACCTAACCTTTTGTGGTGTGAAGTGATAGTTTAGCAGTATGAAATGGGTATACTAGGCACATATCTCAACTTGCTTTCATAGCTCAGCTGGTTAGAGCACCCGTTTAGTAAGCGGGAGGTCTTGAGTTCGACTCTCAATGAAAGCATTTTTTTATATGGTATTTTTTTATCTCAAGAACTGGAACTGTAAGTGTAAATACTCATTTCGATCTACTGTCACCCATCTTTGAGGGTGTGTAACTGCACAAAGCCTCCAAACTTTTTGAAGCCTCAAAATCAACTCCAATATGGTTAAGTAAATGTGGATAATGATAACAACGCCAATCTGATAATGATAACTTAAAATGTTAATCTTGATGATGAGAACGGTGATGATGCGCAAATTGCCAAATTAAATTTGAAGACGAGATGTGTGATAATACTAGACTAGTAGTGTTAACGACTTGATGTTGAGAATTTTAATTGTGTTCAAAATTTGTAATCGAAAGTGCGTGATATGCTTGATATGTAAGTATGATTCAAAAAATGCAATGCCGTTAATTCTGAAATGATATGTTAGAAATTTGCACCAACTGAGAGTTCTAACTTCTAAGTAACAAGTTCAAGATGCATTATAAGCATTTCAATCTTACACTGCCTTAGTTTTTGGGCCTCCTTTTAAGTAATTAGACAGTTTCTATCATAAGGCCTCCAGAAAGTCAAAGAGACAGCCCTCTGCTTAACATACTGCACGTTATATAGATATGCCGTTTCGAAGGTTTATCCAGATGAAACATCATGTCACATTGACATGTATCATTATATGAACTTTTTTACTTCATATACATATTACCTCTACTGATATGTTATGTTATTTGGCATCATGTCCATAACTGTATTGGTCTTGTATGGCTGTTTTAGATACATGCAGCCAAATAGTAGCGCACCCTTATCCCTTATCCACATTTTGTGGTTGGAAATGATAATTTCATTGTATGAAATAGGTATGCAGGAACTTACAGCAACTAGCTTTTATAGCTCAGTTGGTTAGAGCACCCGTTTAGTGCTGGGAGGTCTTGAGTTCGACTCTCAATGAAAGCAATTCTTGATGTATATATATTTTTTAAATCTCCGGAATGAAACTGCTAATGTTGTTCATTCAAAGTTTAGTGTTCATTCACATCACGAGTAGTATTTCTATCTCTACTATAATATACTAGACGACTACCTGTCCAAACGAGATTTATAGCGGCAGACTGTTCTCGGACGGTTCAACCAGTTGAATCGTTCCAATCGAAAAGACGGGTCAAATTAATCCGGTCAACCCGCTGGGTTGGGTCGAAAAAACGGGTCAAATTAAACCGGGTCAACCAGCCTGGTTTGAATCGACCCTTGTCAACCCGGTTTTCGATGTGTATTAATAGTGTGTTAATAGTTTCTAGTTTTGCATATGCTTTCCGAAAATAATGTAAGGACTTCCTAAAATGCTTTAAGTTTGACCAAATTAAGTTTTTTCACTTTTCAAGATTGACCATTTTTACATTATAGATAGTATATAGATAAAGGATTTGGGACTATTCCATAATTAGCAAGGCTTAAAAATTCAGACTCACAACTTGCTTGTTATGGAAGGATTTCAAAACTTGATCAATACTTGTAATCTCAAAAGTCGTAACCATCATATTAATATCCAAATAAGTGATTTAATGGGAAAAAAAATATGTAACCACCATATCAATACTTGTAACATATAAAACTGAAAAAAGTTATTGATATACATTAAAATGTCAGTTATGAAATGTTAATATAAAAAGAACTAATGGTTTATGAAAGAATAAAAAAAGCTACAACACAAACTAATCATACTTCACACACAATAGATTCACCCATCCAAGGTTCTTCTGGCCCTTAAACCTCGCCCAACCCCTCTTCCTGATAAAAAAACGTGTAACCTAATAACATTTGCTCGCCGCAAAATATAGGCACATGGTACCTGCCGCCGCATTGCACGGGTACCTTTATCAAACAAGAGCTTATGGGTTTAAGTCTCACTTGAGATACGACTTGGTTAGAAAAACTAAGCCGGAGTGAGTTAGAAACTTAGTTGTCAACTGTGACAATTTTTTTAATCAAACATTGTTCCGATGTGTAGTGGAGCTTAAGGTTGTCGTTAAGACACATCTCTATTCTTTGGTGGAAATGATTTTCAGTTGACATAACAAGGCATAATCTTATGTTGCATAGTCAGCCAATGAGTGAGATCTTTTGTGAAGTGCTCAAAGTAGAATTGTTGATGAGAGGCATAATCTTTCTCTTTTCGCTAAGAAAAAGACCGAGTAACAAGTCCAAAACGTACCCGTGTGTATGTGTGCAAGTGACAAATTTGATGATAAAGAGAGGGATTTGATTAGTTTTGGTGACTTAGATGATGGAGCTTAAATACCTTTGGATTGGACATGAAGAGGAACCAATAAGGATCAAGTCCTTCAAGCTATTGGGAAGAGATAACACTTTGTAGCAAGTATTTAGTAATTTAAGGCAATGAACCCAATGTAAGAATTCCTAATTTGTAAAATTAAAAGATTACTGTTCAAGCATGAATCGAGGGTTTTGGGTATAAGCATGTATGAGTTAAATTGATGATTGCCATGGTTAGATGATGGTAACATCATCATCTTCCTTTTTAATCGATAGCGTTAAGAGTTTTAGCCCGAATGACCACATAGTCCTATAACCAGCATATAAGGCCCAAAGGCCAACAACAGTGCTGATGTGTAAAATCTCGTAAGCCGAATCCAATGAGACTTACCTACACTCTCGGGAAGTGTACCCGATCACGTATAGCATAGACTCGGTAAGACCTGTTCGTCCGCTGGAGCGAGTGAAATTAACTTGAGTTTTTAATCCTCATGATTATTAAAACAGAAAATAACTAAAATAACGATGAATAAAAAATGGAAAACAAGGAGAAAATCAATAGATAAAATACGTGTTTGCCTTGCTAATCTTCTAACCTATCAATGACATAAAATGTGTGTTGTCCATCTAGCAACGTCCCATTGAGTCTTTAAAAGTGGAGGTCTAATATGGGTCGTTAGTCCCTACACACTTCGTCTAATAACTACCCAATCTCATCGGTAGAGGGTGATAACCTAGTTATTTTGTAAGCATTAAGATCCTCAACTAACTTATATTGACATTGTTTTTATGTGTTCGTCACACACTTAATTACTAAGTAATTTGGCATATTACCGTTTACTAAATCTTAAACCCTATGGTCCACAACTTTTAACGCCGTTAGTTCAATGGTCGATCCCAAACCACTAAAAGGTATTGCTCAATGCATTAATGATTTGAGTACTTTAATTTTCAGATTGCAACTTACTAATAAACTACTTGCAATACGTAGCTGTGGTAAATTCAAGTGCGTGAGTCTTTAACCGCAATATAAATTACTAAAACAAAGCTAGATAAACGTAATAATCATGTCATTAAAGAGATAGATTCATAACAAGACAAGCACTGAGAGGCTTAGCCTTCTCTAATAGAAAATAAACAAATGATAGTCGAGTTTGAAAAGTTAAACAAAAGTCATAACTATCAAACTAATGTAAACGAATGTTTATAATGGGTTAATCTTCGATCTTGATGTGTTGCAGCCTTGGAAACCGTCTTGTGAGCTCTAAGAATCGCCTGGTCTTCAAGGGTTATGAAAACATAACCTGGATGTGTGTGAAATTCGGCTTTTAAGCTGAATAAATCCCAAGCCTGTCAATGTATACGACGTATACACATAAATAAGTATACGTCGTATACCCTTTAATCCATATCCACGTCACCGGTTCTTCAGGTGTATACGACTTATACAAGGGAAGCAGTATATGCCGTATACTCTTCACCATTGAGGAAAATTCACTAGATATCAATATGTATACATAAAATGATGTATACGCCTTATATTCTTCCTTAAACTTGTATTTCTTTATGTTTATCTCCAATTATTGTCATTTTTCGGTATTTTCCGCGAGAGTTGCTCTATAGCTCCAAATTAATACTAAAATGCAAATTTATAACAATTAAGTACCAACTTTCGTATAAACGCTATAAATATAAGCAGTGATCGTGGGATTTTGATAACAAAAACATGTTACTATTTGATGCTATCAAATATCCCCCACATGACTTCTACTTGTCCTCAAGTAGACTCAAATATGAAAAGTTGTAGATATCTCTGTTAATACTAATAAGCCATAAAAACGTTTATTTATATTTTACGATCTTATAATGTTTTGTCGATAACAAACGTAAAATCATTTTCAACGAAACAAATAAAATTCGTAAAAGGTTTGAGCCAATAGTTTACTAACACACTTTTACTAAACATATTAAAACTATATCAAAAATGTTTAGTAAATAAGTTATATAAAACCAAAGACATTTTTATATAAACACTAACAAGTAATATTGCTTACATCTTATAGAAATGCATATGTATAACAACTAGTGTTTACATAATATAAAAATACTTTGTATATATTGTAATGGGCAAAGTAATGGGTAAAAACCAAAGTCCATGACCCATGACCCATAACCCATGATCCATTGACTAGGTACAAGGAATGTTGTTGGGTAAAAACCAAAGTCCATAACCCATACCCATGGAGCATGATCCATAACCCATGACCCATTGCATGACATCATGCATGAAGTCATGTTGAGTATTATCCATGATCCATGACCCAAAGTCCATGACCCATGACCCAAGATCCATAACCCAATGACCAGGTACATTGCATCTTGTTAGGTATCCATAATCCATTACCCATAACCCATAACCCATGGTTCATAACCCATAACCCGGTTTGCAACCCGAAATCCGGACTAAACTGACCCAGTAGCCGGATCCCTGGGTTTGCACTAGCCGAATCCCTCTGGGGAGGGATCTGTGGGAACCGTGGGACAGTAGACAAGTTTTGTCTATAAATAGTGAGTCATTTCTCTCTTGCTCACTACCACTTCACATATACTTTCTCTCAGTATTCTAACATCTCTAACCTCTGATCCAAATGATCATTCTATGTAGTTTTATGTTTGTGTGATTCTCTAAGTTCCTCTTAAAGGCAAGATCACCACCTCTTGAAGACGTGTAAGCTCAAGTCATGAGTTGCTAACCTTCGTCATCATCAAGACCACTCAAGTGCATCTTGTTGATAGTTCTTTCCTCCCTCCATAGAAGTGTTGTGTTGATTGCATTAGTGAAAGGTGCCGAAGGGTTATGTTGAAGGCATTCGTGAATGGTGCCAAAGGGTCGTGTTGAAGGCATTAGTGAAAGGTGCCAAAGGTGTACAATCGATATGGTGCATCGATGTACAAGTTAGATAGTTTGGGTTAAAGGATGTTAATGTCCTTCTAGTGTGGTAATAAGGAGTGTGACCTAGCAATTGTTCGAGACACCATCTTCAAAATTAGAGCCGACCAATCTCGCTTCAACCGCAACAAAGAGCTCATTCACCGTGATCCCTTTCAAATGGAACTCTTCGAAATGAATCCCATCTATAGAAAGTGGGAAGAAATTCTTAGGGAAAATGTTATTTGTTTGGTCGGAAACAAAGACCATCCAAATGCATGTCTTGTCCAAATGATCTATTCCCTCATTCACCATAGACCATTTAATCTTGCCTATTACATGGTAAAAAGAATGGTAGGTGTATTCATAGTCAACAACATGGTACTTCCCTATGGTATGCTCCTAACACGACTCCGTGAGTATGTTAGTGCAATGCAACCTTCTCCTATCAACGATGATCATTTTCTTGCCGATCATGTCATGGTACCACTCACCAAACAACCTTCTAAACGGTTCATGGTCAATAGAAAAAGGCCTCGTGCTCTCTCAGACTCCTCGGACGACGAAGAAGAAAAAGTCAACCCCGTTGCCAACGTCAACATGGACCCCATAACCTACTTTGAACAACTTCAAACTCTTCCAAACGAGTCCGAAAAATTCAAACAATTGAAGTGTATGATCCAATGCCTAACTAACTACCTCATGACGTCGGGAAAGAGGAAGAGAAAATATTGACAAAAGAGACAATAGGATTATGGTTGTTTTTAGACATTTCTTTTATCATTTTGAAATGGATGCTTATATTTGTAGATGTTTTACCTTGTTTGTTTGGATATTATCACTACTACTCATATTTATGTTATGGATTATGAGATATTTACTTGTTTTGTTGTTCATTTACAGTAGAAACTCGTAGCAATTAGTATACATAATATAGTGCAAAAACTGCACACCTTTTGTAATGCTTATGATCTGCAGGAGCAGGATCCCTCAATTTGTACTAGACGGATCCCTCCTTTTAGGGATCCGTGGAGACAGAAATGCAATTGCATACCTCCACACATCAAACCATCCCACTAGACCACTTCACACTAGCTAAAACATAATGCCTTAGGACCGCTTTAGTCCTCCTCAAGCTCAGTAGGCATCACACTCACTCATAGCTCATTTAGGATCACACTCAAGGTGCTTTTTGATTTATCATTTCACCAAAGCTCATCATCCTTCGGTTCCAATACTCACACATCATTTCTCACATGTTAACACATCTAGTCTTATAATTCTCTCAATTTTAGCAAATTGATTTTAGTCACCCTTACCTCAAAATAGGTCAAAAACTAGTTTTTCATTTCTTGTATTTTTTTAGGAATTTTCTAAAATTATATTAGGTTATCATCTGATCTATAGGATCATTTAGCACCACTTGACACTCTCAAATTTCCTAGTGTCATCTTTGATCATTCATTGGTACTCATAAAGTCCCATTTTCTTTCATAAAAGGCAATCATTAGCTACCATCACTCATTGCCCTTGATCATTTAAGTCCCCTTTCATTTAAGACACTTAGGAAGACTAAAACACTCAAGATGTATAGGTAATAGACATTACAAACATCATTTTCCTCTTTTCTTGGTTGCTGAAAGCCGGATCCCTAGGATTAGCCTAGACGGGTCCCTCATTGGAGGGAACCGACTGATAGATTCAGCTAAATTCTAGCTAAAACAATCATTTCAAGCTCTCCTTGCTAACTTGAACACTCCATCTTGTCTTAATTAACCTCCTTGATCAGTGCAACTCAAAATTTGACTCTTGTGCATGCAAATCATCACATTTCAATGGATCTTAGTGGCTTAAGTCTTGAATGCACTTGCCAAATCCTTCTCTTTATAAACCTTCTTGTTAGGACTTCTTAGTCACCATCTACAACTTAAATCTCAGCAACTAGAAGCCTTTATCTCACTAACCTTTGCATCTCATCATAAGAAAAGCTCATAGTGGTAACTCATCCACCAAGGGACCACCAAAGAAACTTGCTCGTGTTATTCACGAAATTTCTTCAACCGGATCATCTCTCGTTAAATCCACAAATGCTATAATTTCTCCTCCATTAATCAAACCAATCCCCAAAAGGATTGTTCCCACAAAACTTCCAATGCCAAACACCACCATACCTCCTAAACCAAACACTCCTATTTCCACTAAACCATCACCACTAGTGCCTAGAGCCATATCATTTACCACTCCCCATTCATCTCCACACCTCTATAACTTAGAGGAATTGCCTTCTAGGCCCTCTCATCCTCCACCATTACCAACACTCTCCTCTATAGAGAGGATAGCACAACAAAATCAAGGTGTTGAATCGAAACTAGCACCGGTATCCTTTTCTCCGTCACCCTCAAATAGTCCTTTTTGGATTATCAGGAATCTTTAAAATCAACCACCCAATCACATGGAAGTAGATACTTCTCTACCACCATCCTCAACACATGTTCCACCACCACCACCTTTAGTTGAATCACCTCCAAATATACCTCCACAAATCCCTCATCCTTTTGTGGAAACTCAACCCAACCTTTCATCTCAAGCAATTCCATTTCTACCTCCACCATTTCGTAGCCATGACAAAGATTGTTATCATTGTCAACATGTTGAAGGCTTGATACATGAACTACGTGAAGAGCAACGTTTCATGTTTTATCACCTCCTCGAACGTTTCGACGAGGTCAACAAACCTAAACAACATTGAGCTTAAGGATTCAAGTGGTGTCCTAGTCTTAAGCTTAACTTAGATAGTTTAGGAATCATATTTCATGTTTAAGTCATTCTCTTAGTTTTAGAGATATGTAGATCATTTCTCGTATTTTTATTGAATGAAATTACATGTTATATGCCATATTATCCTGAGAATATGTTTGGTGCCTTAATACATGTCTCATTTTGATGTTAATATCACATTTTACATACCATTGCTGTCTTAAGCTTACAGAAAGACGGATCTCTCAGTTTAGCTTACACGGATCCCTCCAAAGGAGGAATCGTGGGATCCGTGCTACAGAAGACAATTTTATTACTAACTTGTGTCTTATTTGCAGGAAATTATGCATTATATATTTATTTTCTAACCTTTGTTTTGTAGATTTTTAATATACACATGAAGACTTTGACACCCTTAGCTAGGGGGAGTTTCTTGTCAAAGCAAAACATTGCAAAATCATTTATAATACCTTCACATAGGATTACATTACTTGACATCCTCCTTGCAAAGGAGCACTCGTCAAGGCTCAAGGGGGAGCATGTTCGTCAAAAAGGACGAAACCATTTGCAAACATAAATTGCAATACACTTGCTTAGTATTCCTATTTACTTGAACCCCTCACAAAGGGATGAACTAGTCAAGAGGGAGCTAAGACAAGAATACTTTTCTTCCCTTACTCTCTATTTTTCATATTTTTTCTTTTCACATGTTTTTCTTACAACAATGTGTTAGTTTCTTTTCCACGCTCTTTTTGTCTCGACAAAAAGGGGGAGAAGAGAGTAAAAAATCCAATTCAAACTTTTACGAATTTTAGTTTTTCCTTAAAATAATCTTATGTTTTGTCATCAAAAAAAGGGGGAGATTGTTAATAAAAATAAGCCGTAAAAACGTTTATTTATATTTTATGATCTTCTAATGTTTTGTCGATAACAAACGTAAAATCATTTTAACGAAACAAATAAAATACGTAAATGGTTTGAGCCAATTTATTTTCAAAATAATATTTTTCCATTTTCAAAAACAATATTTTTAAAATTGTTTTAAAAAAATTGTATCATCCACTACTTGTCCTGCACAAAGATACGTTAGGTGGTTGAGCTGCTTTTGTTGTTGCTGTAAGGTTCGAAGAAAACCATCTGATGATCCAGTGAGACCTCTGAAGTTGCATCTATCGTGCCAACTATCCATGGTGAGATCAAATTAAGCCCTGTTTCTTCTTTTGTCGACCCAAGAAATAGTTACCCTTTCCTTTCGGCATCCAATCATCTTCATTTGTGGGATCCGGATTGGGAACATTCTTATGAACCATGATATCTGCATACGTTAGTGGACATACATACAGATATATGGTGGTCGACATCACCCAAACAGTAATCGACTAATAGAAGTCAATTCAACATATCAAACAGATCATGTAAAGCATGGGAATAATGTGTTTATCAAACTCTAATCATCTAATCCTAACAATCATATCCAAGGCACCTAGTCCTTCAACGTAGGTTAACATGTTTTACAAATAAATATATAGGATAATTAGATAAGCCCGTTAGATGATATAAATTTGAAAACATTCTCCCCCTCAATCAATGACTCATTCTCTGAAAAGTTTTAAAAGCGCTGAAGTCATTGATTGAGTTTTGCAAATTAATAAAAACACTGATTCTGATTGATTTTCAAGCAACTCATTTACCACATTTTTGTTAAACCAAATATTTTTCTGAAGAATTTTAGAAAGAAAAATATTTGAGTAGGAACAGCAGTCCTTCGATATACTTTCCTCACTTTGTTTTAGGATAAGTGCACGAAATATTTGAAAATTGGTTTAGCGTAGCGCTTTCCTTTCTTGAAGAGCGGGTTGCTATCTGAAGTAATAGCAAACTATTGTTTAAGCACGGGTTACAGTCTGAAATAACTGCAAGCCATATTTTGAGACATGTTTTGAAAAAAAATATTTACACCTTTTGCTCGAACTTCATCTAAAGTCCCGTGCCATTATTGAATGACATTTCTAAGACCGTAGATGTTATCGATACCAGAAGACATGTCATGAGAAAAACAATATTTTTTGACTTTTTCAAATTTTCTGATTTTTATGGATTTTTGTAGGTTTTATATTTTTCTATTATGGTTTTTTGAAAATTATTTACAAAGATAGAGAAATAGTTTTAAGAAGATGATGATACGAGTACAGAGATAAGGAAATCATTCAGCACTTTGTAGAAGATAGAAGTCATCATCTCTTAAACTTTCACCACCAAAGCATTCGAGGCTCTTGAATCGTCTCAAGAACTTGAGCCTTCTAAAATTGAATCTTTGGAAGCTTCCCCCCAAACCGACAATCCTTGTAAAAAGACCATTTCCCCCAAGAAAAAGTAGTGAAGCAAACAGTCTAATTGTATGAAGCTCAAGAACCCGAAGAAGATGATAACAACGAAGTAACAAGTTAACACGGATCATTTCTGCGATTAACAAACCCGAAATAAATGATTAAGCCCGATCACATGATCCTGTTGTGCGTCCTCGATGTACACATTACTCTTCGAGTTTGAGCAGTTGTCTATTCGGGAGAACAATATATCAACATCTTCATTTCACCAAATGCATTCCAGTTATCTAACATATAACCAATCAGCCCATAATGTACACATGTACCCAACAAGAGTAGAGACGATGACATCCATGTAACATGTTGAGTCACTAATCATCTCTGCGGATGTCAACTCCAGAATAACTGAATTAGCTCGATCAAGTGAACATGTTGTGCATCCCTGATGTACACATATCTCTCCCCTAATGGTTGACATGAAGCAATAACCGGAAGCACTACCATAAATCATATATAAGATGTCGATAAGCAATATCATCTCACGCTCCACATATTCTTCTCATATTTCTTCCTCTTGAAGCGAGTTAGCACATACCAAAAGTATCCAGAGACCACTTCCCTCCAAATGGTTGGAATAATGAATCCTTCCCCCAAATAGTTGGAATAATATATCCTTCCCCCAAATAGTTGGAATAATACATCCTTCCCCCAAATAGTTGGAATAAAACACCAAAGGCTACGAGTTAAACACTGAGTTTCTCTGCGGTTATGACATTTGTCTTTCCCGGGATTACTTCAATATAGAAGAAGTATTAAGTTCATCACGTGTACTCGTTGTGTGTTTAGATGTATATCTCCTTCCCCTTTGCTGGTTTTGATACCTCGAGAATCACAACACATTATACATGCCAAATACTCTTGAAATAGAAGAACAAACAATTAGCTCAAGCTGATCCTGTGAGAATAAACGCTACGAAACTCTCTCGACTATCTTTATCAACCCATATGTAGACAATTTGAAGTGATCACTAATGAAGAAAACTTGATATACCACACTTGAAACTGAAGTCGAATTCCCTACATTTGTATCTTAAGCTTGCACTTAATGATGGAATAACGGTGTCGAGAATCTATGCTTCAAGCAAATCTCTAAGTACTCACTACTCAAACAAAGTATGAGACATTAACACCTCTTGAGATTATCTACATCGTAGGTCTTTAACCATCCACCCCGACTGCTGGTAACTAGATAAACCAAGTCTTCAACTCAAATTCTTAAGCCCGAGCAAGTTATCAAATAAGAACACGCCTTTGTGAAAGTCAACTTCAATCTCAAATAAGTGATAAATGATTAACTCCAAAATAATCAACTTGTGTCAAATGTCCAACACGTGAATAAACATACAATCGGATGTACATTGACCCACTGAATGAACCGGAACAAATGATTCCTCAACATCAATGCATTCTTCCTAAAGGTATACATGTAGAGACTGATATGGAAGATTCACCGATAATGTCTTCGAGCGGATGAGGTAGCCATTTTCCTTAATGTTCATGTGGTTGATTTATAGCGTGCACAATGAGAGGAACAATAATCCGTGAAGATTTGGCAAAGGAATACCAAAGAGCGGATCATTATTCAATAGTGCAACTACAATATCATGATAGTCATTATCAACGCCTTGTGAAATAACTGGTGATAAGGTTTTTTGAGAATTTCGAGAAGTACTTCTTAGATGATGAACCAGTTGAATCAGTAGGAACCGGAGCATGAGCTTCAGAAACTGGGTGATCAACATTCGTTGGAGGTTGGAAGTACTCATCAAACATATCTTGAAAAACAATGAATCCCAAATAGTAAATCCTAGTTATCCAAGTGAGTGAAGACATTAGGCGTTGGAGAGTCGTATGACCATAACTCAAGCATCAATCAACATGTAGTATATTCACTCTTCTCCCCCTCAAAAATTTCAAATGAAGTTTGCCATTTCTGATTGAGCAAGTGAATAAGAATATATACCAATGAACTGAGATCCACTTGAGGATTGAATGAGCATGGAAAAACATGAAGCTTGTTGATGAAGAATGTCGATGAGAATGGTCATAAAAATGAATATTTATCTTCTTTTGAAGATAAAGCGCACTTAGGCGTACACTTTTCTTTTCTTTGAGGAACGGGGCCTGAAGAGTTATCTACAGACGCCATAGTGTTGAAGAACGAGGCCTGAACTGATGTGAACAGACGTCATAGCAGATTGAATATCAAGGTTGAGTTATTTGAACCCGTGAGTTATGAGATATCAATCCATTTGTTATCCATACTTTAAGCCAGTCCATGTAGTGAATGATCGAAGTATCTGCAACTGAGTAAGGATTACCTGCACTAACATTACAAGCTTTATTGCATATATATTGGTTAGTGACATTAGTATCCAAACCCTTTGGGGTTTCACGGTCAACCTTGATTTTGCCATCGGTAAACAACTTTCCGGTAGGTATCCACCAAAGTCCAACATCCTTAAACATTCTACCAGACGGTATCCACTTATGGCAAGGTATAGAATTTTTGATATTCTTATGTACAGAGGAAGACTTATTGGTATTCCTAGACTCCAAAGATTTAGCAGTTGGGATCCATCTAGGTGAAGTTTTAGGTTTGTTTTGCTTCATGACATATTAAACCTTAGCAATGTTAGTAGTCTTAGTGGATTGCACCTTAGCATGTGAGTTAGGATAATGTTTCTTATTCGGAAAAGACTCAGAATTTCTAGTTTCATTTTCTACATGCATAGCATTCTTCTTCATATAACTACTCTTAGAGGCAAGGCAACCCCTAGTCTTTTGAGTGTTCCTAGGTAATGGTTTACAACTACTAGCAGTGCCTTGAAATCTCGTGGAATGCATCACCCTAGGTCTTGCACCTAAAATTCCATCTTTTCGAATCTGTGCCTTTTTCCTAGCTTCTTCTAGATAATAGTTCTTCCACAAGTCATTCATATCATATGAATTATGGGTTTTAATGCTTGGTTTTGATACTGTTTTCGAACTATTCCTAGAGGTGCTGGGAGTAGAAGTATGTAACGCCCCAACCCGACAAGGGTAGAAGTGTCACATTCTGGTGTCATATCAGAACATACAAATAAAATATTTACAAACGGAAACCTTAAAAATGAAGTTTCAAATCATATAAACAATTGTCTGACAAAGAAAATACAATATCCAAAATGAATGAAATCTCAAAACAAAACTCTTCAAAGTAAGTCCATAAGTACTATGGTACTAGGGTTGGTCCACTAAGATACTCTAACTCTCAGCCCATCGAAGCCCATCTTCAAACCTAAAACCTGCAGCAGGAAAAGAAATGCGGCTGAGCTTAAAAGCCCAGTGAACAGATATAACAAAACGAAAGCTAAACAAAAGCAGGAATACGAAATGAAACAAAGGGACAATAGCAAGGTTGCAACGGAAAGGAAACAATGAGTCAATGAGGACCCTGCGAACACAATTATCTGAGATATCCGCGAAGAATAACAATCAAGGAGAACACAGCAAGCAACGCATCCATGACATATATATAATCACATATAATCAAACAGACATACAAGCACCGAAACCAAATCAAGCATACCGGCCGTCGCATCCACTCAACATAAGAATAGGCGCAATCGTGAGATGGGAAATCGAATATAAATAAGCCAGACGGAAAACTAAAAGCAAGCGGAAGCAATTAATTAGGAAGTGAGCATGGCAATCGCATGCATTAAAAAGCCTTAGATTAAAACCATAACAAGTATCATAACAGTGTAGGAGTACTACGGCAGTCAAAACATGGCAATCACACATAACAAGTAGGAATACAATATAAGCATTATAATTGACTGAATTAGAAACATAGCAAGGCAATTAAACAAGTTAATAAGCCAAACATCATAAGTTGAACCATTTACCCAAATCAATCCGTAGCATAGACAAAAGTGTAAACATGGCAGGTCAACAATAAGCGGATAAGGATACAACGGATGGTCAAAGTCCATGAGATTAACCGAACGAAGTATATATAATGAACAGACAAAATTATCGATTACACATTAGCATGGTCACCAAACAATTCAGAGGGTCACATAACGGTGAGATCACATATCGTCAGATGACAATAGGTAACTCAAATAACCGTATATTAATCATATCATAGCGGGAATCAGTAGTCACATAAATATGAATAGCATAATCAAATTCAATAAACATATAATAACCGTGCGTGAATGGAATGATAGTGAAGCAACGGAATGAGAGAGTGTGACAGATCAAAGCAATAGAATATATATATATATATATCTCTTGGTAGTATGGTGAGTCATATAAAGTCTTGAGTAATGAACGAGATAATACAGAGTATGGTGTATTGGGAAATACTGAGGGTACAATATAGGTATATCAAAAGTGTAAGGCTTGTCGAAATCTACCGAGCCCGAAAAATATCATATCATATCATATCATAAGTAACCATTTTATTCGGAGGGTGACCTCGAATACCATATATAATAGGAGAGGAGACCTCAGTAACCAATGGAGTAGCTAGCTCCCAGAATGTGAAGACGCGTATTGCACACGACATCATTCACCAGACAAATCATATCATAGCATAACATATCAAATACAGAACAGATCTAGGATGCATCCATACGCCCCAACCTACATATACAAAATATGCTCCACCATCAAGGGACGTGGCAGAACATCACTCTACTGCCCTAGAGTCATGTCAGGGGTGCATCACTGACACGGACATGGAACCCCCATGCCTAGTGAAATAATGGCTCGGGTGTCAAACTAACTTAAGTCAAACAGAATCTCAGAAATAACACAGATCATAGGTAATCATACAGGTCAAAACAGAAATACATATCAGAAGGTTCATAATCATAAGGTCCAAATCAGAAAAGTCCAAATCAGATATAGCAACGTTCAACAAACAGAAGTTCAGACAAACAGAGATTCAGACAAACAGAAGGGATTCATAGCAATGGCATAGGAAACCCTAATAAACATAAGAGAAAGGCCAAAGAAAGAAAAAAATCACGAGAAACCTTCTGAAAAGGTTCGGAATATCGTACCTTAGCAACAAAATCAAAGCAAACAAGAAAGTTACACCGGGAAGCAACGTCGTATCTCCTTCAACGTATCTACACGAATTGATGTCATATATTACTTATATACTCATTTTATAGCTTCTTATGCATGTGTAAGTGTTTTACTTATTGATATCCTTTTTTTATCTTTCATTTTCTTAAACTAATATTTGGACCAGAGTTTAGCGATTTTTATAAAATACTTACTTAGCTCAAATGAAATCAAGTAAAATCCCAGGGGTTCCCATATGAGTTAAAAGACTCTCCAAAAATTGGTGGGTTCTATTTCCATGCTAAATGGCCTACGGAAAATCATAAGTCCGACACTGTCCGAACTCACCCAGATTTACACACACCAAAAGTATAGCCCCAACAAACACACTCACCCTACTCAACACATCAAACCAAAAGCTACAGGTGTCACAAAATATATAAACATCATAGCCACTAAAGGAAAAGTTCCAGAACCTCATAGATTAAATACTAAAAATCAAATACTACATCATAAATTTCAACTCAGAAATTCAGATTCAGCCACCCTAACTCCAAAAATGTAAACATCATACTTACAGATATGCAAATGATACAAGACTTATATTTACAGAAAGCTATTTCAAAGTACTTTAATTTAGGCTCAAGAATCACTAAAAAACATGTAAGTATCATCAGATAACATCTAGATGAATCCAACCTAAATTCTAGACAGCTTAACAAGCAATCATAACCAAGCAATCAACAAGTCACCAATCACCTCTTAAGCATGCCAAACATCACAAAACTCATCATACATCATGTTTAGGGTCTAATAGCATGAATTCTATAGAGGTTTTATCAATTTAACTAATGAAGCATAATATCAAGCATTTGACATATTATAAGTCCATAATTTCATGTAGAAAGCTAATAACAAGTCCTAAACATGTTGCAAACCATCCATCACCCACCAAATCATATCCACAAGGCAACCATCATCAAATATCACTAAATTACAGAAATAAAAGTCTAACCATCCATATCATACAATTCCTCATCCAATCTCACAAGATTACATGTTTTAGTCAATGAAACATCACCATAACCTTCACATAAAATCATGAATTTCTAAGTTATCAAACTCATCCATAAGCATGTTATCACCCATCATTGAAAGTTCATGTACTCATTCTATATGACATATAAACATGTTATGAAAGCCGTTTCCAAATTCTCATATCCTAAGTACCATTTTTAACGCTAACATGTCCACATAAAATCATGAATTCATAATTAGAGTTTAACATGAAAATGGCTTATAAAACCTTACAATGATTCCAAAAAATGAACATACACCACTTATATAAGTCTATTAACATGTAAGGAACATTACATAATCATAACCATAACCATTTAACAACATTATTTCATTCACATAAAATCATAAATTAACAAACTAATACCATTCGTAGGATATGACACACACTACACGAAACCCTTATTCCAAACACACCATACACGACCCAAACTCACACATAACCGAACCAAACACACCCTTACTCACCCAAGTCGATTCAAAACAGCCCCCAATCTCATATTTTTGAAACAAAACAACCCCTAATTAATTACCTAGGGTTTTCTACGCTTTGATTTTATTCGACCACTAGTTATCATTTTATGTGTAGCATAGTTATAATTTCATGTGTTATAATTTCGTATATCATGTAATAAAAGGGTGTATACCATACGACATGATCAAGAAACAAGAAGAAAAGGAGCGAGATGGAGATGTGTTACCCTAGATGCGTGACGAGAGAAGGAACAAGACCAAAAGCGAAACAACCTAACACCCTTTTTGTTGCCCCGGAACCCTACGACCCAGCGACACCAAAACTCAAGACCAAACCAAATGATTTCTTTGAACCAAAACTCACGATCACAGTCTCTACACGAGCCTACAAATCTCCTCTTGGAACCACCTTAGTTGTCGACTGGAAAAATAGAGAAGAAAGGGATTTGCCGTCACTTTTGGTGGCTAGGGTTTTGAATTGTGAAGTCCTGATATGAAGCGTACAGAAAAAAATGGGGAGGGCTTGTGTGGGTCTTGTTTTTGACGAGCCAAGGAAAGACAAGGGCCAAGCCCAAGTCCAAAATTTATTTATAAGTTAAATGGGCTCCTAGTTTAATTAAAATGTATCTTGGTTCATGCAAAACTAAAAGATGAAGTGTGATGATTTTTTTTTTAAACTTAAACGTAAATCATTCTCGCATACTTGGTTTGACAACAATTTATAAGTTAGGTCACATTTACATTTAATGAACATTTACGTATTTTATAAGTTTTAAATTTAGAGGGCAAAATAGTCTTTTATGCGTTTTAGATTTTAGGGTTTTACAACTCTTCCCCTCTAAAACAAAATTTTCGTCCTCGAAAATTGAAGTCGCAGGTACACGGATACGTACGAGTTTAAGGCAGACATAGCAATTCATAGTCCCACATAGATCATACCGATTTCGATTTCCAAAACGTACCAAACTTATACATAACAGATGTCGATGCGAATCTCTCAAAGAGGTACAGAATTCTAAACGAACATGAGGAGTGCCAAATAACGAATATAGGTCATAGTCCATTCACGTACCAACCCCATGCATTTCCCAAGATGTCGTATGATTTCAATAGGATCAAATTATATGATCTGGTATTATCACGTTGATCAGGCGTCATAATACTTGCATCACATAACAAGTCCTTATTGTCATCATATTCTGCCTCAGGTCATGACAAACCACATAACCAATATCACATCAAAACGAGATAACATACGAGATAACAAGTAACATACCAAAGCAGGCGGATCACATACATACAACATATACTACATCAAACAACTTACCATATCACCAAAGAAGAAGGCCACCAACTTGCTCGAAACTGTTCCTCATGACTCATTCGCGACGATCCAAAAGGAAAGCTGAGATATTAACAAAATGCCAAACGATAAAACTTCACGATTCAAACCGAGTTCCGAAGAAATCAAGAAAAGCAATACCGTCGGAATCACTTAACAAAATATCAAACCGCTCAAAACGCATGACAAACGAATCGATTAACATAAGTCGCCCAAATCATATGAAATAGATGAACCCTCTCAGCCACGGTTGAATCTTGTCTCGCGTCTTTTCGTCTTTGGTTGGTCCGTCCGGCTTCCTCCAGAAGACATCCCGATGCCTCGGCCACGGCGGTCGGTGTGGCCGCTTACCGAACCTCTCCAGCTCAGGGACTGTTGCAGCGATGCAGGGTCGACACCATCAACTTCGGCTCCACGGGTAGTCTCCATCTAACGGTCGACAAATGGATGTACGAAGACAAAATAACAAAGTTCGACGCGAAAAGAAGAAGGCTAAAACAGTGAAGACGAAAGATTATCGACGTCAAATCGAATGACAATCAAAAGGAATGGAAGAGATCGTAACAGACAGAAACCTAGTGTCTACCCAAGTCCTCACAGGTCAATCCTAAGGTCAACAAGATGAAACTGTCTCGATACCATAATTGTAACACCCTTCCCGACAAGGGTAGAAGTGTCACATTCTGGTATCATATCAGAACATACATATAAAATATTTACAAACGGAAACCTTAAAAATGAAGTTTCAAATCATATAAACAATTGTCCTACGAGGAAAATACAATATCCAAAATGAATGAAATCTCAAAACAAAACTCTTCAAAGTAAGTCCATAAGTACTATGGTACTAGGGTTGGTCCACTAAGATACTCTAACTCTCATCCCATCGAAGCCCATCTTCAAACCTAAAACCTGCCGCAGGAAAAGAAATGAAATGCTGAGCTTAAAAAACCCAAAGCAGATATAACAAAACGAAAGCTAAACAAAGCAGGGAATCTGAAATGAAACAAAGGGACAATAGCAAGGTTGCAACGGAAAGGAAACAATGAGTCAATGAGGATCCTGTAGAACACAATTATACGTATATCCAAAAGAATAACAATCAAGGAGAACACAGCAAAGCAACGCATCCATGACATATGTATAATCACATATAATCAAACGGACATACAAGCACCGAAACCAAATCAAGCATACCGGCGTCGCATCCACTCAACATAAGAATAGCACGCAATCGGAAATCGAGAATATAAATAAGCCAACAGGAAAACTAAAAGCAAGTGGAAGCAATTAATTAGGAAGTGAGCATGGCAATCGCACAGATTAAAAAGCCTTAGATGAAAAAATAACAAGTATCATAACAAATGGAAGTACTAACGGCGGTCAAAACATGGCAATCACACATAACAAGTAGGAATACAATATAAGCATTATAATTGACTGATTAGAGACATAGCAAGGCAATTAAACAAGTTAATAAGCCAAACATCATAAGTTGAACCATTTACCCAAATCAATCCGTAGCATAGACAGAAGTGTAAACATGGCAGGTCAACAATAAGCAGATAAGGATACAACGGATGGTCAAAGTCCATGAGATTAACCGAACGAAGTATATATAATGAACAGACAAAATTATCGATTACACATTAGCATGGTCACCAAACAATTCAGAGGGTCACATAACGGTGAGATCACATATCGTCAGATGACAATAGGTTACTCAAATAACCGCATATTAATCATATCATAGCAGGGTAATCAGTAGTCACATAAATATGAATAGCATAATCAAATTCAATAAACATATAATAACCCGGTACGTGAATGGAATGATAGTCTTAAGCAACGGAATGAGAGTGTGACAGATCAAAGCAATAGAATATATATATCTCTTGGTAGTATGGTGAGTCATATAAGAGTACTGAGTAATGAACAGATAATACAGAGTATGGTGTATTGGGAAATACAAGGGTACAATATAGGTATATCAAAAGTGTAAGGCTTGTCAGAAATCTACCACGAGCCCAGAAACATATCATATCATATCATATCATAAGTAACCATTTTATTCGGAGGGGTGACCTCGGAATACCATATATAATAGGAGGGGAGACCTCAAGTAACCAATGGAGTAGCTAGCTCCCAGAATGTGAAGACGCGTATTGCACACGACATCATTCACCAGACAAATCATATCATAGCATAACATATCAAATACAGAACAGATCTAGGATGCATCCATACGCCCCAACCTACATATACAAAATATGCTCCACCATCAAGGGCGTAACATCACTCTACTGCCCTAGAGTCATGTCAGGGGTGCATCACTGACACGGACATGGAACCCCCATGCCTAGTGAAATAATGGCTCGGGTGTCAAACTAACTTAAATCAAACAGAATCTCAGAAATAACACAGATCATAGGTAATCATACAGGTCAAAACAGAAATACATATCAGAAGGTTCATAATCATAAGGTCCAAATCGAGAAAAGTCCAAATCGATATAGCAACGTTCAACAAACGAAGTTCGCACAACGAGATTCGGACAAACAGAAGGGATTCATAGCAATGGCATAGGAAACCCTAATAAACATAAGAGAAAGGCCAAAGAAAGAAAAATCACGAGAAACCTTTACTGAAAAGGTCAGAATATATGTACCTTAGCAACGAAATCAAAGCAAACAAGAAAGTTACACCGGGAAGCAACGTCGTATCTCCTTCAACGTATCTACACGAATTGATGTCATATATTACTTATATACTCATTTTATAGCTTCTTATGCATGTGTAAGTGTTTTACTTATTGATATCCTTTTTTTATCTTTCATTTTCTTAAACTAATATTTGGACCAGAGTTTAGCGATTTTTATAAAATACTTACTTAGCTCAAATGAAATCAAGTAAAATCCCAGGGGTTCCCATATGAGTTAAAAGACTCTCCAAAAATTGGTGGGTTCTATTTCCATGCTAAATGGCCTATGGAAAATCATAAGTCCAGACCTGTCCAGAACTCACCCAGATTTACACACACCAAAAGTATAGCCCCAACAAACACACTCACCCTACTCAACACATCAAACCAAAAGCTACAGGTGTCACAAAATATATAAACATCATAGCCACCAAAGGAAAAGTTCCAGAACCTCATAGATTAAATACTAAAAATCAAATACTACATCATAAATTTCAACTCAGAAATTCAGATTCAGCCACCCTAACTCCAAAAATGTAAACATCATACTTACAGGTATGCAAATGATACAAGACTTATATTTACAGAAAGCTATTTCAAAGTACTATAATTTAGGCTCAAGAATCACTAAAAAACACGTAAGTATCATCAGATAACATCTAGATGAATCCAACCTAAATTCTAGACAGCTTAACAAGCAATCATAACCAAGCAATCAACAAGTCACCAATCACCTCTTAAGCATGCCAAACATCACAAAACTCATCATACATCATGTTTAGGGTCTAATAGCATGAATTCTATAGAGGTTTTATCTATTTAACTAATGAAGCATAATATCAAGCATTTGACATATTATAAGTCCATAATTTCATGTAGAAAGCTAATAACAAGTCCTAAACATGTTGCAAACCATCCATCACCCACCAAATCATATCCACAAGGCAACCATAATCAAATATCACTAAATTACAGAAATAAAAGTCTAACCATCCATATCATACAATTCCCTATCCAATCTCACAAGATTACATGTTTTAGTCACGTAAACATCACCATAACCTTCACATAAAATCATGAATTTCTAAGTTATCAAACTCATCCATAAGCATGTTATCACCCATCATTGAAAGTTCATGTACTCATTCTATATGACATATAAACATGTTATGAAAGCCGTTTCCAAATTCTCATATCCTAAGTACCATTTTTAACGCTAACATGTCCACATAAAATCATGAATTCATAATTAGAGTTTAACATGAAAATGGCTTATAAAACCTTACAATGATTCCAAAAATGAACATACACCACTTATATAAGTCTATTAACATGTAAGGAACATTACATAATCATAACCATAACCATTTAACAACATAATTTCATTCACATAAAATCATAAATTAACAAACTAATACCATTCGTAGGATATGACACACACTACACGAAACCCTTATTCCAAACACACCATACTACACCCAAACTCACACATAACCGAACCAAACACACCCTTACTCACCCAAGTCGATTCAAAACAGCCCCCAATCTCATCTTTTTGAAACAAAACAGCCCCTAATTAATTACCTAGGGTTTTCTACGCTTTGATTTTATTCGACCACTAGTTATCATTTTATGTGTAGAATAGTTATAATTTCATGTGTTATAATTTCGTATATCATGTAATAAAAGGGTGTATACCATACGACATGATCAAGAAACAAGAAGAAAAGGAGCGAGATGGAGATGTGTTACCCTAGATGCGTGACGAGAGAAGGAACAAGACCAAAACTAAACAACCTAACACCCTTTTTGTTGCCCCGGAACCCTACACCAGCAGCACCAAAACTCAAGACCAAACCAAATGATTTCTTTGAACCAAAACTCACGATCACAGTCTCTACACGAGCCTACAAATCTCCTCTTGGAACCACCTTAGTTGTCGACTGGAAAAATAGAGAAGAAAGGGATTTGCCGTCACTTTTGGTGGCTAGGGTTTTGAATTGTGAAGTCCTGATATGAAGCGTACAGAAAAAAATGGGGAGGGCTTGTGTGGGTCTTGTTTTTGACGAGCCAAGGAAAGACAAGGGCCAAGCCCAAGTCCAAAATTTATTTATAAGTTAAATGGGCTCCTAGTTTAATTAAAATGTATCTTGGTTCATGCAAAACTAAAAGATGAAGTGTGATGATTTTTTTTTTAAACTTAAACGTAAATCATTCTCGCATACTTGGTTTGACAACAATTTATAAGTTAGGTCACATTTACATTTAATGAACATTTATTATTTTATAAGTTTTAAATTTAGAGGGCAAAATAGTCTTTTATGCGTTTTAGATTTTAGGGTTTTACAACTCTTCCCCTCTAAAACAAAATTTTCGTCCTCGAAAATTGAAGTCGCAGTACACGGATACGCACGAGTTTAAGGCGTATAGCAATTCATAGTCCCACATAGACCATACCGATTTCGATTTCCAAAACGTACCAAACTTATACATATACAGATGTCGATGCTTAATCTCGCAAAAAGGTACAGAATTCTAAACGAACATGAGGGGTACCAAATAATGGATATTGGTCATAGTCCATTCACGCATACCAACCCCGGGCATTTCCCAAGATGTCGTATGATTTCAATAAGTTCAAATTATATGATCTCGGTATTATCACGCTGATCGGCGTCATAATACTTGCATCACATAACAAGTCCTTATTGTCATCATATTACGCCGGGTCATGACAAACCACATAACCAATATCACATCAAAACAGATAACATACAGATAACAAGTAACATACCAAAACAGGCGGATCACATACATACAACATATACTACATCAAACAACTTACCATATCACCAAAGAAGAAGGCCACCAACTTGCTCGAAACGGTTCCTCATGACTCATTATTGACGATCCAAAAGGAAAGCTGAGATATTAACAAAATGCCAAACGATAAAACTTCACGATTCAAACCGAAGTTCAAGAAATCAAGAAAAGCAATACCGATCGTAATCACTTAACAAAATATCAAACCGCCTCAAGCGCATGACAAACGAATGGAGTAACATAAGTCGCTACCAAATCATATGAAATAGATGAACCCTCTCAGCCACCGGTTGAATCTTGTCTCCGTCTTTTGCGTGTTTGGTTGGTCCGTCCGGCTTCCTCCAAAGACATCCCGATGCCTCCAAAGAAGACGGGTCGGGTGTGGCTTCGCTTCACGAACCTCTCGGCTCGGGGGCTGTTGCGGCGATGCAGGTCGACACCATCAACTTCGGCTCCACGGGTAGTCTCCATCTAACGGTCGACAAATGGATGTACGAAGACAAAATAACAAAGTTCGACGCGAAAAAAAGAAGGCCAAAACAGTGAAGACGAAAGATTATCGACGCCAAATCGAATGACAATCAAAAGGAATCGGAAGAGATCGTAACGATGCGAAACCTAGTGTCTACCCAAGTCCTCACAGGTCAATCCTAAGGTCAACAAGATGAAACTGTCTCTCGATACCATAATTGTAGCCAACCCGACAAGGGTAGAAGTGTCACATTCGGTGTCATATCGAACATACAAATAAAATATTTACAAACGGAAACCTTAAAAATGAAGTTTCAAATCATATAAACAATTGTCTGACGAGGAAAATACAATATCCAAAATGAATGAAATCTCAAAACAAAACTCTTCAAAGTAAGTCCATAAGTACTATGGTACTAGGGTTGGTCCACTAAGATACTCTAACTCTCAACCCATCGAAGCCCATCTTCAAACCTAAAACCCAGCAGAAAGAAATGCGGCCGAGCTTAAAAGCCCAGTGAACGGATATAACAAAACGAAAGCTAAACAAAAGCGAATACTGAAATGAAACAAAGGGACAATAGCAAGGTTGCAACGGAAAGGAAACAATGAGTCAATGAGGACCCTGCAGAACACAATTATACAGATATCCAGCAAGAATAACAATCAAGGAGAACACAGCAAGCAACGCATCCATGACATATATATAATCACATATAATCAAACAGACATACAAGCACCGAAACCAAATCAAGCATACCGACGTCCGCATCCACTCAACATAAGAATAGCACGCAAATGATCGAGGAAATCGAATATAAATAAGCCAACAGAAAACTAAAAGCAAGCGGAAGCAATTAATTAGGAAGTGAGCATGGCAATCGCATAGATTAAAAAGCCTTAGATGAAAACATAACAAGTATCATAACAAATGGAAGTACTAACGGCGGTCAAAACATGGCAATCACACATAACAAGTAGGAATACAATATAAGCATTATAATTGAATGAATTAGAGACATAGCAAGGCAATTAAACAAGTTAATAAGCCAAACATCATAAGTTGAACCATTTACCCAAATCAATCCGTAGCATAGACATAAGTGTAAACATGGCAGGTCAACAATAAGCAGATAAGGATACAACGGATGGTCAAAGTCCATGAGATTAACTGAACGAAGTATATATAATGAACAGACAAAACTATCGATTACACACCAGCATGGTCACCAGACAAATCAGAGGGTCACATAACGGTGAGATCACATATCATCATATGACAATAGGTAACTCAAATAACCGCATATTAATCATATCATAGCAGGGTAATCAGTAGTCACATAAATATGAATAGCATAATCAAATTCAATAAACATATAATAACCCGGTACGTGAATGGAATGATAGTCTGAAGCAACGGAATGAGAGTGTGACAGATCAAAGCAATAGAATATATATATCTCTTGGTAGTATGGTGAGTCATATAAGAGTACTGATTAATGAACAGATAATAGAGAGTATGGTGTATTGGGAAATACAGGGGTACAATATAGGTATATCAAAAGTGTAAGGCTTGTCAGAAATCTACCACAAGCCCAGAAACATATCATATCATATCATATCATAAGTAACCATTTTATTCGAAGGGGTGACCTCGGAATACCATATATAATAGGAGGAGAGACCTCAGTAACCAATGGAGTAGCTAGCTCCCAGAATGTGAAGACGCGTATTGCACACGACATCATTCACCAGACAAATCATATCATAGCATAACATATCAAATACAAAACAGATCTAGGATGCATCCATACTCCCCAACCTACATATACAAAATATGCTCCACCATCAAGGGACGTAGCAGAACATCACTCTACTGCCCTAGAGTCATGTCAGGGGTGCATCACTGACACGGACATGGAACCCCATGCCTAGTGAAATAATGGCTCGGGTGTCAAACTAACTTAAATCAAACGAATCTCGAAATAACACGATCATAGGTAATCATACAGGTCAAAACAGAAATACATATCAGAAGGTTCATAATCATAAGGTCCAAATCGAAAAGTCCAAATCGATATAGCAACGTTCAACAAACAGTTCAGCACAAAGAGATTCAGACAAACAGAAGGGATTCATAGCAATGGCATAGGAAACCCTAATAAACATAAGAGAAAGGCCAAAGAAAGAAAAAAATCACGAGAAACCTTTACTGAAAAGGTCAGAATATATGTACCTTAGCAACGAAATCAAAGCAAACAAGAAAGTTACACCGGGAAGCAACGTCATATCTCCTTCAACGATATCTACAATTGATGTCATATATTACTTATATACTCATTTTATAGCTTCTTATGCATGTGTAAGTGTTTTACTTATTGATATCCTTTTTTATCTTTCATTTTCTTAAACTAATATTTGGACCAGAGTTTAGCGATTTTTATAAAATACTTACTTAGCTCAAATGAAATCAAGTAAAATCCCAGGGTTCCCATATGAGTTAAAAGACTCTCCAAAAATTGGTGGGTTCTATTTCCATGCTAAATGGTCTATGGAAAATCATAAGTCCGACACTGCCTAGAACTCACCCGATTTACACACACCAAAAGTATAGCCCCAACAAACACACTCACCCTACTCAACACATCAAACCAAAAGCTACAGGTGTCACAAAATATATAAACATCATAGCCACCAAAGGAAAAGTTCCAGAACCTCATAGATTAAATACTAAAAATCAAATACTACATCATAAATTTCAACTCAGAAATTCAGATTCAGCCACCCTAACTCCAAAAATGTAAACATCATACTTACAGGTATGCAAATGATACAAGACTTATATTTATAGAAAGCTATTTCAAAGTACTATAATTTAGGCTCAAGAATCACTAAAAAACATGTAAGTATCATCAGATAACATCTAGATGAATCCAACCTAAATTCTAGACAGCTTAACAAGCAATCATAACCAAGCAATCAACAAGTCACCAATCACCTCTTAAGCATGCCAAACATCACAAAACTCATCATACATCATGTTTAGGGTCTAATAGCATGAATTCTACAGAGGTTTTATCAATTTAACTAATGAAGCATAATATCAAGCATTTGACATATTATAAGTCCATAATTTCATGTAGAAAGCTAATAACAAGTCCTAAACATGTTGCAAACCATCCATCACCCACCAAATCATATCCACAAGGCAACCATCATCAAATATCACTAAATTACAGAAATAAAAGTCTAACCATCCATATCATACAATTCCCTATCCAATCTCACAAGATTACATGTTTTAGTCACGTAAACATCACCATAACCTTCACATAAAATCATGAATTTCTAAGTTATCAAACTCATCCATAAGCATGTTATCACCCATCATTGAAAGTTCATGTACTCATTCTATATGACATATAAACATGTTATGAAAGCCGTTTCCAAATTCTCATATCCTAAGTACCATTTTTAACGCTAACATGTCCACATAAAATCATGAATTCATAATTAGAGTTTAACATGAAAATGGCTTATAAAACCTTACAATGATTCCAAAAAATGAACATACACCACTTATATAAGTCTATTAACATGTAAGGAACATTACATAATCATAACCATAACCATTTAACAACATTATTTCATTCACATAAAATCATAAATTAACAAACTAATACCATTCGTAGGATATGACACACACTACACGAAACCCTTATTCCAAACACACCATACACGACCCAAACTCACACATAACCGAACCAAACACACCCTTACTCACCCAAGTCGATTCAAAACAGCCCCCAATCTCATCTTTTTGAAACAAAACAGCCCCTAATTAATTACCTAGGGTTTTCTACGCTTTGATTTTATTCGACCACTAGTTATCATTTTATGTGTAGCATAGTTATAATTTCATGTGTTATAATTTCGTATATCATGTAATAAAAGGGTGTATACCATACGACATGATCAAGAAACAAGAAGAAAAGGAGCGAGATGGAGATGTGTTACCCTAGATGCGTGACGAGAGAAGGAACAAGACCAAAAACGAAACAACCTAACACCCTTTTTGTTGCCCTGGAACCCTACGACCAACAGCACCAAAACTCAAGACCAAACCAAATGATTTCTTTGAACCAAAACTCACGATCACAGTCTCTACACGAGCCTACAAATCTCCTCTTGGAACCACCTTAGTTGTCGACTGGAAAAATAGAGAAGAAAGGGATTTGCCGTCACTTTTGGTGGCTAGGGTTTTGAATTGTGAAGTCCTGATATGAAGCGTACAGAAAAAAATGGGGAGGGCTTGTGTGGGTCTTGTTTTTGACGAGCCAAGGAAAGACAAGGGCCAAGCCCAAGTCCAAATTTTATTTATAAGTTAAATGGGCTCCTAGTTTAATTAAAATGTATCTTGGTTCATGCAAAACTAAAAGATGAAGTGTGATGATTTTTTTTTAAAACTTAAACGTAAATCATTCTCGCATACTTGGTTTGACAACAATTTATAAGTTAGGTCACATTTACATTCAATGAACATTTACGTATTTTATAAGTTTTAAATTTAGAGGGCAAAATAGTCTTTTATGCGTTTTAGATTTTAGGGTTTTACAAAGTAGCTACTTGTTGAGGGTAAACGGAGCTTGAAGCATTACTCTTAGGTAACTCAGGTGAAGTGACTGGTGTTGACAAAACTTGTATCGCATCAACTTGGGAGGCAAGCCTTGTCTTTAAAGATTTTGTTCTTTCAGATATAAATGCAGTACGCTGCCTAACAACGGACCAGTCTCTAGTGGGATGAGAAACTGGCTTCCCAAGGTTGATGGTTTTGTAAACTTAGTGTTCACACTTTTCCCTACTGTTTTTCTAAGCTCATTTTTTAAGGCAACAATAGCGAAACTCATTTCCTGAAGTTGAGCTTTGAGTTCATCAATTTTGTTAAGATCGTTGTAAGCTCTTAGACGAGGTCTAATATTATATCTAGGAACACATAATAATAAAGGCGGAATATTCAAACATAGAATCAATATTATTATGAACAAGGTTTTTCATAATCATAAACTAACTAACTAACTATAATAAAGATCAAAGATTTTATCTAACACTAACTAACTAAACCCTAGGCGTTTTTCCAAATCCCTACGCCTAGGTTCCCACACACACACACCTTTAGACGTCTACATCTTGTAGGTACTATTAAAACTAATGACCCTATGTCTCTTTATATACTAGAGACATCTAGGGTTTACAAGAGGAATCATAATATAATTAGGAAACTAAATATTCTTTTAAGCATATCTTCTAGAATCGTCCAAATCCTCCATCTTCTGTAGTTTCCCTTCTTGTCACTTTTAGTCCTTCATGTTTCATTCTTCTTGTTTTGTATTATCAAATCTATAATAGACCCAACAATCTTCCCCTATTTGATGATGACAAAACAAACACGATTCTTGTACGAACTTCCCTAGACGAAGTAGCAGAAGTTGAGATAATTAAATCTCACCATGAATGAAACAATCTTGTCTTCCAAGCTTCCCCTTGACTTGAACATGTCACTTAAACATCTCTTCCCCTTTTTGTTATTATTCAAATAGGGAACGTATGCAAATAATGATCTTGACCACCACGAACCAATATCATACTTCAAATCTAAGACTTCCAATGCTTCAAATCACCCACCATTACGCATCATAAGAAAAATGGATCCAAAACAATAGAAAACTTCAACTAGCAGTAGTAATAATGATCAACAATAGAAAAAATCAAACACTTCCCCTTAAGTGATGCATGTATATCATTGATTCTTCAAAATCTGTAGGCTTTATGTAATGATCACTTGTGAAGAAAACCAAATATAACAAACTTGATGAAGAAGTAAAATTTCCCAAACTTGTGTCTTAAATCTTGTACTATCCACGGAACTCCATACTTATACGAATCACCAAATATAAGTAGACCGCAATCCCTTGACAAGAATCCTCAACTAGTATGAGACACTGAGCACTACAATGTAACTCCTTTAAGTGATAGTTTACTAGGTCTTCATCCATCCACCCTCTTGATGTAACACCCCAACCCGACAAGGGTAAAGATATCACAATACGGTTTCATATCAGAAATTTAAATAATATACAATAGCGGAAGCCTTTACAAAATAATCAAAAGAAAACATAAATAACTTAATGATCAAAATAAATCTAAGATCTCTATAGTCAAAACTTTCTCTCAGTTCTATTCTCAACCCGGATCACCATCCCACAAGCTCATCTTGAATGCCTAATACCCGCCGCAGAAAGAAAATGCGGCCGAGCTTACAAAGCCCAGTGAACAGATATAACAAAACAAAAGCTAAACAAAACAAAGATACGGATAACGAAATCACAACGGAATGAGAATAATGAATCATTGAAGATTCTGCGGAAACACAAATCCACATAAATCCGGAAGAAACACATAACAAATAAGAACAAACACATAGCATATTGATGACACAGACGGAAACACATCAAATAACCAAGCACATAATAAATCAGCAAGTAGAGTGCATATAAGCCAAACGAAAAGTCTAAAAGCTATGGGAATAATTACCAGAAAATAAACATGGCATTCACACAAGTCAAATAGTTTACATTAATAACTTACTCAAGATCATAACGTGGAAACATTAGCAGTCAAAGTCATGGCGGTCACACATGATAATAGAGAACACAAGTAGGAGATACTATAACTAATCAACAAAAGACATAGCATAGCAATTAGCAAATTATCAAAACAGATATCATAATTAAACCATTTTCCAAACCAAAACTTAATATAAACAGAGTCCAAACATGGCAGATCAAACATAAGCAGATAGATACCCTAACGGATAGGCAAAATTCACCAGATTAACTGAACAATCATACTTAATAAACTTTCATGATACTCACTTTCACACTAGCACATTCATCTCACGGATCAACTAATTCACATAACGATAAACTAACATAATATCGGATGACACCTGCGAATCATATTGAAAACATATTAATCATATCCTAGCATAGTAGACGGTAGTCACTTAAACATACAAAAGCATAACCACATATAATAACATATAATAAGCCTAGCACATAATTATAAACACTTGACCATACCGAATCAACATCGTAATACTTAATACATAAATAATGTGATAAAGATTTAGTTAACCACCACGAGCCCAGAACATATCATATCGTAAATATCTTTCTTCTTAGGAAGGTAACCTCGAAAATAATTGGAGTAGCGAAGCTCCCGAATTTTGTGAAGACGCAGTATTGCACGACATCATTCACCGTGAAAACATATCGGATAACGGATCGGATCTAGGATGCATCCATACGCCCCTTCCTACATATACAAAATATGCTCCACCATCCGGGGACGTGGCGAACATCACTCTCGCCCTAGAGTCATATCGAGGTGCATCATCGATCTGGACATGGAACCCCTATGACTAGTGAAATATTTGGCTCGGTGTCAAACTAACTCGAGTCAAACAGATTTTCATACATGACACAGATCATAATTCATCATAAAGGTCACAGATAACATATCGGATAACTTCATATCATAAGGTTCATATTCAGATATTCAGTCGGGTTCATATCACAATGGCATATCATACATTCATAAACAGAAGTTCATAATCAACCATAGCAAGGTTCAACGATTGTGCATATCAAAATCTTCCTAACATAAGTTCACATCAGATATTGCATAGTTCACTAGAACATGTATTTTACACAAGTAACAGATCAAACAATCAGAAAGGGTTCATAGCAATGGCATCAGAAACCCTAATAAGTAAAATAGAAAAGCGAACGAAAAGAACATCATAAGAAACCTTTACTAAAAAGGTCGAATATCGTACCTTAAAGCAAATGAGAGGAAAGCAAACGAATGTAGGAACACGAAGATGTAACGTCGCGTCTCCTTCAACGAATCTACACGGATTATGATTTATTTAATACTTGTTAGCATCATTAATTATAACGGGTTCATCGCATTAACATTCTTAGAGTTGTCAGTATATTCTTATTCTTAGTGACGGACGGAATTACGACATTTTAGAGTCTTAATCATTAATTCGCCAAATTTAGGGATTACAAATAATAAATGGTATATTTAAAGGTTTATATGACAATTATCTTATTGTAAGGCCTTGTTAGATCATATTTCAAAATATAGGGTTTTCATGGTCATTATCTCAAAGTGTAAGGTTTATATTGTAATTAAACTTAAAGTATTATATTGTAAAAATTTCCCATGCACTATATACATAAAGAACATGTGTTTTCACATTATGATCAACCATCTTTAAGCTCGTTCGCGGTTCAAATGACTAACACTTACGACCAAGCAAACACCTATTATGATTTACCCCCGACTCATCTATCCCGACATGTTTTCAAAACACAAAACGACTCAACCAATTATTCCGACGCCCTCAAACTTACCCTCAAGACCATGTTTTAGTACCTTTCAACCATTATAATTCACACCTTAAAATAAAAGTAAAATGAGGTTACAAGCATTCATGCGCTTATAAAAGTTAGTACAGGACAGATTTGCATCAATTACATGCTATATACATCCACATGCACCCTTGACCATGCATTTTTGAAAACAGTTAAGCACCCATACAACACCTTTCGTACATATTCACTTGTTATGGTCTTTATTCTCATATGCAATCCCCTCTAGCAAGATTCATGCATTTAGTCAAAGTTGCATACCGATGTCAACACCACGACACACTACACACACGTTTATTAACACATGCACAAAAGATATTAGGTTTTCCATATTCAAGTTAGGTATTATACGTGGCATGATTTAGAGCTTCCAAAGTGTGCGTATGGTGTCCAACATCCACGGCCAGAATCAAGAATACAACTAGGACTCAAAGATTTCATTAGTCGACATATGCAATGATTTTATGTAGCGTCATATTAGGTTATTCTTAGCTTTGTTTTAACATTAACTGAGACATGATTATGTGAGTTAAAACATGCGTATGGTGTGACGCCACACCGACCGAATTAGTGAGCAAAAGGAAACAAGAAAAAAAAAGAACGAGGTCAATGAGGCTTTACCTTCGGGACGTGAAACAAGGAAGGAGAAACGAAGATCAAAACCGAGTGACAAAGTCCTTTCTTGACCCCTAGATGGTCACGACACAACGGCCGGTTGAAGAGAGAAAAGGAAAAAGAGCAAGAAAACTTTTGCCGTGACTTTGTAGAAGCTAGGGTTTTAATTTTTGAGAGTTTATGTGGTATATATACGATCAACATATGGGTTGGCCTTTGGTGTGGATCGGCTCACCAGCCCAACCGGAAACTCATGGGCTTCAAGTGTGACATTCGGCTTGCAAAACCCAAACCGGACGAGACCAAGTCTTGGGCTAGTCGGATCACGAAACTAATGAGGCCCAACGTGGCTCATGTATACGCGGCTTTCACAAAACAACGAGGTCCAAAGTTTATACGCGTGACTTTTATTTTATTTTTATTTTTCGTTGTACCTAAGGTCGATCAGTTAATATGCGCGTTAGGTATTTAAACATATATAAATTAGATTTTACTTTTGTTTAATGTACGTTAATATATTTTACGTATTTTATAATTTTGATCTTAAAGGGTAAAATAGTCTTTATTATGCGTTTCAGATTTTAGGGCTTTACACTTGACCTATGAAAACTAGATTTTGCAAGTCTTATATAATAAGAACACAAACCAAGTAATTCTACTTCACCTTCAAATAAGTGATAAATAATCATCTTCGTAATCAATTCTTCAATAAATCTCCAAAACGAGCCTTTTTAAATCCTTTTAAGAACAAAAACTTCTTCCTGTGTGTGTGAACCAAATAAACATTCTGTGTGTGTCGCCAAAAATCTATAACAAAAATTACGCTCGACTTCCCCTTAATTCCAAATCTTCTCGTAATAAAGCATTATACTAGAGCAGTACTTTAAATAAAATCTGCAAAATTTGATCTGTGCTAAACCGTCAAGCTACCTCACACTAGCTAGCCAATTGTGAATGGCTAACCGTAAGAAGCTTAAAACTGCTTAAAACACAAATACAATGAAGTCATGGAGAATAGAATGAATTCCCGGGTCGTTAAGTCCCACGGAGACTCAATGGTGTGTAAACACTTGACAGTCAAGTTTTCTCACTCAAGCCGGCCACTTGTGAATGGCCGACCGTAAGAAACTTAAAACGGTTCAGGAACGAACTCAATGAAGATCTGGAGAGTATAGTGTTTCCCGGTCGTTATGTCCCGAGCTATGCAATGGATCACCTAACGTATAGTGATCGAGAGATTTGAACGGGAAAAGGGTTTTTGATTGATTATAACTACAGAAAAAACCAACAAATTACAGAGGCTTAAATGCAAATTAAAGAGAATTAAAAAGATAAAAAATATTAAATAAACGCTATCACTATTTTTAAAACTGATGAACGTTTAAAACTTAAAACTTACGTTTAAATAAAATTACGTAAACGTACAAAATAAAAAGTGAGATCTAAGAAATAAAAGTCCTAAAAATATGAAAATGACATTTTTACAAACCTAATGATAAAAGAAAATTTATAGAAAGAGAAAATTATTTTTATAACTAATTATCTAATTATTATTAATTAAAAACTATTTTTAACTATTAAATAATTACCTAAAATAAAAGGAAATATGAAATAAAGCTTGAAAAATAAAATTATGAATTGGAAAAGTCTAAAATATCAAAAGAGAATTTTCAAAACTATTTTTGTATTTTTCTGAATATTTTTCTATTTTCTAGGAATTTTAAACTATTAAAACTAATTAAATTATTTAAAAATACAAATTTAACTAAGAAAAATATAGAAAAATATTTTTTTGGCTTTTTATATTTATCTTAACTTAAGAAAAATGAAAATTATTTTTTGAAACTTTTCTTAATTTTTGGTATTAAATGCTAATTAAAATGACTAAAAAACTAATTTAAATCAAGAAAAATAGCAAACCAACTTGGAAAAATCTGAAAATTTCAAGAAAACTCTAAAATAATATTAGGAAACTAGGAAAAATGGAAAAACAGTAGGTTGTATGGAGAAAAATGCAACTGCTATTGGAAGTGCTTATAAATAAGCACTTCAAATAAGCCAAACACCACAATAAGCTACCAACTTTTCACAGAAGCTCAAAATATGCTAAAGTAACTAATTGCAACCAAAAACAATAGGCTTAAACCTCTGAATAGCAAAATAGCACAGATTTGATGATTTGAGCTTTATAGCTAAAACAGCTTTTGGGTAAGCAACTTGCGTTAAAATAAGACACCCAATAAGCTAGAAAATGGAAAACCAAAGTGGGAACCTCAAGAGTACCTGGCTAGCTATGTCTAAACCAAACTTCAGACCTAAGTGAGCTAAAATGAGCTCTGTGCAGGTCTGCAAGAAGCTACCACAAGTCCTCTTCAAGCACACCTGTGCACAGGGCATATGCACCCATTTTGATAAGCAGTTGGAGACTTATATAAAATTCACAAAAATGTATAAAAATGCTAATAACAAAATAGACCAGTTGAGCTTTTAAAAGCCACAAGTTTCATTGAAATTGGCCCAGAGATGAGTCCAAGATAATTCACCCTAGTTGGCCAAAACCGACTTTGCAAACTTGACTTTTTGAAAAATGAAAGGTTTGACTTATATGAGTTTTGCAACTGATTTTAATGACTGAAATAGATGTAATATGATAAAATGAAACTAAAGCAAGCAAGTTCTATGTATTTTGAACACAAAACAAGTTTTTGAATTGACAAATTCATAAATGCTTAAGTCATGAAGACAGTGGAAAAGTAATTTTGACTATAGGTGTTTGCAGGCACAAGTGAAAGACTCAAATGAGTTCAAATTAGCTACACCAACATAAATCAACAACTTTCAACCACTCGAAAGACCTTAAGACAGTTAAGCATTTAATCCAAACACCATGCAGTAAACCGTTAAGCAAGTAACACCAAGTCGCTAAACCGACTTAGACTATTGATCAAACTAAGCTTACATGACCTAAATTCAACTATATAAACAAGTCTAAACAGTTTATAACTACAAATATAAGTACAAACAAAATAAGCAATCTGACTTGAAAATTGACAATGAGATAATCACTCACGAGTCCAAATATGCTATAAAAGGCTAAAACCAAACCAAACCTATTCTAATTTAGCCTAATCCAACCCCAAAGCAAGTCCTGCATCAACCCAAATCAGCTTCCATTTCAAATTGAGCCCCAGTTTGACTTTTGTTGACTATAAATGAGAATTGTTTGAAACTTAATTGTAGACTTATCAAAAGCATTCAAGTATCTTATATAAGTCGAAGTTGAATGATAAAATAAGCTTTTAGAAGCTTTGATATGAGAACATGAATTTGAAAATTCCAACAGTAAACACAAGAATGAGAACTTTAACCAAACTTTGAATTTGATCCTTAAAATAGATTACAATGCTAACATGACTTGAGTTTGAATCATAAAAACAAAGGATTACATATTTTAAACCTAAACTAAGACATTTATAAAAAACGACATAAAGAAAATCTTAAAACTAACTACTCCCCTCTAGCTTCTTCTCTCTTTCCTTTTATAGCTCCAAAAGTCTTTTCCACTTGCTCTGATCATTTCCCACTTTCTTTCTAGGCCATTGGATGACTTAAACAGAATTTGGCCATTGGATTGATTTTTGGCGCCAAACTTCCTTTTGACCTGTTGGGGTTGAGTGAGGGGGAGGGTGAAGCAATAAATTTTATTTGGATTGTGGTGGAGGAGGGGGAACAAGATATGAGCCGGGTGATGGGAGGTGGAGTGTGTTGCAGGAGCGGGAAGAGAGAAATTTGGCGGGTAGGCTTAGTTGGTGATGAGTTTGACCAGTGTTATTAATAAGGGGTCCAAACTGAAGGGTCACAATGGGTGGCGTGGTCCAAATGGCTAGTGACAAGGGTCCAATAGGTGTATAAAGGTTTAAATGACAAGGACTAGTTGTGTAATTTCAAAATCGGGGACCAAAGTCGCCAAATTGAAAAGTTGTTCCAAGGGACCATAAGTGACAAGTTTCAATAATTCAAGGACCAAACTTGACATTTTCCAATTTTCCAAGGGCCATTTTTGCCAATTTTGAAACTTGGAGGACCAAACTTGTAATTTTCTCAAACTTTTTATATTTTTCACCAAAGGACTAATTTTGACAAGTTATGATTTAAAAAGAACCTTTGGTGATTTTTCTTTGAATTTAGGACTCGGGGACTATTTCGACAATTTTAGAAACTTGGGGACTGAATCGCCAATTATGCAAACTTTGCTCATTTTTCATCCGATTTTGAACATTTTGCATCTCAAAACATATAAAATGCAATTTTGGAATATTTTCAGATATTTTGATGCATTTTCGAGCATTTTTAAACGTTTTGCAGTTCAGATTGACCCAAAAATGATGAGTATTTACACACTCATCAATCCCCACACTAAACTATTGCTAGTCCCTAGCAATCTTTTGAGAAAAACTTAATGGATTTGAATCTCTGTACCAAAATCCATTACTTCGAGTAGCCAAATGTTTCAGTTCAAGTAAGAACCATGGTACACCGATAACCATGTGATTTTGAGCAAACCACCAACTTTCAACGGTTTTGATTTGTCTTTACCGAAGCCGCTTGCTTTCGGACTAGCCAACTCTTAGATAAATTATCAGTATTATCTTTGGTGAGCTGATTACCAATTGTGGTTTTTCCATTGCCTTTACCACAAGCCATAAACTTGCGGGCTAGCCAACTCTTCACTTTTTAGGATATGGTGAGCTCAATACCATACAATTTTGGGCAAATTGCAAGCCGTCAACGGATTTGAGATATCTTTACCAAGAGCCGCTTGCTCCTGGATTAGCCAATCCTTTTGTTTATTAGACAAGGTGGATCGATAACCAAATGAGAAAGTGTAAAACACTTACTCCAAAAATATTTGGCCAAAAATGGGGAATTAGGCGTATAATTACATGATAAAATTCGTGAGAATTCCCCCCCACACTTAGAAATGAATATTGCCCTCAATATTCAAAGTACCGGCTGTTATGCCGAAACTGAGAACGTAAAAGGGAAATACTACGGCCATTATTTGAAAAGATTTTTTTTTTTTTTTTTTTGAAATCTTATATATATACACAACATGTGGGGCAACCCCCCCACACTAGGGTGGAACACATGGGTGAAAACCCATGTTTAGCTACTGTTTTTTATTACCGAGTCGCTAGCTTGACTCGACCCCGAATTCATTGGTTCATGGGGAAGTAAGTGGAAGAGACAATCTCCATCGGACTTTCATTCAAGATGTTTGGACAAACATTTGAAGCACGTGAAAGTTCCACACCGATGAGATATACATAGAACCGGCTCAAGATAATGGTACATGGAAATGCCGGGATCAAAGATAATGTCTTCATTCCCGAAGGAGTGAAGAACAGGAGAAGCCACGGGATAGGTGAAGAAGAGATAGAAAATCATGATAAACATCATGACTAACTCATCATCATCAGAAAGAGAATTCATAATAGCATGAATTTCATCTTTTAAGCTCAATTGGTCTAGACATATCCCGGGTGTGTCTAGATCAAAGTAGAATTTATCATACTCCCGCGGAGATATGATATGAGTGAGTTCATCTGAGAACTCCATGAAGGTGAATGAATCATATTCAGAATTGATATGAGTAGGTTCACTGGTGAACTCCTCCAATGTAAATGATTCATAATTGGGGAGAGAATTATGAGAATGAAAAGTGGTACTGCCACTAATCTTCTCTCCCATATTATCAAAACAGAAGGCTTTCATTTCCGGATTAGAATCATCGGAAAGAATGTCACTACCCTTAATGGAGATAGGAGATGAAATTGGTTTCTCTTTGAAAGCCTCGATTTTAGAAATGAGAAGACTGACATTCAATAATGTAAGACGAAGAGCTTCATCTTTGATTTCAGTGTCAGTAACTTCATCATTCTCTTCTTCTAAGCTAACAAGCTCAGAAGGTAAATCTTCCACATAAGCGATGTCTCCACAAGATAACGAATCATCATCATCAGAATCAGAGGACATCTCATCATGATCTTGGAAAGACAAGAGGGGTAGGGATATCACACAAATGCTCGAGAATTCCCCGTGACTCTCTTGGGATTGGGACAAGGTTCTCAACACTAGACTTTATAATTCGTCCGATTCCTTTCGTGAACAGTGTCAAGATGCTCGGCCCCCATGCTCGGAGAGTGAGTGGGAGTCTCAGTGTGATAGCAATTGTTTGAGATGGAATCTCAACTGGGATATCAACTGACCTGAGGGAGTTGAGAAATATTATCTTTAAAAGGATAAAAACTCTCCTCGTCATCATCATATAGAGCTGCCTTGAGAAATTGGGAACGCCTTAGAGCTGCATGCTCTAGGACTAGTAATTCTTCCCTAGATTTACTGCCTCTCGTTCTTCTCGTTCTTCGCCAAGCAATTCTCCTATGGTCTTTTCACCACTCACTTGATTCTTAAAGTTACTAATCATATCATCAAGTGTTTTCATTGTGGTTTCAAAATCTTGGGAGATTTCTTGAGATAACGCTCGTGGAGTTTGAACCGTATGGTGCTGTGGAGGTTGGAAATTGTCAAACCCGTAAGAGTCATGATTGTTACAAGGAAATGGATTCCCTATTTGATAATCGAAGTGAAATGGGGACCTCCACAGTTCTCACAACAAGAAAACCTGTTGAGTCCGACAGTGAATCATATGGATTTTGGTTATAACCAAAGTTCGAGCATCACGGAAAACTGCTCATAGACAAACGTGTTTCCGGATTGACACTCAAATCCTTGGTGAGGATCTCCACAAAATTCACAGCAGTATTGTTGATTATATGAAGATAAGTCGGGCTGTGGTGGGTAATTGGAAAAATTTGAGGGTCGTTAAATGAGTTCCGATTAGGATCATAATCAAATGAATTCCTCGAACCACAAAACAAACAACTCCCGTTATCATTACCACATTGTACACACGCACACCAACGACATGTGGTGAACCAAAGAGAGGCTCACCACAACCGACACAAGGAATAAACGATTGCATTTGAGAGTTATGAGAGGGAATCGGTTTATTCAAAGAATCAACAAAACCAACATGGTGATCCGAATGATTATCAAATCTCGAAGAACATTCAAAAATCAGAGGTGGGACAAGTGGTGTGCTCTGAGAGCTAGCAATTTCCACCACTTCCGTTATGGTCTCCAGTTCTTGAACGGGTTCATCGGGTTGTGGCGGATGGTCGGAAAAACTTGGGGAATCATCGAGAGTTATCGATAATTCGCACCAATAACAATATTTTCTTGCACCCATCCTTCCACATCGCTTGCATAAACAATCTGGATTCGACAAGAGAGCCGATCCTCTTCCATACGGCTTTTGCAAAGGAAACAGATGAGGATAATCGAACGTCGCCATGAGAATTAAACATGTAGAGGGTTAAAGAAATAGAATTAAACGGTTTTGAGGTTAAAGAAGAGTAGAATCAAACGGCAATGCGAGGGGTAAGAGAAATAGAATCATACTGATAAGAGGAATGAGAAGAGTATTTTTGTATTTTTATAAGAAAATATAAATATATGTAGATGGATGGTATGAACAAAGAGTGAATATTCAAATCACTAATCTGCCAAACGGAAGATAATCAGCCACCGCTCAACGCCAAAATTTGATCTGCTAAACCGTCCGCTACCTCACACAAGCTAGCCACTTGTGAATGGCTAACCGTAAGAAGCTTAAAACTTCTTAAAACACAAATACAATGAAGTCCTGGAGAATAGAATGAATTCCCGGGTCGTTAAGTCCCACGGAGACTCAATGGTGTGTAAACACTTGACAGTCAAGTTTTCTCACTCAAGCCGGCCACTTGTGAATGGCCGACCGTAAGAAACTTAAAACGGTTCAGGAACGAACTCAATGAAGATCTGAGGAGTATAGTGTTTCCCCGGGTCGTTATGTCCCAGCGAGCTATGCAATGGATCACCTAACGTATAGTGATCGAGAGATTTGAACGGGAAAAGGGTTTTTGATTGATTATAACTACAGAAAAAACCAACAAATTACAGAGGCTTAAATGCAAATTAAAGAGAATTAAAAAGATAAAAAATATTAAATAAACGCTATCACTATTTTTAAAACTGATGAACGTTTAAAACTTAAAACTTACGTTTAAATAAAATTACGTAAACGTACAAAATAAAAAGTGAGATCTAAGAAATAAAAGTCCTAAAAATATGAAAATGACATTTTTACAAACCTAATGATAAAAGAAAATTTATAGAAAGAGAAAATTATTTTTATAACTAATTATCTAATTATTATTAATTAAAAACTATTTTTAACTATTAAATAATTACCTAAAATAAAAGGAAATATGAAATAAAGCTTGAAAAATAAAATTATGAATTGGAAAAGTCTAAAATATCAAAAGAGAATTTTCAAAACTATTTTTGTATTTTTCTGAATATTTTTCTATTTTCTAAGAATTTTAAACTATTAAAAACTAATTAAATTATTTAAAAATACAAATTTAACTAAGAAAAATCTAGAAAAATATTTTTTTGGCTTTTTATATTTATCTTAACTTAAGAAAAATGAAAAATTATTTTTTTGAAACTTTTCTTAATTTTTTGTATTAAATGCTAATTAAAATGACTAAAAAACTAATTTAAATCAAGAAAAATAGCAAACCAACTTGGAAAAATCTGAAAATTTCAAGAAAACTCTAAAATAATATTAGAAAACTAGGAAAAATGGAAAAACAGTAGGTTGTATGGATAAAAATGCAACTGCTATTGGAAGTGCTTATAAATAAGCACTTTAAATAAGCCAAACACCACAATAAGCTACCAACTTTTCACAGAAGCTCAAAATATGCTAAAGTAACTAATTGCAACCAAAAACAACAGGCTTAAACCTCTGAATAGAAAAATAGCACAGATTTGATGATTTGAGCTTTATAGCTAAAAACAGTTTTGGGTAAGCAACTTGCAGCTTAAAAATAAGACACCCAATAAGCTAGAAAATGGAAAACCAAAGTGGGAACCTCAAGAGTACCTGGCTAGCTATGTCTAAACCAAACTTCAGACCTAAGTGAGCTAAAATGAGCTCTGTGCAAGGTCTGCAAGAACCTACACAAGTCTGTGCAGTTCAAGCACTGTGCACGAGGGCATATGCACCCATTTTGATAAGCAGTTGGAGACTTATATAAAATTCACAAAAATTTATAAAAATGCTAATAACAAAATAGACCAGTTGAGCTTTTAAAAGCCACAAGTTTCATTGAAATTGGCCCAGAGATGAGTCCAAGATAATTCACCCTAGTTGGCCAAAACCGACTTTGCAAACTTGACTTTTGACGAAATGAAAGGTTTGACTTATATGAGTTTTGCAACTGATTTTAATGACTGAAATAGATGTAATATGATAAAATGAAACTAAAGCAAGCAAGTTCTATGTATTTTGAACACAAAACAAGTTTTTGAATTGACAAATTCACAACAGTTAAGTCATGAAGACAGTGGAAAAGTAATTTTGACTATAGGTGTTTGCAGGCACAAGTGAAAGACTCAAATGAGTTCAAATTAGCTACACAAACATAAATCAACAACTTTCAACCACTGAAGGACCTTAAAGACAGATTAAGCATTTAATCCAAACACCACTATTGCAACTGTTAAGCAAGTAACACTGACCAAGCTGCTAAACTGACTTAGACTATTGATCAAACTAAGCTTACATGACCTAAATTCAACTATATAAACAAGTCTAAACAGTTTATAACTACAAATATAAGTACAAACAAAATATGCAATATGGCTTGAAAATTGAAAATGGGATAATCACTCACAAGAGTCCAACTGCTTGCAGGCTAAAACCAAACCAAACCTATTCTAATTTAGCCTAATCCAACCCCAAAGCAAGTCCTGCATCAACCCAAATCAGCTTCCATTTCAAATTGAGCCCCAGTTTGACTTTTGTTGACTATAAATCAGAATTGTTTGAAACTTAATTGTAGATTTATCAAAAGCATTCAAGATCTTATATAAGTGAGTTGAATGATAAAATAAGCTTTTAGAAGCTTTGATATGAGAACATGAATTTGAAAATTCCAACAGTAAACACAAGAATGAGAACTTTAACCAAACTTTGAATTTGATCCTTAAAACAGATTACAATGCTAACATGACTTGAGTTTGAATCATAAAAACAAAAGATTACATATTTTAAACCTGAACTAAGACAATGATAAAAAAACGACATAAGGAAAATTTTATAAAACTAACTACCTTCCTCTAGCTTCTTCTCTCTTCCTTTTTATAGCTCCAAAAGTCTTTTCCACTTGCTCTGATCATTTCCCACTTTCTTTCTAGGCCATTGGATGACTTAAACATAATTTGGCCATTGGATTGATTTTTGGCGCCAAACTTCCTTTTGACCTGTTGGGTTTGAGTGAGGGGGAGGGTGAAGCAATAAATGTTATTTGGATTGTGGTGGAGGAGGGGGGAACAAGATATGAGCTGGGTGATGGGAGGTGGAATGTGTTGCAGAGAGCAGTTGAAGAAGAGAGAAATTTGGCGGGTAGGCTTAGTTGACTGATGAGTTTGACCAGGTGTTATTAATAAGCGGGGGTCCAAACCGGGGGGTCACAATGGGTGGCAGGGTCCAAATGGCTAGTGACAAGGGTCCAATAGGTGTATAAAGGTTTAAATGACAAGGACTACTTGTGTAATTTCTGAAAATCAGGGACCAAAGTCGCCAAATTGAAAAGTTGTTCCAAGGGACCATAAGTGACAAGTTTCAATAATGCAAGGACCAAACTTGACATTTTCCAATTTTCCAAGGGCCATTTTTGCCAATTTTGAAACTTGGAGGACCAAACTTGTAATTTTCTCAAACTTTTTATATTTTTCACCAAAGGACTAATTTTGACAAGTTATGATTTAAAAAGAACCTTTGGTGATTTTTCTTTGAATTTAGGACTCGGGACTATTTCGACAATTTTAGAAACTTGGGGACTGAAACGCCAATTATGCAAACTTTGCTCATTTTTCATCTGATTTTGAACATTTTGCATCCGAAACATATAAAATGCAATTTTGGAATATTTTCAGTATTTTGATGCATTTCTGAGCATTTTTAAACGTTTTGCAGTTCAGATTGACCCAAAAATGATGAGTATTTACACACTCATCAAGTACTTTGTGAATATCAGCAGTACTTTAAGAACTACCTCGCAGCAGTACTTAGACCTACGAGCAGTACTTTGATTATATAAGCATCAGCAGTACTTTAAAAACAAAAGCAAAGACTTTCGTCTTGGTTAAAACAATTAATCGTACACCATCATAACTGAGCAAAGTATCACGTGATATTCAAGTCCCATGTTTGAAAAAATAGTTAACCTTGATGTGCTGCTCATAAACTCGTGTAGGACCATCAGCAAATAAAACCTCACGTGGGGACCAACTATCTTTATTTTGCAAATAATATACCAATTGCAAACAAATAGCCCAAATAACGTCAACCAATCGGATCTTCATGAGGGACCACGAAAATAAATGGACCAATCAAACATGTTAGTACAGCGTAAGAACCATATACCTTACCACACTGAACCGAAACCCACGTAGTGACTTATTAATATCAGCAGAAACGTCAGTACTATCCTTATGAATTTATCCCATGCGTGTAGACCAACCAATGAAAATATGACTATGAATATCCCATGTGATCACATCCATCCCATTAATTAAATCTTCCATCATGTTAACCAATGAAAACAGCTTGTCTCCAATAAAAACCTTCAATAAACCCAAGAATTTCGAACACAAATCAAGCGTACATCAAAGTACTGTTTCAGCAGTACTTTCAAAATCCTTCAGCAGCCAACTTCGATATAGTATATCTTTTTACTGAAAGCACCAATTGACGATCCCTTCGGTGGAAAGTTAGATTAGTATATAGAGAACGTCCACCCAAAATTTCGTCACGATCCAACGGTTAACGAAAAAGTTATGATCGTTACAAAACAGTGTTGTAAAAGTATATACGAAAAATTTCAGTTTCAGCAGCAGACTTCGACATTGCATAACTTTTGATTGAGAGCTTCGATCAACAATCCCTTCGGTGAGATTAAAGATAGATATACGAAGAAGCTCCAGTTCGAATTTTAGCCCGATCCAACGGTTCATTAAAAAGTTATACCTTCTTGAAAACTGACCTGCAGTGAGTTACGAAAATTTTTAAATACGAATTTTTTTTCTTCCTTCTTCTTCGAAAAACCTTGTAATCCTAGATATCACGAGCCCCAGGATTTGATACCACATGTGAAGATCGTTGTAAGCTCTTAGACGAGGTCTAATATTATATGTAGGAACACATAATAATAAAGGCGGAATATTCAAACATAGAATCAAGATTATTATGAACAAGGTTTTTCATAATCATAAACTAACTAACTAACTATAATAAAGATCAAAGATTTTATCTAACACTAACTAACTAAACCCTATGCGTTTTCCCAAATCCCTACGCCTAGGTTCCCACACACACACACCTTTAGACGTCTACATCTTGTAGGTACTATTAAAACTAATGACCCTATGTCTCTTTATATACTAGAGACATCTAGGGTTTACAAGAGGAATCATAATATAATTAGGAAACTAAATATTCTTTTAAGCATATCTTTTAGAATCTTCCAAATCCTCCATCTTTTGTAGTTTCCCTTCTTGTCACTTTTAGTCCTTCATGTTTCATTCTTCTTGTTTTGTATTATCAAATCTATAATAGACCCAACAAATTTTTACTATCAAAGAGTTTGTTTGTTCCATTGACTTAGTTCTAGCTTCTTTGACAGAGTCACTTAGTTCTATGTGTTGCTTTCTCAAAGACTCATTTTCCTTTAGTAATTTGGCCACACAAACTGCTAATTCATCATTTCTCATTTGAATATCATCAATCGCATTAACATCAGAATTACTTGTAACCAAATTATTTTTCACATGCATATCAGAAATATGTTTCTTCAAATTGTTGATAGTCGAGTTTTTGGCATGAAGCTGAGCTTTTAAATTGTTTATTTCAAAAAATTCACGAAATTCAGGAAATTTTGGATTTTTACATGTTTTCTTAGTTTGAAAACTTTCCTCCTTTCTTTGTATTGCAATTTCAAGTGAAATGCAATGTTTTTCAAGTTTTGAGAATTTGTTTGAAAGTTCATCAAAAGCCATTTTATGAACCATATATTTTGTTTTGAAACACTTAATCTCAGACTCAGCCTTAGTTACAGAACATTTATGAAAGTCATGTTCAGCATCATGATCAGTTTGTTTAAGTACTTTAGTAGATGCACTATGTTGAACAGTTAAGGGTACCTCATTACATGACACCTGTTTAATTTTCTGGTCGATATCCGCATCCACATCATGTGTAACAAGAGTCACTAGACCGCCGGCGTGTCGCTTATCTATCTCGAGCCTCGTATTCATTGTCAATCGATCCATCATCCGGTGCTTTACCCGACTCAACACTACAATCTTTTGATTGTCCCGACATTCATTCCCCTTCGACATCGTGATCTACTTTTGTGTGTTAGGAGTAACCGAACAAGGTTACATCATTATTTGTTGTCTCGACATTCTCGCATTCAAGAACACCGATTCTTCAACTGATACATTACCCAACTCATCACGCTTTCAATTAACCGCACAGACTCTCATCTATTTTTTCATCTTTCTCGAGTAACTTCCTCAATATACTTCTCCACATTATCCATGAGATGGATAAGTGTCTCTATGAACACACAAATTTCCATTCCAGCAGTGTCTCTTGTAAGACATTTCAATCATGTCTTGATCGTAATCGATGTAAATTCCCCACCGATGAATGATCAAATTTGTTGTGGATCACTTAAAGTGCAAAGATTGGAACTATCCTTTTGAACCTTCTCTTTGTCAAGTTGTAGCTCCAATTGCTCTAAGTTTAACAAAGATAGTTCATGTTAATGTAGATAAGTCCTGACGGAAGAGGGCAATACATGTTTGTTCCGTTGTTATGGGTAGAAGTAACATGAGGTGAGAGTGAAGTTGTTGATAGGGTATAATGCAACATTCCTTTTGCATGGCATTCTGTAGCATTAACAGGTGCAATTCATTCTCATTGTACTCAGAACATGAAGATCTCACATCCTCATTGATTAATTCAAACATCTTTAATCGTTCAGTGTAGCAACATTATCATTGTTGTCCACAACATCATACAATTTAAGTACTTCCGAAATCACTGAATTAGGAGTGTAAGACATGATGTTGCTGTGTACACGAGATTTTACAAGTCTGTGATTTAAACCGAGAAATAGAATCTTTCGAGGGATTTTACTAAAATCAAGACCAAACCGTTAAGCAATGACCAATGGAATGTGTTAAGATGACTTATGGATCGACACAATGATAGACAATTGTGTGTTAGGACATATGATTGTTTGTAGGATTAGCAGAGATGTTGTTTGGTTGAGATTTGGATTGGTTAATGTCGGTTTTTATGGAGAAATTTAGGTCTAAAAACATAAAAACCTCAATAACTTCTGTTCGGATCGGATTTAGGCCTCGAAGGTTGACCCAAATCAATTAATTCAGCGTGCCATTCTCCTCGTTCTCACGGTCATTTTGATGGGTAGAACGCTGAAAACGGAGTTACGGTTCAAAAGTTATGGCCGTTTGAAGTTTTGTCGGGAAAAGTCAACAAAACGCACTGAAGACAACTCGCACCCAAGTCAACTCGCTTTGATGAAAACTCGCTTTGACGAGAACTTACTTAATAGACAAGTCGCATGAAGCACAACTCGCATAAACAGACAACTCGCTTAATAGACAAGTCACATAACACAACTCGCATAGGCAACTCGCTTAGGCTGACAACTCGCATAGTATACAACTCGCTTAAGTGACAACTCGCATAGGCAGTTAACTCGCTTCCAAAGCAACTTACTTAAGCGATAACTCGCTTAAGTGACAACTCGCTTTAGTGACAACTCGTTTCAATGAACAAGTCAACTCGCAACCAAGAAACGTACACCGAGACGCAACTCGCTTCGTACTAATATTAAAAAAACCACCACTTTTCAATTAAAAAACAGCCCAACCACGATGATTCAAGCCTTCCAAATCAAAACCTAAACACTTATGATGATTCTAAATACAAAAGTACAATCAAAATCCAAACTTTAACACTATAAATGATCCAAATGATGCAAACTACTCTAAACTCATTCAAACCGAAAAACCATATGAAAACCACTAGAAATCCAAGAACATGAAAGATGAGTGATCAAACCATGGCTCTTGATACCAATTGTTAGATATTGGTTTTCATAAACACACTATCAATCACATATAGAGTCGAATTATACAAGAGTTTAGTGAGAGAAAGTAGAAAATGGGAGCCTTTCTAGAGAGATAAAGTAAACAAAAGAAAGAAGGTTAGATTAAGTGAAAGGTCCAACCCTCTACCTTGGGAGGTAGAGGGTATTTATAGTTACATACTACACGTCCTCCTTCGGACTGTGGATCAGGCATACAGTGGGTAAAGACCCGTCTTTCCTCCACGGTGTTACACTAAGCTAAACTAAGCTAATAACTAACTAAAATACATGTAAATAATGATAAGTCTACGAGCTAACTTATGCTAGATAATAGTTGGGGTGACCGACACTTCACTATGGAATTTCCAATTCCTAACAGGTTCTACCTCGTGGAAGAACCCGGTGTCTAGCCATTTACCGGAAAAAGAGTAGGCGACGTTGTGAAGGCTTCTCCGCCATAAGGAGTTTGTGTCTTGTAGTGCTAACGAACTCTCGAGTAGGTGACTCGGGGAGTGGAGTAGGTCAAGGAAGGTGTCCTTGTAGCCGAACCACTATAAATACTCGTGTCGTGGTTTTGTGTTTCTTACTCTTTACCTTTGCATTACATATTTACATATCTATCTATCAACATCCAACATACACATTTAAATAGATTGACATAAGTCGATCTAAATATTTTAAAATGAAGTTTTAATCGGTAAAACTATTCAACCCCCCTTCTAGTTTTCCACATTTGTAAATTAATTAACCGAATAAAAGAATATGCGTACCTTTTAGAAATTCAAGAAACACACGATATTAAGAACTAGGAAAAAAACCCAAAACCCAAACCAAGGTTTATATATATTCGACCCTTTAAAATTCGACACCCAAGAATACCACAAACACAATTGTATTTGTTTTTCGTTCTTGTACACACGTACTAATATCGATTTGATGTGAAAAGCTAGGTTCTTGATCACGAACAAACCAAACACTTGTTCTTGTGAATGTAAAAATCGAATCCCTTGGGGAAGGGTATTACACAATCGGCCAAACACAAGGAGAATGAAAGAAGAATAGAAATTAGGTTTGCTAGTCACCAAGATTGGATTTATTAATACAAGGGGTTTGTATTTATAGGTAACTAATCTTGGAGAACAAGTTAAGCCTCCCTTGGGCTTTTTGAATACCCACGACCGGCCATAAGATCCCAAGAGAGGTTCTAGATCCTTCTTGTCCACTAATTTCATCACTAGTCCTTTTAGTTTACATTTAACGACCGTTAGTCTAAACTCGTTAAATATTAACTATCGTTAAGTATTTATTTCGTGACAAATAATTAATAATAATAACATTTATATGTTAATTATTTTTAACATCAATTCTCATACGTAATGTGTGCAATCCCGATGTCTTGAGTTTGAGTACGGTCATACGCATATTAAAAATATCCATAAACCTTTCAGCTCCCACTTGGATATTAATTAATATAGTAATGACATTGGTTTAGTCTAGCTTAACACGCCAATGCCCCTATATCGAATCGAGTATGGTCTCCTGGAAAAACCATTTAATGATTCATCATTTTTACTTATCCTTTTGCTACTAATACTACATTTAACTATGGATATGGATCAAGTCATTCTGTAAGCTAATATTCTGTTTCTCAATATATATGATTGAACAAGATTACCAAATCATCCGAAGGTATTCCAGATTGATCTTGGGTATAGCTATACAAACATCTTGTCAACCCTACGAGGGGCCCTAAATAGTATTATACTTTGAAACAAATTCAAATGAACAAATTCTCTTGACTACAAGCATAACTCATGAATTTTGAAACACTTCTGAAAATAGCCCTTATTACTACCGCCATTACGGATAGCGTTAGACTATCTCACACAAGTGTACTACATTCATAACAGTTATCTGGTATCTCAAGTCTGAGGATAAACATTCATGATTTACTTAATGACAAAGATCCATAAAGTATAATCATATTAAGTTGGGATCTGTCCTATATTCAATTCATTGAATATCATCTGAATCTGGTATGTCCCACGCATCAATATACTTTAAGTATATTCTACCAAAACTTAGATTTGTCTTAATTCAATGACATTCCCACATCATTGATCGACAACGGACTGTTTAGATTAACATAAGTCATTCACGGATTAAACATGCAAATATAGGATATAATATTAAGAAAATGAAAAATAAACATAAAAAAACTATTTTATTTCATTAAAATAATATTTGTTCATAACATCCTTTATCTAAATATTAATCACAGATCTGCATGAAACTACTAGCTAGACGAAGTCCTATCCCATCAGAATGGTGAGTAAGCTTTTCCTTTGGTAAAGGCTTCATAAAGGGATCAGCTAGATTATCATCTATATGAACTTTGAGTAGATTGATTTCACCTATTTTGACTTGTTCTCGAACATAGTGATATCGTCGAGGAAAATGTCTGGCGCCCTTCATGACTCCAGGCTCATTGGCAAATGTTATTGCAGCAGAGTTGTCACAATACACATTTAAAGGTAATTCGATTGAGGGCATTATTCCGAGTCCCGAAATGAATTTCCTAATCCAAACAGCTTCCATCGCAGCTTCTGAAGTAGCTATGTACTCAGATTCTGTAATAGACATTGCAGACGTAGTTTGTTTCTTGCTCTTCCAGTCTACTGCTCCTCCATTAATGACAAAGACATATCCCGTTTGAGACTTCTTATCATCTTTATCAGTTTGGAAAAACGCATCGCAAAACCCTATAACATCAAGTTCTCGCATCCGATTCCCACCATACACTAGAAACATTTCTTTAGTAGCCCTTAGATACTTAAGAATGTTCTTAACAGCATGCCAGTGCTTCACACCTGGATTCTGTTGATATCGACGAGTGATATTTTGTGCAAACGTACATCTTACCGCATACATGATAGATCCTACAGCCGAAGCATAATGAAATTTTCTCATGTGTGCCACCTCTTCAGGTGTTGACACGCATAGTTCACTACTTAAGCCATGTTCAACTTGCATTGGCAAATATCCCTTCTTTTAATTTTGCATATTGAATCTCTTCAATATTTTATCGATGTAAGTACTTTGACTTAGTCCAATCAATCGCCTTAATCTATCTCGGTAGATCTTGATTCCCAGAATATATGCTGCTTCCCCTAAGTCCTTCATGGAAAAGCACTTTCCAAGATAAGAGTTTACATCTTGCAAACTTGGAATGTCTTTTCCCATGATCAATATGTCATCGACATATAAGATAAGGAAAATAACATTACTCCCACTAGCTTTGTGATATACACATGGCTCATCAAGATTTTGAGTGAAACCAAATTTCTTGATTTCTTCGTCAAACTTCTTGTTCCATTGCCTTGATGCTTGCTTTAATCCATAAATGGATCTTTGAAGTTTGCATACACGCTTTGGAAATTTTGGATTCACAAACCCTTCAGGCTGCGCCATATAGATGTCCTCGTCTAGGCGACCGTTTAAGAAGGCAATTTTGACATCCATTTGCCATATCTCATAGTCATAGTACGCAGCTATAGCTATAAGAATCCTAATAGCTCTAATGTCTGCTACATGAGAAAAAGTCTCCTCGTAGTCTACCCTAAAAGTTTGAGTAAACCCTTGAGCTACAAGACGAGCTTTATAGGTGTGTACATTGCCATCCATGTCAGTCTTTATCTTATAGAGCCACTTACTTCCCACTACCTTAGAATTTGAAGGTAAGTCAACCTCTATCCAGACTTCGTTATCTCTCATGGATTGCATTTCCCCATTCATTGCGACTTGCCATTTATCCTTTTCAGGACTCATCATAGCAACCTTATAGTTAGCAGGTTCACCAAGATCCCCTAACATATATTCCTTAACTTCTACATTAAGACATAGACGTTCAGGTGCACGCGTAGTCCTTACAGATCTATGAATGGGAACCACTTCAACTTCAGGTGGAACACTTAGACTATTAGGTTCTACTTGAGGTTGGCTAGTGTTTTCAGAAGGTGATGTATCTTCTTGATCATCTTCCAGATCATAAACTCTCCCACTGAATTCATGAGATATGAGATCCCTTTCAAGGAAGTCTCCATACCTAGCAACAATTACTTTGTTTTCAGGTGGAAAGTAAAAGTAGTAACCCATAGTTTCTTTTAGGTATCCTACGAAGATACACTTAACAGATCTTTGTTGTAGCTTATCAGCTGAGTCACGTTTAACAAACGCCCACAACCCCAGACCTTTAAGTAAGACAAGTTGGGAGCTTTTCCATACCATACTTCATATGGAGTCTTATCAACCTTCTTAGTTGGAACCATATTCAAAATGCGAACAACAATTTCTAAAGCATAATCCCAAAAGGATAAGGGAAGAGTTGTAAGATTAAACATCGATCGCACCATGTCCAACAATGTACGATTTCTTCTCTCAGATACACCATTTTGTTGTGGAGTATATGGAGAAGTGAGCTGCTGGACAATCCCACACTCAACAAGATAATTGATGAGTGCTTATTCACTCATCGTTTTTACCCACCTAAGACCACTAAAATGACCAAAAACACCCAAATATGATCAAAATATCCTCGGAGTGTTTTTGTGTCTTGCAGGTACAAAAGGATTGAAAACAGAGCAAAAACGAGTAAAAACAAGCCGAAATCAGAGAAGTGCTGAAACAGACTGAGCCGAGAGTGGATTTTCAACATTTTCGGACCCCGAGACATGTTTTTGGAGTGAGCAGGGGGAAACAGACCTTAAAACCTAACCCGAAACCAAAATTTCAATTTTACCCTTCCCCGATACCCTACTGACCAAATTGCTACTTAAAACCAAAAAATCCAAAAATTCCATTTTAGCCTTCAAAACCATTTTTTATAAAAATTCATTTTTATTTAAAAACAATTTTTAGTTTTCTAAAAAAAAATTACAAAACTCAAAAACCAAAAAAATACATTTTTACTTTAAAACTCTTTTTTTACAAAATAAATTAAACCCCTAAACCATTGAACCCACATCCCCAAATCAGATAAACGTACCCTTTCCCCTTTTCCCTCCAAGTCCTTTTCTTCTACACCTCTTTTACCCAGACTCAAAAACCCAGGAACTCAACCTCACCTCTTTTAACCACCCAAATCCCCAACCCACTCACTCCATCAACCAATGCAATGTCACGGGTTACCCATTGCCACTTTGGCAATCCAAAGTGCAAAAGTTCCATCTATGGCTGGATGAGTCCTTGTTGGTACTGGACGGCTGAGATTATGTCAAAAGAAGCACAAGGATGTTAGTTTGCTGTTTTGTCTCACCAAACAAACACAAAAGCAGAAGAGAGAAGATAGAAGGCAGATTAATTCTTGTATAAATGGACACATAGGGAAAATGTAAAGTTTGTCTAGAAATTTTGTTCTAGTCCTTTGTTAGTTTAAGTTATGTTCTCTTTAAATTTCTGTCAACTTATTTAAATTCCTGTCTTGTAATTCCTTTTAATTGGTTAATCAAGTTTGCAAGTTTTTCTTTATGCTCATTAGTTCTTTTTCAAATTCATGTGTATGTGCTTAGCTTTGTTTAATATATGTTTTAAACATTCTATTACTCTTCAAAATCAGTTTTTTAGCCAAGTTTTAGCAGCCTTTTTATTTAAATTTGTTTTAAAATCTGATTTTCCCTCTAATAGGAGTGTTTGGATTCACATAATTTCTGGGTCGAAGGTCCATTCTTGACCCATTTTGGAAGTCAAAGATGGTTTTGTGAAGTGAAATTTGGATCAAAATGGTCTTACAAGTAGTGTTAGTTGCTGTTACTTTGTTTGAATAGATTTGAAAAAAAAAATCTCTTTTGCAGGAAATCTGCCCAACTGCCCTCTTTTGATCTCTAGTTTAGATGTGTTGGGTTTAGAATTAGGATGTGATATTGGTTTTAGAAGCAGCTTGTAGGATTAAGTCAATCTTTGTTTGCTTATATTTGGCTCTAGTGCTTCATAGATAGCTTTTTAGGCCCTTGAAAGTCACCCTTTTCTGTTTTGCTGTCCTAAACAGCAGCCCCATTGCAGCCCCCATAACAGCTTGTTAAAAGCTCAATAGTGGCTACCCTTTAGCTTGTAGGTACCTTATAGTCTGCCATTTATATTGTGAAAACATAGCGGGTGAATACGCTCCGCTTCAAACTTAAAACTTTTGTATCAAATATAGTATAAACCATTGCATTTGCAAATCTCGACGCGAGGATGCATTTAACGCATTACGGCATGTAAGGCCAACCCTTAATATCACATAAGATTCCGCAAGATTAATGGTTCATTAAAAATCAAGTTTCACCATTATTAGTCCGGTTGCTTTTTCTTGATCAAGCGTGTCATATTATGTAAAGTGTTAAATATAGTTTGTGACTATATGAAAGACCAAGTATGTGTCACAAACATAGACATCAACCACATAGAAAATAAACAATGTAATGCAAGAATAAGAGTAAAGCAATAAGTAAAAGGATAGACAAACCAACACGAGGATTTATAGTGGTTCAGCTACAAGGACACATTCCTTGCCCTACTCCACTCACCGAGTCACCTACTCAGAGTTCAGTAGTCACTACACCAACTCCTTATGGCGGAGAAGCCTTCACAACGTCGCTACACCTTTTCCGTACAAAGCTAAATACCGAGTTCTTTCACACCAAGGCGAACCACACCTATCACAACGTCGCCTACCCTTTATATGGTTCTAGGCTAACCACCGGGTTCTTTCACTCCAAGGTGAACCACACCTACACAACGTCACCTACTCTTTATTAGGTACTAGGCTAAGCACCTAGTTCCATTACTATGGAGGAACTACTACCCATCACAACACAACACCTAATCTCAAGGAGATCCACTCCTTGTTACAACACCATCAAGGATATCACCATCCTTAGATCCAAACAAATACTATATGTATAACGATGCACCTCATCGATTATACGACCTAGGAATTCTTCACTAATGCCATTTACACGATCCTTCAAAGACCTTTCACTAATGCCTTCAACACGGATCTTCGGCACTCTTCACAAATGCCTTTGACACATCTATGACACTCGTATGTTTTGTGGCCCAACATAACAAACCTTGTGTTTTATGGCACAAACACATAAACCATCTAGTCTAGTCATAGATACAAGAATATGATACTAGACAATATCCAAGACAATGTGTCTAATGGATATGAACTCCTAGACTAAACATCAAGAACCCAAAGAATGATGTAGTTAGTCTTCTATGAATGAAGATGACAAGTTTCCCAAGCTTGTTGTATAAGATCTTCATGTGCTTGTATCTTGTGATGGGTGATCACTTCAGTAGGTAAGGAAGCAAGATCTCTAAGCTTGCTTTGGAGGATCACTTTGGTATTATGATCATATTAGATGAGGGTGGTTTACATGTTTCCTAATGATCTAAATATCCTAGATTTGGTGGAGAGAAACTATGTGTGAAGGTGTGAAGAAATGGTAAGAAGTGGCTTGCTATTTATAGGCAAAAAGACCAAAACCATGTTCTACCCCAAGGATCCCTTCGGAGGGATCCGCCTTTGTAATTCCAAGGGATCCGTGGGATACTTGAGGGATCCATGCACGCTCTGTTTACCCATGGTTTATGGGTTAAAACTATGGGCTATGGGTCAAGGATTTGAGTGCCCACCAAGGTACAATGTATCTAGACATTGGGTATGGGTCTTGGGTCATGGGTCATGGGTTTTACCCAACATATTTACTTATTTTTACTTAAGTGTTTTATAAACTATTTAACTAAACATGTTTAATGGTTTGTTAGGGGTTTGATCATAATGCAACATAACTAACATGTACGAACCTTTGTTGTAGCATACAAGGACCTTGAGTCGTCGAGAGGTGTTGAGAGTATGTTGAGACAAGATATACTTACAAGTAACTTATACATTTTACGTTATGTATTACAAGTTACATGTTTGTCATCAACAAAACAAATGAGAATGTATAGATTAAATATCGTAATATTTGCACTAACAATCTCCCCTTTTGATGATGACAAAATATATGTAAACGTAATAGATAGGTAAAATGGAAAAGTTACTTGTGTCCCACTTCCATACATTAACTTCTTCGTTTACACTTTCTCCCCTTTTGTCGAAAACAAAAAGGGTGTGTCCTTTCTCCCAAGAATGGCGAGTTTGCATCATCCCTAGTGAAGTTAAAATAAAAACACCTTATTGCTCCAATTGGCACACTACGCCAATACATTCAACACGAAACACTAATGACGAAGCTTAGAAACTCATGACTTTGAGCTTGCACGTCTTCAAAAGGTGGTGATCTCGCCTTTAAGAGGAACCTAGAGAATCACACAAAAAAAATAGAAAGATCCTTTGAATTATAACCATTATTGCCAACGGCTCAATGGATCAAAATTTTTAGGCTTAACCTACATCAAGGTTAGTGTTAAGAAGAAAAGAAAAAGGAAAAATATATGATGAGAAAGAAATCTCACTTTTGTTGAAACATAAAGGAATTTTGAAGAATGAATGTGTGCATGCTCCCCCTTGACGGTTGCTCCCCCTTGTTAAAGGCGTCTAGTATTTTAGGAAGGCTAAGACTAAATTATTGCAAAATTTGCAATGTTTTAGCTTTGACGAAAAACTCCCCTTTATTGAGAGTGTCAAGTACTCCTAGTGTGTTTTGAAAATCTACAAAACAAAAAGTTAGTGCAAAATTATATTCGTCCTTGGACGAGTAAGTCATGTGATGCACTTTATAAATGCTCGACGGAAGCTCCCCCTAGCTTGAGGGCGTCAAAGAGAACCTAAAAAAAATTAGTGTAAAATTTCATCCATAAATAGACGAGAATCCCATACACATCAAAGTGTATATATATGAACCTACAAAGAAAGGATTAGTGTAAAAAAAATGATCCTACTACTTGCATCATCATGGTTGGTTTAGAGGTTGTAAGGTTTGTTCAAGTTTAAAAAAAAATGTGCTTAGGGATGAGACGCATTTCATTACGAAATTCACTTGGCTTTTGACAACATAGATGTTTGTGAAGGATGGTTGAGTGATCCGTGCTGAACCGTCAAGTTTTCTCACGCAAGCTGACCACTTGTGAATGGCCAACTGTAAGAAACTTAAAACAGCTCAAGCACAAACTCAATGAAGATCAGGGGAGTATAGTGTTTTCCCGGGTCGTTATGTCCCAAATGAAGCTATGCAATGGATCACCAAACGTATAGTGATCGAGAAATTTGAACAGAAAAAGGAATCTGATATGATTATAACTACAGAAAAAGCCAACAAATTACAGAGGCTTAAATGCAAATTAAAGGAAATTTAAAAAAGATAAAAAATATTAAATAAACGCTATCACTATTTGCAAAATGATGTTTTTGTTTTTATGTTTTTATAAAACTTAATTAGAAACTACGTAACGTACAAATGAAAATGTGAAACTTACACAATATTAATCCTAAAAATATGAAAATTATATTTTTACAAACCTAATGATAAAAGAAAATATTTAGAAAAATAAAATTATTTTTATAACTAATTATCTAATTATTATTAATTAAAAACTATTTTTATCTATTAAATAATAACCTAAAATACAAGAAAATATGAAATAAAGCTAGAAAAATAAAATTAAGACTTAGAAAAATCTAAAATGACAAAAAAGAAATTTCAAAACTATTTTTGTATTTTTCTGATTATTTTTGTATTTTCTATGAATTAAAAACTATTTAAAACTACTTAAATTACTTAAAATACAAATTTAACTAAGAAAAATCTAGAAAAATATTTTTTTTTTGTCTTTTTATATTTATCTTAACTTAAGAAAATTGAAAAATTATTTTTTGAAACTTTTCTTAATTTTTTATATTAAATGCTATTTAATAAGTCTTAAAAACTAATTAAAATCAAGAAAAATAGCAAACTAACTTGGAAAAATCTGAAAATTTCAAGAAAAGTCTAATTTAATATACTGGATCTAAGAAAAATAGAAAAACAGTGGCTTATGTGGAAGAAAATGAAACTGCAATGTAAGTGCTATTGCAATAAGCACTTAAAATAAGCAAATGGCTACCAAAGACATCCAACTGAACACAGAAGCTAAAATATGCTAAACCTACCCAATTGCAACTAATCTCAACTGCTTTAAACCTCTAAAACTCAAGTTGCTATGATTTGATTGATTTGGACAAAAGTACTAAAATCAGATTCTGGGGCTACTTTGGAGATTAAAATTAAGCACTTAGATAAGCTAGACCTAGAAGACAAATGTTGGAACCTCACCTAGACCTGTTCAGGTGCCTATAAACCAAAAATGAGCCAAAGATGAGCTCTAATGAGCTTGTTACAAGGGCTGCAAGACCCCTGTGCAGACTCAGTATCAACTGAGTCAGTGCACAGGGCAATTGACACCATGTTGTCAAGCATCTTAGAGCCTTATAAAAAAATGACAAAATTCTATAAAAGTGACAATAAGAAAGTAGACAAACAGAAGTTTTTAAAATCCCAAGTTTCACTGAAATTGGCCCAGAAATGAACTCATGAAAATTCACCCCAGTTGGGTGAAAAACTGGTTTTTGACAATTTGACTTGTTGACAGATTTTGATACTTTGACTAATTTGAGATTAGAGACCAATTTGCTTGCTTATAAATGATGTATTAAGGTGAAATAAGGTTGTAAAAAGCTAGGTTAACTAAATCTACACCTAAATGCTTAATATGCTAAGCTGATTTCAACAGTAATGTTCCTAAGATTGGGCCAAAGGTGATTTTGACTTTTTAAAGAATAGGCTATAGATATTATGCCTAAACTACTAATCCTAGACCTTAAGTGAACTACCTGAGCACCTATTATCCCCTGAAACAAACCCAAAGATAGCAAAACAACCTGAACCAAACACTCTTTTATACCTATGGAATGCACTCTATACTAACCTACACTTAAATCCGATTAATGCCAAATAATAGAACTATAGTATGACTACCAAATATGAGCTAAAAACAGCAGAAACAACAATGAAGCATCATAAAAACAGGATATGCAATATGCTTGTTTAGAGAGTGAGCTTACATGTGATCCTAGCCACCATGGCTTGCAAATCAGATAAGCACCACTAACCTAAACTCTCTTATCACTCCCAATGGGACACAATTCAACCCAATCCATCTTCAATTCAGCAATACAGAACAAGCTAACCCATAACTCTGCATCTTTGACTTTTATTTACCAAATTGATTTTCTTAGAAAATTGCATTTAAGACAGGAAACTGCTCCAAATTTCTTTAGTAACACTAAGAATAACTGAGATAAACTGAATTGAACCAGCAAAACAGAGTGAAACTTTAAAATGACAAGAACACTTTTTTGGCGGGAAATTTAGAACAAGCAATAAATTAGAAATTGGCTGCTGAAACTGATGAATTGATGCATAAAGTACTTGTTTATTACTCAAAAACTTGAAACCCAGCTAAAAGATTACATTAAAAGTTAAAACGATTACATGAATTTAAGTAAATGGTCTAAAAAACAAGGACAACCCTTTTCTCTGTCTTCTCTCTTCATTTATATGCTTCATTAGGGTTTCTCCACTCAATCCTAGCCATTGATTTGGTGTTGTTGATCTCCACCCTTGGTTTCTTATTTTACGCCAAAATTGAAGATAGTGGGAAAATCTTCTATATCTGATAACTTGTAGATGAGGAATCATTTAATGTTCTTTGGATTTTGGTGGATGTGGGGGAACATGGGAGTGGTTTTTGTGAGTGGAAAGATGGGAGGAAGAGTGTGTCTGAGAGAAGCTTTGGGAAGGAAGACAGGTTTTTGGCGCGGGTTATTATTATGAAGGGGTCAAATGGGAAGGGTCCAAAGGTAAAAGGCGTGGTCCAATTTGGTTTGACAGGGTCCAAGGGTTTATAAAGGGTTAATAACACAAGGACTTATGTTGCCAATTCCAAATTCAAGGACCAATCGCCAATTATGCAAAGTTGTTCCAAGGGCTAAAAGTGACAATCTCCAAAAGTACAAGGATCAAACTTGACATTTTCCAATTTTCCAAGGACCATTTTTGCCAATTTTCAAACTTGGAGGACCAAACTTGTATTTTCTCAAAACTTTTGACATTTTTCACCAAAGGACTAATTTTGACAACTTATGATTTTAAAAGGACCTTTGGTGATTTTACTTTTGAAATTATGAGCTCGGGGACTACTTCGACAATTTTTGAAACTTGGGGATGAACGCCAATTATGAAAAATTTGCTCATTTTTCATCTGATTTTGAACATTTTGCATCTAAAACATATAAAATGCAATTTTGAGATATTTTCAGTATTTTGATGCATTTCTGAGCATTTTAAACGTTTTCGCTTCAGATTTGACCAAAAATGATGAGTATTTACACACTCATCAATCCCCCACACTAAACTATTGCTAGTCCCTAGCAATCTTTTGAGAAAAACTTAATGGATTTGAATCTCTTTACCAAAAGCCATTACTCCTGGAGTAGCCAAATGTTTTAGTTCAAGTAAGAACCATGGTACAACGATAACCATGTGATTTTGAGCAAACCACCAGCTTTCAACGGATTTGGTTTGTCTTTACCGTAAGCCGTTTGCTCTCGACTAGCCAACTCTTAGATAAATTATCAATATTATCTTTGGTGAGCCGATTACCAATTATGGTTTTTCCACCGCCTTTACCACAAGCCATAAACTTGCGGGCTAGCCAACTCTTCACTTTTTAGGATATGGTGAGTTGAATACCATACAATTTTGGGCAAATTGCAAGCCGTCAACGGATTTGAGATATCTTTACCAAGAGCCGTTTGCTCCTGGATTAGCCCATCCTTTTGTTTATTAGACATGGCGGACTGATAACCAATTGAGTAAGTGCAAAACACTTACTAAAAAAAAATTTGGCCAAAATGGGGAATTAGGCGGAATAATTACATGATAAAATTCGTGAGAATCCCCCCACACTTAGAAATGAATATTGCCCTCAATATTCAAAGTACCCATTATGCCGAAACAAAGAACGAAAAGGGAAATACTACGGCCATTATTATTTGAAAGTTTTTTGATCCTGAACCGCAAGTTTTTCACGCCAGTTTCCACTCATCACTTGAACTGAATGGCCAACTGTAAGAAACTTAAAACAGCTCAAGCACAAACTCAATGAAGATCAGGGGAGTATAGTGTTTCCCCAGGTCGTTATGTCCCAAATGAGCTATGCAATGGATCACCAAACGTATAGTGATCGAGAAATTTGAACAGGAAAAGGAATCTGATATGATTATAACTACAGAAAAAGCCAACAAATTACAGAGGCTTAAATGCAAATTAAAGGAAATTTAAAAAAGATAAAAAATATTAAATAAACGCTATCACTATTTGCAAAATGATGTTTTTGTTTTTATGTTTTTATAAAACTTAATTAGAAACTACGTAACGTACAAATGAAAATGTGAAACTTACACAATATTAATCCTAAAAATATGAAAATGATATTTTTACAAACCTAATGATAAAAGAAAATATTTATAAAAAGAAAATTATTTTTATAACTAATTATCTAATTATTTTTAATTAAAAACTATTTTTGACTATTAAATAATAACCTAAAATACAAGAAAATATGAAATAAAGCTAGAAAAATAAAATTATGACTCAGAAAAATCTAAAATAACAAAAGAGAATTTTCAAAACTATTTTTGTATTTTTCTGATTATTTTAGTATTTTCTATGAATTAAAAAACTATTTAAAACTACTTAAATTACTTAAAAATACAAATTTAACTAAGAAAAATCTAGAAAAATATTTTTTTGTCTTTTTATATTTATCTTAACTTAAGAAAATTGAAAAATTATTTTTTTGAAACTTTTCTTAATTTTTTATATTAAATGCTATTTAATAAGTCTTAAAAACTAATTAAAATCAAGAAAAATAGCAAACTAACTTGGAAAAATCTGAAAATTTCAAGAAAAGTCTAATTTAATATACGGATCTAAGAGAAAATAGAAAAACAGGGCTTATGTGGAAGAAAATGAAACTGCAATGTAAGTGCTATTGCAATAAGCACTTAAAATAAGCAAATGGCTACCAAAGACATCCAACTGAACACAGAAGCTAAAATATGCTAAACCTACCCAATTGCAACTAATCTCAACTGCTTTAAACCTCTAAAACTCAAGTTGCTATGATTTGATTGATTTGGACAAAAGTACTAAATCGAGGGCTACTTTGGAGATTAAAATTAAGCACTTAGATAAGCTAGACCTAGAAGACAAATGTTGGAACCTCACCTAGACCTGGTCAGGTGCCTATAAACCAAAAATGAGCCAAAGATGAGCTCTAATGAGCTTGTTACAAGGGCTGCAAGACCCCTCGTGACTCAAGATCAATCGAGTCGGCACAGTGGCAATGACACCATGTTGTCAAGCATCTTAGAGCCTTATAAAAAAATGACAAAATTCTATAAAAGTGACAATAAGAAAGTAGACCAACAAGTTTTAAAATCCCAAGTTTCACTGAAATTGGCCCGAAATGAACTCATGAAAATTCACTCAGTTGGTTGAAAACTGGTTTTGACAATTTGACTTGTTGACAGATTTTGATACTTTGACTAATTTGAGATTAAAGACCAATTTGCTTGCTTATAAATGATGTGTTAAAGTGAAATAAGGTTGTAAAAAGCTAGGTTAACTAAATCTACACCTAAATGCTTAATATGCTGTTTGATTTCAACAGTAATGTTCCTAAGATTGGGCCAAAGGTGATTTTGACTTTTTAAAGAATAGGCTATAGATATTATGCCTAAACTACTAATCCTAGACCTTAAGTGAACTACCTGAGCACCTATTATCCCCTGAAACAAACCCAAAGATAGCAAAACAACCTGAACCAAACACTCTTTTATACCTATGGAATGCACTCTATACTAACCTACACTTAAATCTGACCAATGCCAAAGAATAGAACTATAGTATAATTACCAAATATGAGTTAAAAACAGCAGAAACAACAATGAAGCATCATAAAAACAGATTATGCAATTTGCTTGTTTAGAAAATGAGCTTACATGAGATCCTAGCCACCATGGCTTGCAAATCAGATAAGCACCACTAACCTAAACTCTCTTATCACTCCCAATGGGACACAATTCAACCCAATCCATCTTCAATTCAGCAATACAGAACAAGCTAACCCATAACTCTGCATCTTTGACTTTTATTTACCAAATTGATTTTCTTAGAAAATTGCATTTAAGACAGGAAACTGCTCCAAATTTCTTTAGTAACACTAAGAATAACTGAGATAAACTGAATTGAACCAAAGAAAACAGAGTGAAACTTTAAAATGACAAGAACACTTTTTTGGCGGGAAATTTAGAACAAGCAATAAATTAGAAATTGGCTGCTGAAACTGATGAATTGATGCATAAAGTACTTGTTTATTACACAAAAACTTGAAACCCAGCTAAAAGATTACATTAAAAGTTAAAACGATTACATGAATTTAAGTAAATGGTCTAAAAAACAGTGACAACCCTTTTCTCTGTCTTCTCTCTTCATTTATATGCTTCATTAGGGTTTCTCCACTCAATCCTAGCCATTGATTTGGTGTTGTTGATCTCCACCCTTGGTTTCTTATTTTGGCGCCAAAATTGAAGATAGTGGGAAAATCTTCTATATCTGATAACTTGTAGATGAGGAATCATTTAATGTTCTTTGGATTTTGGTGGAGGTGGGGGAACATGGGAGTGGGTTTGTGAGCTGGAAAGATGGGAGGAAGAGTGTGTGCAGAGAAGCAGTTGGGAAGAAGACAGGGTTTTTGGCGCGGGGTTATTATTATGAAGGGGGTCAAATGGGAAGGGTCCAAAGGTAAAAGGCAGGGTCCAATTTGGTTTGACAGGGGTCCAAGGGTTTATAAAGGGTTAATAACACAAGGACTTATGTTGCCAATTCTAAAAATTCAAGGACCAATCCTGTCAATTATGCAAAGTTGTTCCAAGGGCTAAAAGTGACAATCTCCAAAAGTACAAGGATCAAACTTGACATTTTCCAATTTTCCAAGGACCATTTTTGCCAATTTTCAAACTTGGAGGACCAAACTTGTATTTTCTCAAAACTTTTGACATTTTTATCCAAAGGACTAATTTTGACAACTTATGATTTTAAAAGGACCTTTGGTGATTTTTCTTTTGAAATTATGAGCTCAGGGACTACTTCTGACAATTTTTGAAACTTGGGGGACTGAAACTGCCAATTATGAAAACTTTGCTCATTTTTCATCCGATTTTGAACATTTTGCATCTGAAACATATAAAATGCAATTTTGGAATAATTTCAGTATTTTGATGTATTCTCGAGCATTTTTAAACGTTTTGCAGTTCAGATTTGACCAAAAATGATGAGTATTTACACACTCATCAATCCCCACACTAAACTATTGCTAGTCCCTAGCAATCTTTTGAGAAAAACTTAATGGATTTGAATCTCTTTACCAAAAGCCATTACTTCTCGAGTAGCCAAATGTTTTAGTTCAAGTAAGAACCATGGTACACCGATAACCATGTGATTTTGAGCAAACCACCAGCTTTCAACGGGTTTGGTTTGTCTTTACCGTAAGCCGCTTGCTCGACTAGCCAACTCTTAGATAAATTATCAATATTATCTTTGGTGAGCTGATTACCAATTATGGTTTTTCCACCGCCTTTACCACAAGCCATAAACTTGCGGGCTAGCCAACTCTTCACTATTTAGGATATGGTGAAATGAATACCATACAATTTTGGGCAAATTGCAAGTCGTCAACGGATTTGAGATATCTTTACCAAGAGCCGTTTGCTCTTGGATTAGCCCATCCTTTTGTTTATTAGACATGTCGGACTGATAACCAATTGAGTAAGTGCAAAAACACTTACTCCAAAAAACAAATTTGGCCAAAAATGGGGAATTAAAGGAATAATTACATGATAAAATTCGTGAGAATCCCCCCCACACTTAGAAATGAATATTGCCCTCAATATTCAAAGTACCGGCTGTTATGCCGAAACAAAGAACGTAAAAGGGAAATACTACGGCCATTATTTTGAAAGTTTTTTTTTGATCCGGTAACCGTCAAGTTTTCACGCAAGTGACCACTTGTGAATGGCCAACTGTAAGAAACTTAAAACATCTCAGGCACAAACTCAATGAAGATCAGGGGAGTATAGTGTTTCCCCGGGTCGTTATGTCCCTGAGCTATGCAATGGATCACCAAACGATAGTGATCGAGAAATTTGAACAGAAAAAGGAATCTGATATGATTATAACTACAGAAAAAGCCAACAAATTACAGAGGCTTAAATGCAAATTAAAGGAAATTTAAAAAAGATAAAAAATATTAAATAAACGCTATCACTATTTGCAAAATGATGTTTTTGTTTTTATGTTTTTATAAAACTTAATTAGAAACTACGTAACGTACAAATGAAAATGTGAAACTTACACAATATTAATCCTAAAAATATGAAAATGATATTTTTACAAACCTAATGATAAAAGAAAATATTTAGAAAAAGAAAATTATTTTTATAACTAATTATCTAATTATTATTAATTAAAAACTATTTTTGACTATTAAATAATAACCTAAAATACAAGAAAATATGAAATAAAGCTAGAAAAATAAAATTATGACTTAGAAAAATCTAAAATAACAAAAGAGAATTTTCAAAACTATTTTTGTATTTTTCTGATTATTTTAGTATTTTCTATGAATTAAAAAACTATTTAAAACTACTTAAATTACTTAAAAATACAAATTTAACTAAGAAAAATCTAGAAAAATATTTTTTTGTCTTTTTATATTTCTCTTAACTTAAGAAAATTGAAAAATTATTTTTTTGAAACTTTTCTTAATTTTTTATATTAAATGCTATTTAATAAGTCTTAAAAACTAATTAAAATCAAGAAAAATAGCAAACTAACTTGGAAAAATCTGAAAATTTCAAGAAAAGTCTAATTTAATATACTGGATCTAAGAAAAATAGAAAAACAGTGGCTTATGTGGAAGAAAATGAAACTACAATGTAAGTGCTATTGTAATAAGCACTTAAAATAAGCAAATGGCTACCAAAGACATCCAACTGAACACAGAAGCTAAAATATGCTAAACCTACCCAATTGCAACTAATCTCAACTGCTTTAAAATTCTAAAACTCAAGTTGCTATGATTTGATTGATTTGGACAAAAGTACTAAAATCAGATTCTGGGGCTACTTTGGAGATTAAAATTAAGCACTTAGATAAGCTGGACCTAGAAGACAAATGTTGGAACCTCACCTAGACCTGGTCAGGTGCCTATAAACCAAAAACGAGCCAAAGATGAGCTCTAATGAGCTTGTTACAAGGTTTGCAAGACCCCTGCATCAGATCAACCTGAGTCGAAATTACTGCGGCAATTGACACCATGTTGTAAAGCATCTTAGAGCCTTATAAAAAAATGACAAAATTCTATAAAAGTGACAATAAGAAAGTAGACCAACAGAAGTTTTTAAAATCCCAAGTTTCACTGAAATTGGCCCAGAAATGAACTCATGAAAATTCACTCCAGTTGGGTGAAAAACTGGTTTTTGACAATTTGACTTGTTGACAGATTTTGATACTTTGACTAATTTGAGATTAAAGACCAATTTGCTTGCTTATAAATGATGTGTTAAAGTGAAATAAGGTTGTAAAAAGCTAGGTTAACTAAATCTACACCTAAATGCTTAATATGCTAAGCTGATTTCAACAGTAATGTTCCTAAGATTGGGCCAAAGGTGATTTTGACTTTTTAAAGAATAGGCTATAGATATTATGCCTAAACTACTAATCCTAGACCTTAAGTGAACTACCTGAGCACCTATTATCCCCTGAAACAAACCCAAAGACAGCAAAACAACCTGAACCAAACACTCTTTTATACCTATGGAATGCACTCTATACTAACCTACACTTAAATCTGACCAATGCCAGCAATAGAACTATAGTATAATTACCAAATATGAGTTAAAAACAGCATAAACAACAATGAAGCATCATAAAAACAGATTATGCAATTTGCTTGTTTAGAAAATGAGCTTACATGAGATCCTAGCCACCATGGCTTGCAAATCAGATAAGCACCACTAACCTAAACTTTCTTATCACTCCCAATGGGACACAATTCAACCCAATCCATCTTCAATTCAAAGAATACGAACAAGCTAACCCATAACTACATCTTTGACTTTTATTGACCAAATTGATTTTCTTAGAAAATTGCATTTAAGAGAGGAAACTGCTCCAAATTTCTTTAGTAACACTAAGAATAACTGAGATAAACTGAATTGAACCAGCAAAACAGAGTGAAACTTTAAAATGACAAGAACACTTTTTTGGCGGGAAATTTAGAACAAGCAATAAATTAGAAATTGGCTGATGAAACTGATGAATTGATGCATAAAGTACTTGTTTATTACACAAAAACTTGAAACCCAGCTAAAAGATTACATTAAAAGTTAAAACGATTACATGGATTTAAGTAAATGGTCTAAAAAACAGTGACAACCCTTCTTCTCTTTTTCTCTCTCTTATAAGCTTCATTAGGGTTTTTCTTCTCAATCCTGGCCATTGATTTGGTGTTGTTGATCTCCACCCTTGGTTTCTTATTTTGGCGCCAAAATTGAAGATAGTGGGAAAATCTTCTATATCTGATAACTTGTAGATGAGGAATCATTTAATGTTCTTTGGATTTTGGTGGAGGTGGGGGAACATGGGAGTGGGTTTGTGAGCTGGAAAGATGGGAGGAAGAGTGTGTGCAGAGAAGCAGTTGGGAAGAAGACAGGGTTTTTGGCGCGGGGTTATTATTATGAAGGGGGTCAAATGGGAAGGGTCCAAAGGTAAAAGGCAGGGTCCAATTTGGTTTGACAGGGGTCCAAGGGTTTATAAAGGGTTAATAACACAAGGACTTATGTTGCCAATTCTGAAAATTCAAGGACCAATCCTGTCAATTATGCAAAGTTGTTCGAAGGGCTAAAAGTGACAATCTCCAAAAGTACAAGGATCAAACTTGACATTTTCCAATTTTCCAAGGACCATTTTTGCCAATTTTCAAACTTGGAGGACCAAACTTGTATTTTCTCAAAACTTTTGACATTTTTCACCAAAGGACTAATTTTGACAACTTATGATTTTAAAAGGACCTTTGGTGATTTTTCTTTTGAAATTATGAGCTCAGGGACTACTTCTGACAATTTTTGAAACTTGGGGGACTGAAACTGCCAATTATGAAAAATTTGCTCATTTTTCATCTGATTTTGAACATTTTGCATCTGAAACATATAAAATGCAATTTTGAAATATTTTCAGTATTTTGATGTATTTCGAGCATTTTAAACGTTTTGCAGTTCAGATTGACCAAAAAATGATGAGTATTTACACACTCATCAATCCCCCACACTAAACTATTGCTAGTCCCTAGCAATCTTTTGAGAAAAACTTAATGGATTTGAATCTCTTTACCAAAAGCCATTACTTCTAGAGTAGCCAAATGTTTTAGTTCAAGTAAGAACCTTGGTACACCGATAACCATGTGATTTTGAGCAAACCACCAGCTTTCAACGGATTTGGTTTGTCTTTACCGTAAGCCGTTTGCTCGGACTAGCCAACTCTTAGATAAATTATCAATATTATCTTTGGTGAGCTGATTACCAATTATGGTTTTCCACCTGCCTTTACCACAAGCCATAAACTTGCGGGCTAGCCAACTCTTCACTTTTTAGGATATGGTGAGTGGAATACCATACAATTTTGGGCAAATTGCAAGCCGTCCAACGGATTTGAGATATCTTTACCAAGAGCCGTTTGCTCCTGGATTAGCCAATCCTTTTGTTTATTAGACATGGCGGATTGATAACCAATTGAGTAAGTGTAAAACACTTACTCCAAAAAAAATTTTGGCCAAAAATGGGGAATTAGGCGAATAATTACATGATAAAATTTGAGAATCCCCACACTTAGAAATGAATATTGCCCTCAATATTCAAAGTACGGCTGTTATGCCAGAAACAAAGAACGTAAAGGGAAATACTACGGCCATTATTATTTGAAAGTTTTTTTTTGATCCGTCTTTAACCGTCAAGTTTTCACGCAGTTGACCACTTGTGAATGGCCAAGCGTAAGAAACTTAAAACGCTCAAGCACAAACTCAATGAAGATCGAGTATAGTGTTTCCCGGTCGTTATGTCCCAAATGAGCTATGCAATGGATCACCAAACGATATAGTGATCGAGAAATTTGAACGAAAAGAATCGATATGATTATAACTACAGAAAAAGCCAACAAATTACAGGGGCTTAAATGCAAATTAAAGGAAATTTAAAAAGATAAAAATATTAAATAAACGCTATCACTATTTGCAAAATGATGTTTTTGTTTTTATGTTTTTATAAAACTTAATTAGAAACTACGTAACGTACAAATGAAAATGTGAAACTTACACAATATTAATCCTAAAAATATGAAAATGATATTTTTACAAACCTAATGATAAAATAAAATATTTAGAAAAAGAAAATTATTTTTATAACTAATTATCTAATTATTATTAATTAAAAACTATTTTTGACTATTAAATAATAACCTAAAATACAAGAAAATATGAAATAAAGCTAGAAAAATAAAATTATGACTTAGAAAAATCTAAAATAACAAAAGAGAATTTTCAAAACTATTTTTGTATTTTTCTGATTATTTTAGTATTTTCTATGAATTAAAAAACTATTTAAAACTACTTAAATTACTTAAAAATACAAATTTAACTAAGAAAAATCTAGAAAAATATTTTTTTGTCTTTTTATATTTATCTTAACTTAATAAAATTGAAAAATTATTTTTTTGAAACTTTTCTTAATTTTTTATATTAAATGCTATTTAATAAGTCTTAAAAACTAATTAAAATCAAGAAAAATAGCAAACTAACTTGGAAAAATCTGAAAATTTCAAGAAAAGTCTAATTTAATATACTGGATCTAAGAAAAATAGAAAAACAGTGGCTTATGTGGAAGAAAATGAAACTGCAATGTAAGTGCTATTGTAATAAGCACTTAAAATAAGCAAATGGCTACCAAAGACATCCAACTGAACACAGAAGCTAAAATATGCTAAACCTACCCAATTGCAACTAATATCAACTGCTTTAAACCTCTAAAACTCAAGTTGCTATGATTTGATTGATTTGGACAAAAGTACTAAAATCAGATTCTAGGGCTACTTTGGAGATTAAAATTAAGCACTTAGATAAGCTGGACCTAGAAGACAAATGTTGGAACCTCACCTAGACCTGGTCAGGTGCCTATAAACCAAAAATGAGCCAAAGATGAGCTCTAATGAGCTTGTTACAAGGGCTGCAAGACCCCTGTGCAGACTCAGTATCAACTGAGTCAGTGCACAGGGCAATTGACACCATGTTGTCAAGCATCTTAGAGCCTTATAAAAAAATGACAAAATTCTATAAAAGTGACAATAAGAAAGTAGACCAACAGAAGTTTTTAAAATCCCAAGTTTCACTGAAATTGGCCCAGAAATGAACTCATGAAAATTCACTCCAGTTGGGTGAAAAACTGGTTTTTGACAATTTGACTTGTTGACAGATTTTGATACTTTGACTAATTTGAGATTAAAGACCAATTTGCTTGCTTATAAATGATGTGTTAAAGTGAAATAAGGTTGTAAAAAGCTAGGTTAACTAAATCTACACCTAAATGCTTAATATGCTAAGCTGATTTCAACAGTAATGTTCCTAAGATTGGGCCAAAGGTGATTTTGACTTTTTAAAGAATAGGCTATAGATATTATGCCTAAACTACTAATCCTAGACCTTAAGTGAACTACCTGAGCACCTATTATCCCCTGAAACAAACCCAAAGACAGCAAAACAACCTGAACCAAACACTCTTTTATACCTATGGAATGCACTCTATACTAACCTACACTTAAATCTGACCAATGCCAAAGAATAGAACTATAGTATAATTACCAAATATGAGTTAAAAACAGCAGAAACAACAATGAAGCATCATAAAAACAGATTATGCAATTTGCTTGTTTAGAAAATGAGCTTACATGAGATCCTAGCCACCATGGCTTGCAAATCAGATAAGCACCACTAACCTAAACTCTCTTATCACTCCCAATGGGACACAATTCAACCCAATCCATCTTCAATTCAGAAATACAGAACAAGCTAACCCATAACTCTGCATCTTTGACTTTTATTGACCAAATTGATTTTCTTAGAAAATTGCATTTAAGACAGGAAACTGCTCCAAATTTCTTTAGTAACACTAAGAATAACTGAGATAAACTGAATTGAACCAGCAAAACAGAGTGAAACTTTAAAATGACAAGAACACTTTTTTGGCGGGAAATTTAGAACAAGCAATAAATTAGAAATTGGCTGCTGAAACTGATGAATTGATGCATAAAGTACTTGTTTATTACACAAAAACTTGAAACCCAGCTAAAAGATTACATTGAAAGTTAAAACGATTACATGAATTTAAGTAAATGGTCTAAAAAATAGTGACAACCCCTTTCTCTGTCTTCTCTCTTCATTTATATGCTTCATTAGGGTTTCTCCACTCAATCCTAGCCATTGATTTGGTGTTGTTGATCTCCACCCTTGGTTTCTTATTTTGGCGCCAAAATTGAAGATAGTGGGAAAATCTTCTATATCTGATAACTTGTAGATGAGGAATCATTTAATGTTCTTTGGATTTTGGTGGAGGTGGGGGAACATGGGAGTGGGTTTGTGAGCTGGAAAGATGGGAGGAAGAGTGTGCAGAGAAGATTGGGAAGAAGACAGGTTTTTGGCTGGGTTATTATTATGAAGGGGGTCAAATGGGAAGGGTCCAAAGGTAAAAGGCAGGGTCCAATTTGGTTTGACAGGGTCCAAGGGTTTATAAAGGGTTAATAACACAAGGACTTATGTTGCCAATTCTAAAAATTCAAGGACCAATCCATCAATTATGCAAAGTTGTTCCAAGGGCTAAAAGTGACAATCTCCAAAAGTACAAGGATCAAACTTGACATTTTCCAATTTTCCAAGGACCATTTTTGCCAATTTTCAAACTTGGAGGACCAAACTTGTATTTTCTCAAAACTTTTGACATTTTTCACCAAAGGACTAATTTTGACAACTTATGATTTTAAAAGGACCTTTGGTGATTTTTCTTTAGAAATTATGTGCTCAGGGACTACGACAATTTTGAAACTTGGGGACTGAAGCGCCAATTATGCAAACTTTGCTCATTTTTCATCTGATTTTGAACATTTTGCATCTGAAACATATAAAATGCAACTTTGAAATATTTTCAAGATTTTGATGTATTTGAGCATTTTAAAGCTTTGCGGTTCAGATTTGACCAAAAATGATGAGTATTTACACACTCATCAATCCCCACACTAAACTATTGCTAGTCCCTAGCAATCTTTTGAGAAAAACTTAATGGATTTGAATCTCTTTACCAAAAGCCATTACTTCTGGAGTAGCCAAATGTTTTAGTTCAAGTAAGAACCATGGTACACAGATAACCATGTGATTTTGAGCAAACCACCGACTTTCAACGGTTTGGTTTGTCTTTACCGTTTTGCTCTGACTAGCCAACTCTTAGATAAATTATCAATATTATCTTTGGTGAGCTGATTACCAATTATGGTTTTTCCATTGCCTTTACCACAAGCCATAAACTTGCGGGCTAGCCAACTCTTCACTTTTAGGATATGGTGAGCTGAATACCATACAATTTTGGGCAAATTGCAAGCCGTCAACGATTTTGAGATATCTTTACCAAGAGCCGTTTGCTCTGGATTAGCCAATCCTTTTGTTTATTAGACATGGCGGACTGATAACCAATTGAGTAAGTGCAAAAACACTTACTCCAAAAAAAAAAAAAAAAATTGGCCAAAAATGGGGGAATTAGGCGGAATAATTACATGATAAAATTCGTGAGAATCCCCCCCACACTTAGAAATGAATATTGCCCTCAATATTCAAAGTACCGGCTGTTATGCCGAAAAAAAGAACGTAAAAGGGAAATACTACGGCCATTATTTGAAATTTTTTTTTTTTTTTTGATCCATGCTGAACCGTCAAGTTTTCTCACGCAAGCTGACCACTTGTGAATGGCCAACCAAAAGAAACTTGCTCAAGCACAAACTCAATGAAGATCGGGGAGTATAGTGTTTCCCAGGTCGTTATGTCCCAGTGAGCTATGCAATGGATCACCAAACGTATAGTGATCGAGAAATTTGAACAGAAAAAGGGATTTGATATGATTATAACTGAAAAAAGCCAACAAATTACAGAGGCTTAAATGCAAATTAAAGGAAATTTAAAAAGATAAAAAATATTAAATAAACGCTATCACTATTTGCAAAATGATGTTTTTGTTTTTATATTTTTATAAAACTTAATTAGAAACTACGTAACGTACAAATGAAAATGTAAAACTTACACAATATTAATCCTAAAAATATGAAAATGATATTTTTACAAACCTAATGATAAAAGAAAATATTTAGAAAAAGAAAATTATTTTTATAACTAATTATCTAATTATTATTAATTAAAAACTATTTTTGACTATTAAATAATAACCTAAAATACAAGAAAATATGAAATAAAGCTAGAAAAATAAAATTATGACTTAGAAAAATCTAAAATAACAAAAGAGAATTTTCAAAACTATTTTTGTATTTTTCTGATTATTTTAGTATTTTCTATGAATTAAAAAACTATTTAAAACTACTTAAATTACTTAAAAATACAAATTTAACTAAGAAAAATCTAGAAAAATATTTTTTTGTCTTTTTATATTTATCTTAACTTAATAAAATTGAAAAATTATTTTTTTGAAACTTTTCTTAATTTTTTATATTAAATGCTATTTAATAAGTCTTAAAAACTAATTAAAATAAAAAAAAATAGCAAACTAACTTGGAAAATTCTGAAAATTTCAAGAAAAGTCTAATTTAATATACTGGATCTAAGAAAAATAGAAAAACAGTGGCTTATGTGGAAGAAAATGAAACCCAATGTAAGTGCTATTGTAATAAGCACTTAAAATAACAAATGGCTACCAAAGACATCCAGTGAACAGGAAGCTAAAATATGCTAAACCTACCCAATTGCAACTAATATCAACTGCTTTAAACCTCTAAAACTCAAGTTGCTATGATTTGATTGATTTGGACAAAAGTACTAAAATCAGATTCTAGGGCTACTTTGGAGATTAAAATTAAGCACTTAGATAAGCTGGACCTAGAAGACAAATGTTTGAACCTCACCTAGACCAGTGGGTGCCTATAAACCAAAATGAGCCAAAGATGAGCTCTAATGAGCTTGTTACAAGGGTTTGCCACAGATGGAACTAAATCAGTATCAAGTCAAGGTCAGTGCGAGGCAATGACACCATGTTGTCAAGCATCTTAGAGCCTTATAAAAAAATGACAAAATTCTATAAAAGTGACAATAAGAAAGTAGACCAACAGAAGTTTTTAAAATCCCAAGTTTCACCGAAATTGGCCCGAGAAATGAACTCATGAAAATTCACTCAGGTTGGGTGAAAAGCTGGTTTTGACAATTTGACTTGTTGTGATTTTGATACTTTGAATAATTTGAGATTAAAGACCAATTTGCTTGCTTATAAATGATGTGTTAAAGTGAAATAAGGTTGTAAAAAGCTAGGTTAACTAAATCTACACCTAAATGCTTAATATGCTAGTGATTTCAACAATGATAATGTTCCTAAGATTGGGCCAAAGGTGATTTTGACTTTTTAAAGAATAGGCTATAGATATTATGCCTAAACTACTAATCCTAGACCTTAAGTGAACTACCTGAGCACCTATTATCCCCTGAAACAAACCCAAAGAAAACAACCTGAACCAAACACTCTTTTATACCTATGGAATGCACTCTATACTAACCTACACTTAAATCGACCAATGCCAGACAATAGAACTATAGTATAATTACCAAATATGAGTTAAAAAGCGGCATAAACAACAATGAAGCATCATAAAAGCAGTTATGCAATTTGCTTGTTTAGAAAATGAGCTTACATGAGATCCTAGCCACCATGGCTTGCAAATCAGATAAGCACCACTAACCTAAACTCTCTTATCACTCCCAAAGGGACAAAATTCAACCCAATCCATCTTCATTCAAAGTCTGACGTAACAAGCTAACCCATAACTCTCTGCATCTTTGACTTTTTTTACCAAATTGATTTTCTTAGAAAATTGCATTTAAGACAGAAGCTGCTCCAAATTGCTTTGGTAACACTAAGAATAACTGAGATAAATGAATTGAACCAAAGAAAGCAGTGAAACTTTAAAATGACAAGAACACTTTTTGGCGGAAATTTAGAACAAGCAATAAATTAGAAATTGGTCTGAAAACTGATGAATTGATGCATAAAGTACTTGTTTATTACTCAAAACTTGAAACCAAACTAAAAGATTACATTAAAAGTTAAAAGCGATTACATGAATTTAAGTAAATGGTCTAAAAAGCAGTGGACAACCCTTTTCTCATCTTCTCTCTTCATTTATATGCTTCATTAGGGTTTCTCCACTCAATCCTAGCCATTGATTTGGTGTTGTTGATCTCCACCCTTGGTTTCTTATTTTGGTAAAATTGAAGATAAGTGGGAAAATCTTCTATATCTGATAACTTGTAGATGAGGAATCATTTAATGTTCTTTGGATTTTGGTGGAGGTGGGGGAACATAGGAGTGGGTTTGTGATTTGGAAAGATGGGAGGAAGAGTGTGTCAGAAGCTGATTGGGAAGAAGACAGGGTTTTTGGCGCGGGTTATTATTATGAAGGGGTCAAATGGGAAGGGTCCAAAGGTAAAAGCGTGGTCCAATTTGGTTTGTGAGGGTCCAGGGTTTATAAAGGGTTAATAACACAAGGACTTATGTTGCCAATTCTGAAAATTCAAGGACCAATCATCAATTATGCAAAGTTGTTCGAAGGGCTAAAAGTGACAATCTCCAAAAGTACAAGGATCAAACTTGACATTTTCCAATTTTCCAAGGACCATTTTTGCCAATTTTCAAACTTGGAGGACCAAACTTGTATTTTCTCAAAACTTTTGACATTTTTCACCAAAGGACTAATTTTGACAACTTATGATTTTAAAAGGACCATTGGTGATTTTTCTTTTGAAATTATGTGCTCGGGGACTACTGACAATTTTTGAAACATGGGGGTTGAAAGCGCCAATTATGCAAACTTTGCTCATTTTTCATCTGATTTTGAACATTTTGCATCTGAAACATATAAAATGAAATTTTGAAATATTTTTCGTATTTTGATGTATTTCGAGCATTTTTAAGCGTTTTGCGTTCAGATTTGACCAAAATGATGAGTATTTACACACTCATCAATCCCCCCCACTAAACTATTGCTAGTCCCTAGCAATCTTTTGAGAAAAACTTAATGGATTTGAATCTCTTTACAAAAGCCATTACTTACGAGTAGCCAAATGTTTTAGTTCAAGTAAGAACCATGGTACATCGATAACCATGTGATTTTGAGCAAACCACCAGCCTTTCAAGCGGTTTGGTTTGTCTTTACCATAAGCCGTTTGCTCTGGACTAGCCAACTCTTAGATAAATTATCAATATTATCTTTGGTGAGCTGATTACCAATTATGGTTTTCCATTGCCTTTACCACAAGCCATAAACTTGCGGGCTAGCCAACTCTTCACTTTTTAGGATATGGTGAATTGAATACCATACAATTTTGGGCAAATAGCAAGCCGTCAACGGATTTGAGATATCTTTACCAAGAGCCGTTTGCTCCCGGATTAGCCAATCCTTTTGGTTATTAGACATGGTGGGTGATAACCAATTGAGTAAGTGCAAAACACTTACTCCCAAAAAAAAAAATTTGGCCAAAAATGGGGAATTAGTAGAATAATTACATGATAAAATTCGGTGAGAATCCCCACACTTAGAAATGAATATTGCCCTCAATATTCAAAAGTACCGTGTTATGCAAAACAAAGAACGTAAAAGGAAATACTACGCCATTATTATTTGAAAGTTTTTTTTTGATCCATCATCTTGAACGTCAAGTTTTTCCGCATGGTACTTGTGAATGGCCAATGTAAGAAACTTAAAAAGCGGCTCAAGCACAAACTCAATGAAGATCGAGGGAGTATAGTGTTTCCCGGTTGTTATGTCGTGAGCTATGCAATGGATCACCAAAGCGATAGTGATCGAAATTTGAACGAGAAAAGGTCACGATATGATTATAACTACGAGAAAAAGCCAACAAATTACAGGCTTAAATGCAAATTAACGGAAATTTAAAAAGATAAAAATATTAAATAAACGCTATCACTATATGCAAAATGATGTTTTTGTTTTTATGTTTTTATAAAACTTAATTAGAAACTACGTAAAAATGAAAATGTGAAACTTACACAATATTAATCCTAAAATATAGAAAATGATATTTTTACAAACCTAATGATAAAATAAAATATTTAGAAAAAGAAAATTATTTTTATAACTAATTATCTAATTATTATTAATTAAAAACTATTTTTGACTATTAAATAATAACCTAAAATACAAGAAAATATGAAATAAAGCTAGAAAAATAAAATTATGACTTAGAAAAATCTAAAATAACAAAAGAGAATTTTCAAAACTATTTTTTTCATTTTCTGATTATTTTAGTATTTTCTATGAATTAAAAAACTATTTAAAACTACTTAAATTACTTAAAAATACAAATTTAACTAAGAAAAATCTAGAAAAATATTTTTTTGTCTTTTTATATTTATCTTAACTTAATAAAATTGAAAAATTATTTTTTTGAAACTTTTCTTAATTTTTTATATTAAATGCTATTTAATAAGTCTTAAAAACTAATTAAAATCAAGAAAAATAGCAAACTAACTTGGAAAAATCTGAAAATTTCAAGAAAAGTCTAATTTAATATACTGGATCTAAGAAAAATAGAAAAACAGTGGCTTATGTGGAAGAAAATGAAACTGCAATGTAAGTGCTATTGTAATAAGCACTTAAAATAAGCAAATGGCTACCAAAGACATCCAACCAACAGAAGCTAAAATATGCTAAACCTACCCAATTGCAACTAATATCAACTGCTTTAAACCTCTAAAACTCAAGTTGCTATGATTTGATTGATTTGGACAAAAGTACTAAAATCAACTGGGGCTACTTTGGAGATTAAAATTAAGCACTTAGATAAGCTGGACCTAGAAGACAAATGTTTGAACCTCACCTAGACCTGGTGGGGTGCCTATAAACCAAAAATGAGCCAAAGATGAGCTCTAATGAGGCTTGTTACAGAGTTTGGAAGACCCTGTGGAGCTCGAGTATCAATGAGTCAGTGTTAGCAATTAACACCATGTTGTCAAGCATCTTAGAGCCTTATAAAAAAATGACAAAATTCTATAAAAGTGACAATAAGAAAGTAGACCAACAGAAGTTTTTAAAATCCCAAGTTTCACTGAAATTGGCCCAGAAATGAACTCATGAAAATTCACTCCGGTTGGGTGAAAAGCGGTTTTGACAATTTGACTTGTTGACAGATTTTGATACTTTGACTAATTTGAGATTAAAGACCAATTTGCTTGCTTATAAATGATGTGTTAAAGTGAAATAAGGTTGTAAAAAGCTAGGTTAACTAAATCTACACCTAAATGCTTAATATGCTGGTGATTTCAATGAATGTTCCTAAGATTGGGCCAAAGGTGATTTTGACTTTTTAAAGAATAGGCTATAGATATTATGCCTAAACTACTAATCCTAGACCTTAAGTGAACTACCTGAGCACCTATTATCCCCTGAAACAAACCCAAAGATAGCAAAACAACCTGAACCAAACACTCTTTTATACCTATGGAATGCACTCTATACTAACCTACACTTAAATCTGACCAATGCCAGCAATAGAACTATAGTATAATTACCAAATATGAGTTAAAAACAGCAGAAACAACAATGAAGCATCATAAAAACAGATTATGCAATTTGCTTGTTTAGAAAATGAGCTTACATGAGATCCTAGCCACCATGGCTTGCAAATCAGATAAGCACCACTAACCTAAACTCTCTTATCACTCCCAATGGGACACAATTCAACCCAATCCATCTTCAATTCAGCAATACAGAACAAGCTAACCCATAACTCTGCATCTTTGACTTTTATTTACCAAATTGATTTTCTTAGAAAATTGCATTTAAAAGGCAGAATGCTCCAAATTTCTTTAGTAACACTAAGAATAAGCGAGATAAACGAATTGAACCAAGAAACAAAGCAGTGAAACTTTAAAATGACAAGAACACTTTTGGCGGAAATTTAGAACAAGCAATAAATTAGAAATTGGTGGCTGCCCGATGAATTGATGCATAAAGTACTTGTTTATTACACAAAAACTTGAAACCCAGCTAAAAGATTACATTAAAAGTTAAAACGATTACATGAATTTAAGTAAATGGTCTAAAAAACAGTGACAACCCTTTTCTCTGTCTTCTCTCTTCATTTATATGCTTCATTAGGGTTTCTCCACTCAATCCTAGCCATTGATTTGGTGTTGTTGATCTCCACCCTTGGTTTCTTATTTTGGCCAAAAATTGAAGATAGTGGGAAAATCTTCTATATCTGATAACTTGTAGATGAGGAATCATTTAATGTTCTTTGGATTTTGGTGGAGGTGGGGGAACATGGGAGTGGGTTTATGAGCTGGAAAGATGGGAGGAAGAGTGTGTGAGAAGCGGATTAGGAAGAAGACGAGGTTTTTGGCGGGGTTATTATTATGAAGGGGTCAAATGGGAAGGGTCCAAAGGTAAAAGGCGAGGTCAATTTGGTTTTGAGGGTCCAAGGGTTTATAAAGGGTTAATAACACAAGGACTTATGTTGCCAATTACGAAAATTCAAGGACCAATCAATCAATTATGCAAAGTTGTTCCAAGGGCTAAAAGTGACAATCTCCAAAAGTACAAGGATCAAACTTGACATTTTCCAATTTTCCAAGGACCATTTTTGCCAATTTTCAAACTTGGAGGACCAAACTTGTATTTTCTCAAAACTTTTGACATTTTTCACCAAAGGACTAATTTTGACAACTTATGATTTTAAAAGGACCTTTGGTGATTTTTCTTTTGAAATTATGTGCTCAGGGACTACTTTTGACAATTTTTGAAACTTAGGGGACTGAAACTGCCAATTATGCAAACTTTGCTCATTTTTCATCTGATTTTGAACATTTTGCATCTGAAACATATAAAATGCAATTTTGAAATATTTTGATTTTGATGTATTCAGCATTTTAAAGCGTTTTGCGGTTGAGTTTGACCAAAATGATGAGTATTTACACACTCATCAATCCCCCACACTAAACTATTGCTAGTCCCCAGCAATCTTTTGAGAAAACTTAATGGATTTGAATCTCTTTACCAAAAGCCATTACTTTTGGAGTAGCCAAATGTTTTAGTTCAAGTAAGAACCATGGTACACCGATAACCATGTGATTTTGAGCAAACCACCAGCTTTCAACGGGTTTGGTTTGTCTTTACCGAAGCCGTTTGCTCTGGACTAGCCAACTCTTAGATAAATTATCAATATTATCTTTGGTGAGCTGATTACCAATTATGGTTTTTCCTCTGCCTTTACCACAAGCCATAAACTTGCGGCTAGCCATTTGACTCTTCACTTTTTAGGATATGGTGAGAATACCATACAATTTTGGGCAAATTACAGAAGTCCATGGATTTGAGATATCTTTACCAAGAGCCGTTTTCTCTTGGATTAGCCAATCCTTTTGTTTATTAGACATGTCGGTTGATAACCAATTGAGTAAGTGCAAAAACACTTACTCCAAAAAAAAAAATTGGCCAAAAATGGGGAATTAGAAGGAATAATTACATGATAAAATTAGTGAGAATTCCCCCCCACACTTAGAAATGAATATTGCCTTCAATATTCAAAGTACCACTTGTTATGCAGAAACAAAGAACGTAAAGGGAAATACTACGGCCATTATTATTTGAAATTTTTTTTTTTTTGATCGAATCTTGAAGCTTATCAAGTTTTCTCTTGACCACTTGTGAATGGCCAATGTAAGAAACTTAAAAAGCTCAAGCACAAACTCAATGAAGATCGGGGAGTATAGTGTTTCCCGGGTCGTTATGTCCCGCCGAGCTATGCAATGGATCACCAAGCGTATAGTGATCGAAATTTGAGCAGAAAAAGGAATCGATATGATTATAACTACTGAAAAAGCCAACAAATTAGAGGCTTAAATTCAAATTAAAGGAAATTTAAAAAGATAAAAATATTAAATAAACGCTATCACTATTTGCAAAATGATGTTTTTGATTTTATGTTTTATAAAACTTAATTAGAAACTACGTACGTCTAAATGAAAATGTGAAACTTACACAATATTAATCCTAAAAATATGAAAATGATATTTTTACAAACCTAATGATAAAAGAAAATTTTTAGAAAAAATAAAATTATTTTTATAACTAATTATCTAATTATTATTAATTAAAAACTATTTTTGACTATTAAATAATAACCTAAAATGCAAGAAAATATGAAATAAAGCTAGAAAAATAAAATTATGACTTAGAAAAATCTAAAATAACAAAAGAGAATTTTCAAAACTATTTTTGTATTTTTCTGATTATTTTAGTATTTTCTATGAATTAAAAAACTATTTAAAACTACTTAAATTACTTAAAAATACAAATTTAACTAAGAAAAATCTAGAAAAATATTTTTTTGTCTTTTTATATTTATCTTAACTTAAGAAAATTGAAAAATTATTTTTTTGAAACTTTTCTTAATTTTTTATATTAAATGCTATTTAATAAGTCTTAAAAACTAATTAAAATCAAGAAAAATAGCAAACTAACTTGGAAAAATCTGAAAATTTCAAGAAAAGTCTAATTTAATATACTGGATCTAAGAAAAATAGAAAAACAGTGGCTTATGTGGAAGAAAATGAAACTGCAATGTAAGTGCTATTGTAATAAGCACTTAAAATAAGCAAATGGCTACCAAAGACATCCAACTGAACACAGAAGCTAAAATATGCTAAACCTACCCAATTGCAACTAATATCAACTGCTTTAAACCACTGAAACTCAAGTTGCTATGATTTGATTGATTTGGACAAAAGTACTAAAATCAGATTCTGGGGCTACTTTGGAGATTAAAATTAAGCACTTAGATAATTTGGTGGACCTAGAAGACAAATGTTGGAACCTCACCTAGACCTGGTCAGGTGCCTATAAACCAAAAATGAGCCAAAGATGAGCTCTAATGAGCTTGTTACAAGAGTTGCCAAGACCCTGTCTGGGACTTCGATATCTTGAGGTGTTGCAGAGGCAATTGACATTCCATGTTGTCAAGCATCTTAGAGCCTTATAAAAAAATGACAAAATTCTATAAAAGTGACAATAAGAAAGTAGACCAACAGAAGTTTTTAAAATCCCAAGTTTCACTGAAATTGGCCCAGAAATGAACTCATGAAAATTTACTCCGGTTGGGTGAAAAATTGGTTTTGACAATTTGACTTGTTGTGATTTTGATACTTTGACTAATTTGAGATTAAAGACCAATTTGCTTGCTTATAAATGATGTGTTAAAGTGAAATAAGGTTGTAAAAAGCTAGGTTAACTAAATCTACACCTAAATGCTTAATATGCTAAGTGATTTCAAGTAATGTTCCTAAGATTGGGCCAAAGGTGATTTTGACTTTTTAAAGAATAGGCTATAGATATTATGCCTAAACTACTAATCCTAGACCTTAAGTGAACTACCTGAGCACCTATTATCCCCACAGAAACAAACCCAAAGACAACAAAACAACTTTGAACCAAACACTCTTTATACCTATGGAATGCACTCTATACTAACCTACACTTAAATCGACCAATGCCAAAGCGTAATAGAACTATAGTATAATTACCAAATATGAGTTAAAAAGCAATGAAACAACAATGAAGCATCATAAAAGCAGTTATGCAATTTGCTTGTTTAGAAAATGAGCTTACATGAGATCCTAGCCACCATGGCTTGCAAATCAGATAAGCACCACTAACCTAAACTCCCTTATCACTCCCAATGGGACCAATTCAACCAATCCATCTTCAATTCGGAATGAGAACAAGCTAACCCATAACTCTGCATCTTTGACTTTTATTTACAAAATTGATTTTCTTACAAAATTGCATTTAAGACAGGAAACTGCTCCAAATTTCTTTAGTAACACTAAGAATAACGAGATAAACAATTGAACCAGAAAAGCAGTGAAACTTTAAAATGACAAGAACACTTTTTTTGGAAATTTAGAACAAGCAATAAATTAGAAATTGGTGTGATGAATTGATGCATAAAGTACTTGTTTATTACACAAAAACTTGAAACCCAGCTAAAAGATTACATTAAAAGTTAAAACGATTACATGAATTTAAGTAAATGGTCTAAAAAAGCGGTGACAACCCTTTTCTCTCTCTTCTCTTCATTTATATGTTTCATTAGGTTTCTCCACTCAATCCTAGCCATTGATTTGGTGTTGTTGATCTCCACCCTTGGTTTCTTATTTTGGCGCCAAAATTGAAGATAGTGGGAAAATATTCTATATCTGATAACTTGTAGATGAGGAATCATTTAATGTTCTTTGGATTTTGGTGGAGGTGGGGGAACATGGGAGTGGGTTTGCTATGGAAAGATGGGGAAGAGTGTGCAGAGAAGCAAATTGGGAAGAACAGGGTTTTTGGCTGTTATTATTATGAAGGGGTCAAATGGAAGGGTCCAAAGGTAAAAGGTGGTCCAATTTGGTTTTGAGGGTCCAAGGGTTTATAAAGGGTTAATAACACAAGGACTTATGTTGCCAATTACGAAAATTCAAGGACCAATCCATCAATTATGCAAAGTTGTTCCAAGGGCTAAAAGTGACAATCTCCAAAAGTACAAGGATCAAACTTGACATTTTCCAATTTTCCAAGGACCATTTTTGCCAATTTTCAAACTTGGAGGACCAAACTTGTATTTTCTCAAAACTTTTGACATTTTTCACCAAAGGACTAATTTTGACAACTTATGATTTTAAAAGGACCTTTGGTGATTTTTCTTTTGAAATTATGTGCTCGGGGACTACTTGACAATTTTTGAAACTTGGGGATAAAGCGCCAATTATGCAAACTTTGCTCATTTTCATCTGATTTTGAACATTTTGCATCTGAAACATATAAAATGCAATTTTGAAATATTTTCGATTTTGATGTATTTCGAGCATTTTTAAACGCTTTGATTCAGATTTGACAAAAAATGATGAGTATTTACACACTCATCAATCCCCATACTAAACTATTGCTAGTCCCTAGCAATCTTTTGAGAAAAACTTAATGGATTTGAATCTCTTTACCAAAAGCCATTACTACTGGAGTAGCCAAATGTTTTAGTTCAAGTAAGAACCATGGTACACCGATAACCATGTGATTTTGAGCAAACCACCAGCTTTCAACGGGTTTGGTTTGTCTTTACCGTCTTGCTCTGGACTAGCCAACTCTTAGATAAATTATCAATATTATCTTTGGTGAGCTGATTACCAATTATGGTTTTTCCACCGCCTTTACCACAAGCCATAAACTTGCGGGCTAGCCAACTCTTCACTTTTTAGGATATGGTGAATTGAATACCATACAATTTTGGGCAAATTAGTAGCCAACGGATTTGAGATATCTTTACCAAGAGCGTTTGCTCTGGATTAGCCAATCCTTTTGTTTATTAGACATGGCGGTTGATAACCAATTGAGTAAGTGCAAAACACATTTTCACTCAAAAAAAATTGGCCAAAAATGGGGGAATTAGGCGGAATAATTACATGATAAAATTCGTGAGAATCCCCCCCACACTTAGAAATGAATATTGCCCTCAATATTCAAAGTACCGGCTGTTATGCCTAAACAAAGAATGTAAAAGGGAAATACTACGGCCATTATTATTTGAAAGTTTTTTTCCCTTTGATCCTGAATCAAGTTTTCACATAGTGACCACTTGTGAATGGCCAATCAGTAGAAACTTAAAACGGCTCAAGCACAAACTCAATGAAGATCGAGGAGTATAGTGTTTCCCGGTCGTTATGTCCCAATGAAGCTATGCAATGGATCACCAAACGATATAGTGATCGAGAAATTTGAAGAAAAAGAATCGATATGATTATAACTACAGAAAAAGCCAACAAATTACAGAGGCTTAAATTCAAATTAAAGGAAATTTAAAAAAGATAAAAAATATTAAATAAACGCTATCACTATTTGCAAAATGATGTTTTTGTTTTTATGTTTTTATAAAACTTAATTAGAAACTACATTAACGCATAAAATGAAAATGTGAAACTTACACAATATTAATCCTAAAAATATGAAAATGATATTTTTACAAACCTAATGATAAAAGAAAATATTTAGAAAAATAAAATTATTTTTATAACTAATTATCTAATTATTATTAATTAAAAACTATTTTTGACTATTAAATAATAACCTAAAATACAAGAAAATATGAAATAAAGCTAGAAAAATAAAATTATGACTTAGAAAAATCTAAAATAACAAAAGAGAATTTTCAAAACTATTTTTGTATTTTTCTGATTATTTTAGTATTTTCTATGAATTAAAAAACTATTTAAAACTACTTAAATTACTTAAAAATACAAATTTAACTAAGAAAAATCTAGAAAAATATTTTTTTGTCTTTTTATATTTATCTTAACTTAAGAAAATTGAAAAATTATTTTTTTGAAACTTTTCTTAATTTTTTATATTAAATGCTATTTAATAAGTCTTAAAAACTAATTAAAATCAAGAAAAATAGCAAACTAACTTGGAAAAATCTGAAAATTTCAAGAAAAGTATAATTTAATATACTGGATCTAAGAAAAATATAAAAACAATGGCTTATGTGGAAGAAAATGAAACTGCAATGTAAGTGCTATTGTAATAAGCACTTAAAATAAGCAAATGGCTACCAAAGACATCCAACTGAACACAGAAGCTAAAATATGCTAAACCTACCCAATTGCAACTAATATCAACTGCTTTAAACCTCTAAAACTCAAGTTGCTATGATTTGATTGATTTGGACAAAAGTACTAAAATCAGATTCTGGGGCTACTTTGGAGATTAAAATGATAGACATGATTGATGACTCAATAGAGGTGGTAGACAAATACAAGTGGAGTAAGATGGTTAGGATGATGCAATATTAGGAATATATAAAGGAAATGTGCGAATGAGCACAACTTGACTTGATAGTGAAATCGACCATTGTCATCCTACAAGAATCCAAAAGAGTTAGTACAAAAGGAAAACATTTATACAGATGGATAAATTTTTCACATAAAATCATGAAACGAAAAGAAAGAACACGTATAGAATCATATAAATGAAACTCAGTTATAAACATATACGAAAATGATAATCCTAAGTGTTGAACAAGTGCTTGTGTGGGAAAAGAAAATTTGAAATGATTATCTAAAGAGATAATGTACCTACTGTTCCACGGTTCCCTCATTAGAGGGATCCGGCTAGCTAAAGTCTAGGGATCCGGTTAACAGATGAGGTGAAAATGAGGTGATTAGGTTCTAGCAAGGTCTAACACCTACATATCCTAAGTTACTCAGTCTATTAAGTGTCTTATATGAAGATGGAATTAAATGATCGTTTTAGCTAGAGTTGACATGAATCTGTCACCCGGATCCCAGGTTCCCTCCAATGAGGGATCCGTCTAGGCTAATCCTAGGGATCCGGCTCTCAGCAGCTAGGAAAGAATAAAATGATGTTTGTAAGGTCTAACGCCTATATCTCCTTGAGTGTTTCAGACTTCCTAAGTGACTTAAATGAAAGAGTACTTAAATGATCAAGAGCAATGAGTGATGGTAGCTAATGATTGCCTTTTATGGAAAGAAATGGGCTTTATGAGCACCAGTGGATGATCAAAGATGACACTAAGAAATTTAAGAGTGTCAAGTGATGTTAAATGATCCTAGAGATCAGATGATGACTTAAGAGAGATTTGGAAAATTCCTTAAAAATCTTAAGAAATTAAAAACTAGTTTTTGGCCTATTTTGAGGTAAAGATGACTAAAATCAATTTGCTAAAATTGAGAAAAATATCAAACTAAGTGTTTTGAGATGAGAGGAACAATGTGTAAACATTGGAGCGGAAAGATGGTGAGTTTTGAAGTAATGATAAATCAAAAATACTTTGAATGTGATCCTAAATCATCCATGTGAGATCAACTAAGCCTAAGGAAAGTCTAAGTGATCCTAATGTAGCATGTTTAACTAGTCCAATAAGGTTTGGAATGTTGGATTCATGCAAGGAGGCAAAAGGAACTTATCCACGGATCCCACGGATCCTTCACTTGAGGGATCCGTCTAGTTACATCTAAGGGATCCGGCCGAGACAAATTTTCTTAACTTAATAGTTGCATTTTGCTCTATGTTTGAATTATGAAACTAATGATTTCTACAGCAAGTATACATGTATACACGTTAAGTAAATCAAGGAGAGCATGTAGAGATCACATATAGGCAATCAAATGAGATCGAGCTCACAAATAACACAAAGGTTTAGCAAACTTAACAAGCACTATTCAAGAAGCCCAAAACAGATTTACGGTCTAGATTAGTAAATCATTTACACTAACAATGACATGAAAGGTATGTGTCTAGAAAGAAAAGAGCACATGATGGTGTTCAAGACAAAAGAGTTGTGAGGTGCTAGTTTAGGACAATATAGTCATAACGGATGGTGGTTAGCATACAATGAGCTTCGTCCATGAAGTCATGTAGCTCTTCTCGATCAAAGTGAGATAATGGCTTGATGAGGCAAGTGGTTGCGATTAGCTAAAAGAAAAATTAATTTTACAACTTGTTTGATTAGTAATCCTAAGACAATGCAAAGTATTTCCATCATAAAATTACTTTAGGAAAACATAGGAGTATAAATTTCTCAAGTGAGAGAATGAATATGAGACTATTACTAGCGGTGCTCAACTACAGCTAAACACAACCATTTTTACGGGCGATTCCACATGCCCAACTTCTCTCAAGGAAGCAATTCAACTGTTAGGTCAAATTGAGTTTCTAGTGCAATAAGTTCTCCAGTATTCATTCTCAAGTTAGGAAAATTTATATTCCTACAATGGCCTATCGAAGAGTAACAATGATGATACTTTGCTTCGTTTATATTAATATTATACTTGAAACAACTAAGGTGACAAAGGTGTCAAAAAATTAAAAGTTGTCCATATGGTGAACAAAAAAATGGTTGCATGAGCTAGTTCAACATATGTTGTTGGAAAGCTCGAGTTTGGACTTTTGGATATGAACAATTATATTTGTGTTGCAAAATAATTTACTTGAGTATATCGGATGAAATAATCAAGTTGTCAATCCTACTATGAAGCTTGGAGAGCGATCATGAAAAGGAAAACGGGAGAGTACATCATCAACACAAGTGTAGGTTATGATCCGATGTACATTCTTGTTGTTTTTAGAAAACGATACAAGAAAATATGAAATCAAGAGATCATATAGGCACATAAAACATTTATGTTGCACACATGACAAACTCAATCAAAAAGCCATTTTAGTGTGTTATATGTTTTAAACATTTTTCAACTTATAAAACTAACATTTTTGACACAACTAGATGTTATCCCAAACACTCCTTCAAGTAGCACATTGATTAGTAGAAAATAACTAAATCGACAACCAGGAGAATGAATAGCAAGGTAAGGAAACCACATATATTAATCAATCAAACAAGCACAAAAGCTATTTGAGATAATCAAATAATCAAGTAATGCAAGGGAAACAATTTATCATTTAGCATAGCATACGAAAGTTCTTTTCATCGCTTTGTGTTAAAAATGTATACCAAGCTTGATTAGTTTCCTTTATAAATATGATCAAAACCTTAATTTCAAAAGAGGACACATTGTTATTCAAAGATGAAAACATCCGTCTCCGATTAGATCAAAAGTTTGTGCAAAAGTTATGACCAAAAATGACTTTCTATTACAAATCAATGATTCTGTAAATTTTTGTTTTGAATCAGTTTATAAATCATTTTTAAATGAAAGTAGACTCAAATACCTTTAAAACGATAAGTGGCACGACTTCTAAAGACTTACGGTTAATTAGTTATGAATTTTTGAAATTCGACAAAAATGTCTTCGTACCACGGATCCCACGGATCCCTTGCTTGAGGGATCCGTCCAGTGTAACCTGAGGGATCCATGGATCCGACGTAATTACAAAATGTATGTTTTGACACGACGAAAAGGTTTAACCTTCGTAGACTTTTTAGTGAAGTTATATTAACCGTTTTTTCCTTTATTCAAGCTTGATTAACAATATATCTAACAACAAAACTTCAAAGAAAAAAATCAACAAAACACTTTTCATATTATGCTTGACTTCTCCAAAAATTTGATACGAGGACCTTACTCGTTTTGAAAACCATTTGATTTAAAAACTAGAGCCAACCCGCTCTGATACCAATTGTGAAAACGTAGAGGGGGTGAATCGTTTCGATTCAAACTTAAAACTTTTGTATCAAATATAGTATAAACCATTGCATTTGCTAATCTCGGCTGAGGATGCATTTAACGATACGGCATGTAAGGCCAACCCTTAATATCACATAAGATTCCGCAAGATTAATGGTTCATTAAAAATCAAGTTTCACCATTATTAGTCCGGTTGGTTTTTCTTGATCAAGCGTGTCATAATATGTAAAGTGTTAAATATAGTTTGTGACTATATGAAATACCAAGTATGTGTCACAAACATAGACATCAACCACATAGAAAATAAATAATGTAATGCAAGAATAAGAGTAAAGCACTAAGTAAAAGGATAGACAAACCAACACGAGGATTTATAGTGGTTCGGCTACAAAGAAACCTTCCTTGCCCTACTCCACTCCCCGAGTCACCTACTCGAGAGTTCGTAATCACTACACCAAATCCTTATGGCGGAGAAGCCTTCACAACGTCGCTTATACCTTTTTCCGGTACAAAGCTAAATACCGAGTTCTTTCACACCAAGGCGAACCACACCTACACAACGTCGCCTACCCTTTATATGGTGCTAGGCTAACCACCGGGTTCTTTCACTCCAAGGTGAACCACACCTACACAACGTCGCCTACCCTTTATTAGGTACTAGGCTAAGAACCTAGTTCCATTACTATGGAGGAACTACTACCCATCACAACACAACACCTAATCTCAAGGAGATCCACTCCTTGTTACAACACCATCAAGGATATCACCATCCTTGGATCTAAACAAATACTATATGTATAACTATGCACCTCATCGATATATCGACCTAGGCATTCTTCACTAATGCCATTTACACGATCCTTCAAAGACCTTTCACTAATGCCTTCAACACGGATCTTCTGCACTCTTCACTAATGCCTTTGACACATCTATGACACTCGTTATGTTTTGTGGCCCAACATAACAAACCTTGTGTTTTATGGCACAAACACATAAACCATCTAGTCTAGTCATAGATACAAGAATATGATACTAGACAATATCCAAGACAATGTGTCTAATGGATATGAACTCCTAGACTAAACATCAAGAACCCAAAGCATGATGTAGTTAGTCTTCTATGAATGAAGATGACAAGTTTCCCAAGCTTGTTGTATAAGATCTTCATGTGCTTGTATCTTGTGATGGGTGATCACTTCAATAGGTAAGGAAGCAAGATCTCTAAGCTTGCTTTGGAGGATCACTTTAGGAGTATGCTTACAACAAATGAGAGTTAGAAGCATTATGATCATATGAGATGAGGGTGGTTTACATGTTTCCTAATGATCTAAATATCCTAGATTTGGTGGAGAGAAACTATTTGTGAAGGTGTGAAGAAATGGTAAGAAGTGGCTTGCTATTTATAGGCAAAAAGACCAAAACCATGTTCCGCCCCAAGGATCCCTTCTGGAGGGATCCGGCCTTTGTAATTCCAAGGGATCCGTGGGATACTTGAGGGATCCATGCACGCTCCTGTTTACCCATGGTTTATGGGTTAAAACTATGGGCTATGGGTCAAGGATTTGAGTGCCCACCAAGGTACAATGTATCTAGACATTGGGTATGGGTCATGGGTCATGGGTCATGGGTCATGGGTCATGGGTCATGGGTTTTACCCAACACATTTACTTATGTTTACTTAAGTGTTTTATAAACTATTTAACTAAACATGTTTAATGGTTTGTTAGGGGTTTGATCATAATGCAACATAACTAACATGTACGAACCTTTGTTGTAGCATACAAGGACCTTGAGTCGTCGAGAGGTGTTGAGAGTATGTTGAGACAAGATATACTTACAAGTAACTTATACATTTTACGTTATGTATTACAAGTTACATGTTTGTCATCAACAAAACAAATGAGAATGTATAGATTAAATATCGTAATATTTGCACTAACATATATGTTTTAGCTTATTGTGTACTTTAGAGCTTGTTTGTTAGTTTATTTTGTCCCTCAAAAGTCCCTCTTTGGACTGTTTTATTCACTGTTACAATAGCAGCCTTTATCTTTTTTTTTTAGTGCTTATTAGGATTTCCATTTAGCTTATTTAGGATTTTTAGTGCCAAATTAGTATAATTAGTTTAGGACTAGTTACCCCTTAGCTTATTTAAGTGCTTATCTAGAGTTTTTGATTGGCTTTTTATTCAATTTTTTTCTAGTTTAAGGATTCCCCTAGTCTAGAGTTTTTGCCAACTGCTTTTCCTCCTAATTGATAGTGGTTTTTTTTATTTTTTTATTTTTTTTTAATTTTTTTTACTGTTGGTAGCTTATTTCAGTGTAGCAAATACTTGTGTAGCTTAATTATTGCTTATACTAGTGCTTTTCATTGCTTATTTGGTGCTAACAGTTGCTAAAGGTGTGAGTCTGTTTGGTTTCTATCAAACTGTTGGGAGAAAAGCTGTGCATACAGCTTATTTAGAGCTTTTCTTTAAAAAAGTTTTCAACTGACATGGGTGGGACTTGAACCCACGCCACTCAGCCCAACACCAACACTCCAAACCAGTTGCCCTTGGGACTTTTATCATTCAAATATTGCACTTTTAATAACTTAATTACACATTTGGTAGTTTATACTTTAAGCACTTCTTTGCTTATTTCCAGCTTAATTCCCCAAGAAACCACCACTTTTCTTATTTTTCTTAGGACCAGAACTATTTAAAGTACTTTTTGTGATTTTTCCAAAATTTTATTCAATTGTTTAGTATTTTTTTATTAATTAGTTAGATTACATTAGTTTTTAATTCATAATAAATAAAATAAAAGTCGAAAAAATACCCGGTTTTTTTTCTAAAATTATTTTTAGTCATTTAGAATGTAGGAAAATTGTTTTCACACTCGTAGGACTTAAATTGCATCTTTTTCATTTTCGGGGCTCGGTGCGTTTCCGGTTTTTCGCGTTTTTGCATTTTAGCACCCTAGGATGTAATTTAGCATTGTTTTATTGTTTCTTAGGATTAGTAGTAGTCTATTTAGAGTTTATACTGTTTTACTTGCTTTATTTTCATCCCGTTCTTTAATTTGTAGATTAACATAATTAAATCCAAATTCATTATTACCAATTCAAGTCCTAATCACGAAACTCAACGATTCCGTCAATTTCACACCTCGTTGGGACACGACCCGGGGAAATCACTTCCCGGTATCACTTTTATCACATTCGTGAGCTTTGGCACGTTAACCCTTTTCCTAAAAGGTTGATTTGTCGAATTTCACGATTAATTTGATATATTGATATTGTGTTTATTTTTCACCACTCACAAAAAGATGAATCAAATTTTGGCGCCGCTGCCGGGGATATTTGTCACAATTCTCATTTTCCGGTCATCTCTCATACTCCATATTCATCATTTCATAACGGTTCATTCATGATTTTTGCATTTCACATTAAACGCGTAAATTTTATTTTAAATAAACGTTATCGCGTGAGTTATTATTTTGAACATTTAATCCGTTAATTCTAAAATGATCCTGACATATTTATATACTTACATTTAGTTTATAAAAACTATAATTTGAGTTTACCTAGTGTTTTAAATTTATTTCGTATATAAATTGTTAAATTTATATTATTACGACACCTTTCTTAAAAACTACTCGATAATTATATTATCACTCAAATTTCACAAGGAATTTATTTTTACAATTTTTATTATCTCATTACATTCTATTTTGATCTATTAAAAATTTACTTGTACCAAAAAGTTACCATTTACCTTACAAGTTAATAATATATACACATTTACTTACACATCTTTGACAAATTATACAAGTATATACTTAATAAAAGAAAAAAAAAATAATTGAGGGAACAATATCCCCCCCAAAACCGGTTCTAGGGGGGGATGTATGCATTTATGGGTTTGGTAAAATAATTCTTGTGATAATATATATCTACACTCCATGTACTAATTTTCAACACATTCATTCACTTCACTTCATATCACTCTCATATTTCACAAGTCAAGACAAGTTTCTTTCCCTTTTCTCTCTCTCTAAAACCGGTTCTTCATCAAGGGGTACAAGAGATCATCAAAAATTTTGCAAGATCAAGTTAATACACAATCTAGATAACACTCTCATTAAGGTTTTGAAATAAAAACCTAGGGTGTTTAGGTTAACCCTTGTTCTAATCACCTCATCAAGTTTACTTGTAAGCATATCACTTCATTTTACATATTTCACTTTCATTTCATATTTATCTCTTCATTTTTGGAGCAAGTATGCAAGACTTGTGTTAGTTATACCATTTTTACATGATTTTAGAGTTATATATATATAAAGTCATCCTATAATTATCCCCTTGGTATACTTTGGTCTTGATGATGTCTAGGAACCCATGACACCCTAAGAAGGTGTATGGTAGGATTAGATTAGTTTTGGAGTTGATTTGAAGGGATTAGAATAGGTTTTGTCCGATAAAAACTATTTTCGATAAGTATAAAAATGTGTTCTGTCCTTATTTTATTTTTCTGGAAAATCCGACAGTAGGCACGAAATTTTGGCCTTGATATTTAGAAAATATACTTTAAAACGAATCCGTGGCCGCTTGAACGGATTAAAACGGAGTTATAACGAAGAAGTTATGAATTTTTCAAGTTTGACGACGAAATATATAATTTCTGAAAATTTCAGCAACATGTTTTTATTTTGTACGAGTCAAAAACGAGCCTTAAGCTTTACAAATTATTTCGACTTATCAAAAATATATTAGTATACTTTGATACGAAGCTAAGGACGTATAATACGTAGAAAACGGATTTGAAACGACTAAGATATACACGTTTTCATAAACTTGCCGTAACTATTATTTTTAGAAAAACTATATTATTTTTACGAGATAAGTGTTACGGTAACTAAAATCACCATATTTAACCCCTATTATCTTTATGTTCGAGACCTCTATGACGAAAACTCCGGAACTGAAACTTCTAGATTTCGATACAAACTTTCCAAAACCGTCGAGTTCATTCTCTAACGATCGACGTACATCATTTTACGACTAGTTTTTCAAAGCTATTTTTGTCAATTTCATGAAATTTCCGACGACATTGTTTTACGACGAAAAGTGATAATTTCACTATAAATCATTATAAAACCATTGTAGGATGACATTTTGACGTAAATACTTGTAAAGTGATTTTTGAAGGGTCAAGACGTCAAAAGGGTATTTTTCGACGATAAGTATTATTTTCAAAACTCACAAATGGTATAAATATCATCTGAATTGCGTGCATAACATTACATCATGACTTATTTCATATCATATCATTCATAATAGGTCAGTTTCGAGACTCACGCTACATTTCGGTGTAACCACTTTTGTCGTCACATCTGTTCATCAAGTGAGTATTCACAGACTCCCCTTTTTAAATGCTTTAAATTGTTTTGGGGTGGAATGCATGATTTATACTTGAACTAAACTATCTAGGTTTTATGAACTTATTGAACATTTTATGCTAGTGAGTAATCATATCCCCTTTTTACCGTTTTACTATATTTTTGGGGCGAAATGCATGAACCATATTTGAACTAAATTGATTATTACTTCTATGAACTCTCTAGACTAGAACTTGTGAACTCGAATCGATCCTTGAACTAAATTACGAAATTATGACTTATTTGAACTTATTGAATCGTACGTGTTATGACCTTGTCCTAAAGTCTCCTATGTTCGGAGCATCACTATAAAGTCTCGCCTTATTGGTGGAGCGGTCTCAATAAATCTCGCCGAGGTGGTCGAGTGACAAAGGAGTCTCCCTTGTTGGAGCAGTGCAAAGTCTCCCCTGTTCGGAGCATCACTATAAAGTCTCGCCTTATTGGTGGAGCGGTCTCAATAAATCTCGCCTAGGTGGTCGAGTGACAAAGGAGTCTCCCTTGTTGGAGCAGTGCAAAGTCTCCCATGTTCGGAGCATCACTATAAAGTCTCGCCTTATTGGTGGAGCGGTCTCAATAAATCTCGCCTAGGTGGCCGAGTGACAAAGAAGTCTCCCATGTTCGGAGCATCAACTTAAATTATTATATACTTGATACGCTATATTCTGTGCAATGGGTTGTGTACACACAGGTTGCAAGTTTTGTATGGGCGGAACTTGGAACCGAGTGGATATACAATGCCTTTGCTTTGGGAACTATTATGACCACTCATACTTGACCACTTGTTACGCTATCTTCTGTGCAATGGGTTGTGTACACACAGGTTGCAAGTTTTGTATGGGCGGAACTTGGAACTGAGTGGATATACAATGCCTTTGCTTTGGGAACTATTTTCGTTGACCGAAATCTTTGAATATTTCTTACGAGTTTTTCTTATTTTACAAAACGTGTTTACTCACCAACTATTTTCATAGTTGACCCGTTTTTCTCTCATGCATTTCAGGTGATCGTTAGTAAGCTTTTTCTACCAGGTCTTGCATAATGAAGTTTTCACTTGTCACTACAAATCATTATGTAATAGAACGCAATATTTTGGAAACTAAACTTTGTAATATATTTGCCGATGACGGCTAAACTGGTATTGTAATGGTGAACTCTTTCTTTTAAATATTAATGTTGGTATGTTCTATTATCTTGTGCTTATGTTCCCTTCTGTTACACCTCGTGTTTCCGCCTCCGGCGAGGGTGTGACAGATTGGTACCGAGCCAAAGGTTATAGAGAATGCCGATTTTCAAAATAAAAAATCACAAACTATAACCGAAAAAAAAAAAAATTTATTTTATTTTATTTTATTAAACATTGAACACCATTCGAGTCAACTAGTCCTATCGTTGCATCGTTACTCATAAATTATACATAGCCTGATCAACTATGTCTAATTTATGAAGAACCATGCAATGATAAGAGTGGTAGTTTTAAATCATGTTTAGTCGAGTCTTTTGAGTCCGGTCACCTGAAGTTGCATTGGTCGGGTGGGTATGCATAGCATGTTTTTACGTTCACATCTACATTACCGTACCTTGTTCATATCTTCTCTTTTCCATCTTTCGACTTGTTAGACATAGCATGCCTTTGTTCCTGTCATGTTTCGATCACTATAACACATTACCACCGCTCGCACATCATCTGACTTCGTTCGAATGTCGTTTACTCAACCCGATGTTTTGGTCCTCTGTAAGATCATGGCTGCAAGAAACACACGCTCAGGAGGTAACAACAACGGCAACCCGAACAACAATGGCAATCCAAACATCAACGTGGCTGTGAGTATGGCGTATTGAGCAACCACTATATTTCTGTGCAACATGATTTTGAGTGCATAACTTCCTTCCAATTCTTACCACGTTCACGGCATTGATTAATTTGAGACCTATTGATATCGACCTTAGTTGTTATATATATTTTGTTGATTGGATTTGATTGTGTAAGCAAATCGAATATCGAGCAAATCTTTCAAAAGACTTCATTCAAGGATGTTGATTCCTACCTTTCTAACAACTTGTTTCCTAGCTTGATCTAGTGACAGTTCTTGTTTGATGAGTTGCGAAAATCAAGCTAAGAGACAAGTTTACTCAAGTCGGTTTAGTTTAATCTCATGACAGTTCTTGTTTGATGAGTTGTGAGATTAAATTAGAATCGACCACATAAAGGTCTCTTGAGAGCTACGTTCGATATTGGGTAAGTTTACCCCATCAAATCTAATCACGGGCACATACTTAGTTGAATGGGGAACCTGTACGCATGGGCATTGATATGATCATTTAGACTGTTCGTACGAGCATGAACTTTTAGAACTCTTGTCGAGGTTCGGACTATAGTATCGTTAATCGAATCACGAGGACATGATTCCGCTGACATGGGAAGAATGTCACAATTCTCATTTTCCGGTCATCTCTCATACTCCATATTCATCATTTCATAACGGTTCATTCATGATTTTTGCATTTCACATTAAACGCGTAAATTTTATTTTAAATAAACGTTATCGCGTGAGTTATTATTTTGAACATTTAATCCGTTAATTCTAAAATGATCCTGACATATTTATATACTTACATTTAGTTTATAAAAACTATAATTTGAGTTTACCTAGTGTTTTAAATTTATTTCGTATATAAATTGTTAAATTTATATTATTACGACACCTTTCTTAAAAACTACTCGATAATTATATTATCACTCAAATTTCACAAGGAATTTATTTTTACAATTTTTATTATCTCATTACATTCTATTTTGATCTATTAAAAATTTACTTGTACCAAAAAGTTACCATTTACCTTACAAGTTAATAATATATACACATTTACTTACACATCTTTGACAAATTATACAAGTATATACTTAATAAAAGAGAAAAAAAAAATAAATAATTGAGGGACACAATATCCCCCCCAAAACCGGTTCTAGGGGGGGGGTGTATGCATTTATGGGTTTGGTAAAATAATTCTTGTGATAATATATATCTACACTCCATGTACTAATTTTCAACACATTCATTCACTTCACTTCATATCACTCTCATATTTCACAAGTCAAGACAAGTTTCTTTCCCTTTTTCTTCTCTCTAAAAACCGGTTCTTCATCAAGGGGTACAAGAGATCATCAAAAATTTTGCAAGATCAAGTTAATACACAATCTAGATAACACTCTCATTAAGGTTTTGAAATAAAAACCTAGGGTGTTTAGGTTAACCCTTGTTCTAATCACCTCATCAAGTTTACTTGTAAGCATATCACTTCATTTTACATATTTCACTTTCATTTCATATTTATCTCTTCATTTTTGGAGCAAGTATGCAAGACTTGTGTTAGTTATACCATTTTTACATGATTTTTAGATATATATATATAAAGTCATCCTATAATTATCCCCTTGGTATACTTTGGTCTTGATGATGTCTAGGAACCCATGACACCCTAAGAAGGTGTATGGTAGGATTAGATTAGTTTTGGAGTTGATTTGAAGGGATTAGAATAGGTTTTGTCCGATAAAAACTATTTTCGATAAGTATAAAAATGTGTTCTGTCCTTATTTTATTTTTCTGGAAAATCCGAAAGTAGGCACGAAATTTTGGCCTTGATATTTAGAAAATATACTTTAAAACGAATCCGTGGCCGCTTGAACGGATTAAAACGGAGTTATAACGAAGAAGTTATGAATTTTTCAAGTTTGACGACGAAATATATAATTTCTGAAAATTTCAGCAACATGTTTTTATTTTGTACGAGTCAAAAACGAGCCTTAAGCTTTACAAATTATTTCGACTTATCAAAAATATATTAGTATACTTTGTTACGAAGCTAAGGACGATAATACGAGAAAACGGATTTGAAACGACTAAGATATACACGCTTTCATAAACTTGCCGTAACTATTATTTTTAGAAAAACTATATTATTTTTTTACGAGATAAGTGTTACGGTAACTAAAATCACCATATTTAACCCCTATTATCTTTATGTTCGAGACCTCTATGACGAAAACTCCGGAACTGAAACTTCTAGATTTCGATACAAACTTTCCAAAACCGTCGAGTTCATTCTCTAACGATCGACGTACATCATTTTACGACTAGTTTTTCAAAGCTATTTTTGTCAATTTCATGAAATTTCCGACGACATTGTTTTACGACGAAAAGTGATAATTTCACTATAAATCATTATAAAACCATTGTAGGATGACATTTTGACGTAAATACTTGTAAAGTGATTTTTGAAGGGTCAAGACGTCAAAAGGGTATTTTTCGACGATAAGTATTATTTTCAAAACTCACAAATGGTATAAATATCATCTGAATTGCGTGCATAACATTACATCATGACTTATTTCATATCATATCATTCATAATAGGTCAGTTTCGAGACTCACGCTACATTTCGGTGTAACCACTTTTGTCGTCACATCTGTTCATCAAGTGAGTATTCACAGACTCCCCTTTTTAAATGCTTTAAATTGTTTTGGGGTGGAATGCATGATTTATACTTGAACTAAACTATCTAGGTTTTATGAACTTATTGAACATTTTATGCTAGTGAGTAATCATATCCCCTTTTTACCGTTTTACTATATTTTTGGGGCGAAATGCATGAACCATATTTGAACTAAATTGATTATTACTTCTATGAACTCTCTAGACTAGAACTTGTGAACTCGAATCGATCCTTGAACTAAATTACGAAATTATGACTTATTTGAACTTATTGAATCGTACGTGTTATGACCTTGTCCTAAAGTCTCCTATGTTCGGAGCATCACTATAAAGTCTCGCCTTATTGGTGGAGCGGTCTCAATAAATCTCGCCTAGGTGGTCGAGTGACAAAGGAGTCTCCCTTGTTGGAGCAGTGCAAAGTCTCCCCTGTTCGGAGCATCACTATAAAGTCTCGCCTTATTGGTGGAGCGGTCTCAATAAATCTCGCCTAGGTGGTCGAGTGACAGAGGAGTCTCCCTTGTTGAGCAGGCAAAGTCTCCCATGTTCGGAGCATCACTATAAAGTCTCGCCTTATTGGTGGAGCGGTCTCAATAAATCTCGCCTAGGTGGCCGAGTGACAAAGAAGTCTCCCATGTTCGGAGCATCAACTTAAATTATTATATACTTGATACGCTATATTCTGTGCAATGGGTTGTGTACACACAGGTTGCAAGTTTTGTATGGGCGGAACTTGGAACTGAGTGGATATACAATGCCTTTGCTTTGGGAACTATTATGACCACTCATACTTGACCACTTGTTACGCTATCTTTTGAGCAATGGGTTGTGTACACACAGGTTGCAAGTTTTGTATGGGCGGAACTTGGAACTGAGTGGATATACAATGCCTTTGCTTTGGGAACTATTTTCGTTGACCGAAATCTTTGAATATTTCTTACGAGTTTTTCTTATTTTACAAAACGTGTTTACTCACCAACTATTTTCATAGTTGACCCGTTTTTCTCTCATGCATTTCAGGTGATGGTTAGTAAGCTTTTTCTACCAGGTCTTGCATAATGAAGTTTTCACTTGTCACTACAAATCATTATGTAATAGAACGCAATATTTTGGAAACTAAACTTTGTAATATATTTGCCGATGACGGCTAAACTGGTATTGTAATGGTGAACTCTTTCTTTTAAATATTAATGTTGGTATGTTCTATTATCTTGTGCTTATGTTCCCTTCCGTTACACCTCGTGTTTCCGCCTCCGGCGAGGGTGTGACAATATTTTTAACATATTTTTAACAAATCAGTGTTCCGGGGATATTTTTAACAAATCAAATTTTGGCGCCGCTGCCGGGGAGGTGTGTTGCGACAATATCGTGATTTTTGCGATTAGTGACTTGAAGAACCTTCCTCGTGAAGTTATTGTTTTTATAAAAATACAAAAATATTTTTCTTTTCTTTGTATATATGTAAAAGATAAAAATACAAAAAGATTTTGCTTGTTGTTTTAAATAAAACAGAACACACAATCAATATAACACTTCTCAACTTGAGTGTTATCATAATAAGTTCCCGAACCAAAGATTCAAAACTTTCCTTTGTGTCACTTGCGTGAATACGCTTGTGATTATTGGTTTAAGTTCCTTGTGTTTTGCTTCGGTCTTGTTTTAATTGAAAGTGTTGTTTTATATAGTGGATGTGCACTCGTTTTCAAAACCCCAAAAATAATCTTTTCATTCCTCTTATCCGTATAATTCTATTTCTCTTACCCTCTTTCACCGTTTGATTCTATTCTTCGTATCCTCTCGACCATTTGATTCTATTTCTTTAACCCTCTATATGTTTAATTCTTATGGCGACGATCGATTATCGTCGTTGTTTCCATTGCAAAAGCCGTATGGAAGAGGATCAAGATTATTGTCTCAATTATGATTGTGTATGTAAGCGATGTGGTAGGGCCGGTGCGAGCAAATATTGCTATTGGTGCGAATTATCCGATAAAAACTCTTTCGATGATTCTCCAAGTTTTTACGACCACCCGCCACAACCCGAGATTTGTTCTATTGTTTCTGAACCCAAACCGTCTAGAATTGATCAAAATCTTTCGCGATTTACGGTTAAGGTTAAGAGAAAAGAGCGAGAACCGGAGACCAAAACGGAAGTGGTGGAAATTGCTAGCTCTGAGAGCACACCACTTGTCCCACCTCCGGAATATTCAAAAACTTTTTCAGACGAAATCATGAACATACTTTAAAATTGCTTGAATGAACTTTGTCAATCCTCTATTTGACTTCGATTCTGAATTCACTTTAGTTTCGGATAATCTCATCTTTGACATTCAGAATGAGGATAGTGACTCTTACATGGAGAACCTCGTTACATCTCCATCTTTACCCGAAGATAAGAATAGTGGCAATCCCACCTCGACGTTAGACCTTCTCCAGGAGTTCGCCGATGAACTCGCTCTTATTGATCACTCTCCACCAGGAGATGATGATGCTCACTTCGACTCTGAAGTCGACCTTAAGGAATTGGAAAATCTTCTTTACAACTGGTCGTCTGATAATTCGTCAAGTGACACTCGTATTGAAGAGGTCGACTTTCTTTCTCCAGATGACTCGATACCCTCGGGTTTTCAGAGTGACGATTATGGCTTAGGTCCATCATCCACTCGTCCACCTGCTAAACCGCCGGATGATGGAACCTCTTCTAAGCCCGACACGGATGTTTTCATTGCTACTAGCAGGATAAGATTTCGAACATTCGCCAATGTTCCTCAATCTAATCTTTTGCCCACCCAACCCACCCGTTGTCATGAGATTGACACTTTGCCTTCTCCTCCCATTTCTTCTCCATGTCTTAACTCCTACTGGAGTGAAGATACCATCTTTGACCCCGCATTTCTTATTCTCTTGCCGCTTTGTATCTCATCGAGTGGAACTTTTCAACACATTCAATGGTTATCCAAACCATTTGAATGAAAGTTCGATTGAGATTTTCTCTTCCACTTGCTCCCCCGTGGACCAATGATTCGGGTCGAGTCAAGCTAGCGACTCGATTAACAATAACAGTAGCATTCCATGGGTGTCCACCCATGTTTCTGACTTCTTTCTACTTTCTAACGACTAAGTGTGGGGGAAACCTCCACAGTGTTTGCTTTTGTGTGTTTGCTCATATTTCGTGAACCTTTGATCGTGATGATTGATGCGCCTGCTTTCAATCCAATTACCAATATCCGATCATTTTACTAACGTTTATCTAGGAATATGTCTTCAAAAATCCTTTTTGTGTAAAATGATAGATTTCGTCCACACACTTGGTTAAGTGGTATTACCTTTTTCGCTCAATAGTATCGCCGGCCGGACTTTGAATATTGAGGGCAATATTCAATTCTAAGTGTGGGGGATCATTTAATTTTGTCACATTTGTACCCTTTAGTCCCTAGTACCCCCGTTTTGACCCAAAATTTAAAAATATTTTGCATAAAAAAGAATTGCTTTTGCACAAAAATAAAGTGTTAATGCTTCGGTGTTAATGGTAATTTAGTCTTGATTAGGTTAGAACAAAGGGAATCCCGACTCTGCTAGAGTGTTGATCTAGTCAGCTTCTCTTAACAATTAGACTAAGTTTTTACGAGTTGTGCAAATGAAAATGCTAAGCGTGGAGTAGTTGGTTCTCTTTAGAGCTTATAAAAGTAATCTATGGCTTTTTCTCCCAGAAGCTAACTAATTGAACCTAAAATAAGTGCTCATTGTCAAACTTTTGAACATTCAAATCGTCTTGTTACAACAAAAAGTTTTTAAGCAAAATTGATATAGAGCTCAAGTTCAACTTTTTATTTAATTTTTTGGAAAAGCATACTTTCTTAAAATCTTAATAAAATTGCAAAATGAAAGTGAGTAATATTGCTTGAACGATGCAAAAGTAAATTACAAGTAAAAAAAAAGTGAAAAAGTGTAAAAAAAAAAAAAAAAAAAAATTGAAAAATGAAAAATGAAAAATATGAGTCCTCAAATAAAAGAACTATGTTGCTTATGAATAAATGTGCGAAACTTGCTTTTCCTTAAATTTAAATCGGAAGTTGAACTAGGATTCGTCAAAGTTGTCTAAAAGTTTGACGGTGATTTAGAAATTCTTGAAATCAAAGACCCCGAAAGTCCGGATATTATTCTCGAGGGTGAAAACCTAGCCTCCTTAAAAGGACAAGCTGAGAACAAAGTCGCTACATGGAGTGATCTCACCTTTGAATCTTGAACTTCTAAATTATCGTCGGTTGATGTCCATTTAGGTTTACTTTTAACTTAACGGTAGCCTCAGAATCTTTGGAATCGAATTCCCGCTAATTCCGGTACTATTCTCCGTGAGGTGTCAAAATCCCGGTCACCTAAAGCCAACTGGTTTGGGATGTGCCGAGAAGAAAGCCGCTACATGGAAGAGGCCCTTTCAATCCTTAGACTTTCGTAGTTTCCGAGGAGTTAAGATTTTAGTTATGTTGGGATTTAGTAAATCCAGTACTTAAAGTGTCGGTCACCTCAAGTATGTATGCTCGTTAGAAAGCTCTCGTAGTCGTAGTGATTCTAAGATAGTATTTAGTTTACTTTGTAACACCGTGGAGGACGGACGGTCTTTACCCATCAGATGCCCGATCCACGCCTAATAGAGGCGCTTATGCTTGTACCCTATAAATACCCTTTGCCCTCCAAGGCAAAGGGTTGGAGCTTCATAATACATTTTTCTTTGTCTCTCTAGGGTTCCCATTCTCTCCCACTTTCTCTCTCTAAACTCTTAACCTAGCCGCCGCACCTCTTGTTTAACAAACTAAGATCCTTCAAATGGTATCAAGAGCCAAGGTTTGATCATCCATCTCTCATGTTCTTGCTTTGATTGTTATTCTTGGGTTAAGGTTTGGTTTATAACGCCAGAAAAGGTTGTCTCGTACACGATACTTTTGAATCATTAAAGCTTTAAAATTTTCACTTTCTAATCCAAGATTCTTGTGGGTTAAGGTTTATTGAGTGTTAAACTTTTAGTTTCTTGCAAAAAGTTTCGAACTTTATGAGTTTTTCTTGGTTTTTAAGAGTGTTTGGATACGTGTGTATGAACCTACGCGTAAGAGAGAAAGGTGGTTTTGATCCTCAAGCTTTGTTATTTTGGTGTTTTTAAGGTTGTCTTATCATAATAATCAAGTTTTGTAAAAGGTTTTGATCATAAAAACGTGTTTGGCAAAAATTTGTACTTTCTATGGCAGTATCAAAACCCTAATCCTACGCGTAAGGTGTTTTTCACTTGATCTTCGTTCTCGTGATTACTTAGTGTTATTCTTTCTTGGATAAGCCTCGAAAAATACTTGACTTTGGATATCTCGTAATGCCTTTGTGAAGTGTAAGAGATTTTTGTGGATAAAACCCTAAGTCTACGCATAAGCATAAACTTATGAGTAACAATTCCTACGCATAAGCCTTTTCTTACGCATAAGCTTGTCTTACGCCTAAGGGAAACTTACGCATAAGGTTCTTACGCCTAAGTTTTGGTTTACGCATAAACTTAAGCCTTTTACCCTAAAAATTCTACGAGTAAGCTCTAGTTTACACGTAAACTCTGTCTACGCGTAAGCTTGTGTCTATTCGTAAGTTTGTTGTTACGCCTAAGATGCTGCCAACGCATAAGCCCTTCATCTACGCTTAAGTTCCTACGCGTAACTCGTTGTTCACGATAAGTGCATAAGTTTTACGGTTTATCTCTTGATTTTGTAAAATCCCGTGAAAGTATCTATTTCCTGGTTAAGTCAAAGATTTGTAAAATCTCGTAGAATTTAAACATGTCTTCCGTTGTCGATGATGTGCAAGCCGCAGATCGATACTCGTCCTCCCATGCTTGATGTGAACCGACTATGAGTCTTGGTCACAAAGAATCAGCTGCATCGCTTAGGAAAGGAGAACGGGTTAATATCCTTAAGTCTATTGATGAAGGACCGTGACGTTGAGACTACTAGAGACATGATTGATAATCGCCTGCAGATGGAACAATAGTTTATGGAATGGATAGACCTAAGATGTATGATGAACTCACTGATAAGGAGGAAAAGAGATTCGATGTCTTGATATCGTGGCTTCAAATATTATTCTTCAAGGTCTTCCAAAAGATATCTACAAGCTTATCAATCACAACACGAAGCAAGGCATTTGGGATAATGTCAAGATGCTTCTCTCGGTTGCCTCAATTGACTATCAAGACAGAGAATCACACAGTATGATGAATTTGAGCACTTTAAGATGAAACCCGAAGAAGGTGTTTATGAATATTACGTGAGATTCCACAAGCTGGTGAATGATATGAGGAATATCAAGATGATTATGCCAAACATTCACCGAACTCAAAATTGTAAACAATATGAATCCCGAATGGCACAAGTTTGTCACTTCTGTGAAGCTTACAAAAGGACTAAAGAACACCAACTATGAGCAATTTTATGCCTTCCTTCTTCGTAATGAGAAACATGCTATGTTTGAAAAAGGATTCTGAACAGTTCAAATCTCAACCAGGAGAAACAAGCTCATCGAATGATACAACTGCATTCTTCACCAAAGCATCACAAGTCACACCCACTGGCAATGATAATCACAAGCCCGCCTCGACTCGATATAAGCAACCTAGTTCTGATGCAATCATGGAGCACTTTATCAATCAAGTGGCTCTTATGGTCAAGCAAAACCTGAATCTCACCCCTCACACTAACAACTATCTCAGAACTGCATCCAATAGTCAAAATCATGCCACTGCGGAAAGACGGAAGGATTGTGGTGGAAAATGTGCAAGGAAGACATAATGCTTATCTTCCACACAATGAACAAGGTAATGTAGGTTATGGGAATGCTTTGTGTTGGTGGGTGGATATGTTGGAAATCAGAATCGTGGAAGGAATATTGTTCATGGTCAATTAAAACCAATCAAATGCTTCAACTGTGGTGGAGAAGGACACATTGCTAGGAACTGCACTCAACCTAAACGTCCTCAAAACGCAGAATACTTCGTGGACAAGATGTTACTGGTACAAGCACAAGATAATGGTGCAATGTTGAATGAAGAGGAGCCGTTGTTCTTGCCGATGGGAATGCTAGAACATACGATGCTGATGTGGACGAACAACCAGTGCATGCTGCCTGAAAAATCCCAACGCCTTTCAAGTTGCAGATTGTGATGCATTTGACTCGGACGTTGATGATGAACCATATGCACAATCCATCTTCATGGCTAATATCTCTCCAATGACCTCTTCACCTCAACAAGCCATTCCATCCAAGGAATCCATCATTAAAGAGGTACTCAAACTATATGATGTGGTTGATGAGCAAAAGATTCACGATGAAGTACAATCTATCGAAACTTATGAATCGATATTGAAAATGAGGATAATAGCAATATTGTTCCTTATGATCAATATGTGAAGCAAAGTGAAAGTGAGATGTATGTAGTGATGTATCTTCTGAATCAATGATGAATATGTTTATGATGAATACACTGCATGTACCATCGATGATTCTCATATCTCGAACTGAATGCCTATAAAGAACAAGCAACCATCTATGAACAACGTGCTAAATTTGAGTTGACCACTCGTGAGCAGGAAATGGATGACCAAATGCGTACACTCATTAGAAAAAGTAGGTTTAAAGAAGAAGTACTAAAACAAGAGTTAAATTCCTTACAAGAAAAGCTTTCTAAAACTGCTAAGCAAAAACAAGAACTTCAAGAAAATGTGAAAACGCTTAAGCAAGAATTCACTGCTAAGGAATCGAAACTTTTGAATGAGTTCTATAATCTAAAAACTTTGAAAAACAAGCTTGAAAATAAGTTGTACGCATAAGGTAACACCATCCGACTACTCACTTGGTCACGAAGCATAGAGTCTTAAGCGATAAGCATAGCATTCCACTTGTTGAGGAACCTAATCCCGAGGTAGTTAAAAAGGCTAGAGCTGGAAATAAGGTACTTTATGATGGTAATGAAATCCTTAAGCCTAGGCATAACCCTAGTTGCATTGAGTGCACTAAGGAAGATAAGAAATCAGATGAAGTCACTAGGGAGAAAATGAATAAGAAGCTAGAAGATCTCAAATGCAAAGAGAAGAACATTATAATCAGTCCCCATGATTACAAAAAGGAAAACTGGATTTCCTTGAACAAGTTTAAGCCTCGTGACACTTCTAACTCCTAACAAATGTTCGGAAAAAGAAATGGATTTACAAAAGGCTAAAACGTTGTTGAAACGAATTCCTTGTAGGAAATTGCCCCTGCAACCTGGTATCCTCTTAATACACCAATTCATTTAGTGCCTAGATCTATTGCCACTAACAGCGTGACGTTAATCGCCCTATATGTTGTTTATCAAATGTTTGTTGATTTTGAGAAAACGTGTAAGAAGAGAATCACACCTACAGGGATTACTGAGGGGAAAGGGGTTTTGAGCAAATGAAAGAATGTTATTTAACCGAAGTCATGCCTTTCTTTAAACAATTAAAAGGACAATTTGAGAGTCTTAAAATTGGAATAAACACCGATATTAAAGAAATGGAAAAGGAATTCGATGCAATGATAGTTGAAGTCAATGATTATGAACAGGAACTAAAATACAATGAAATTGAAAGGAAGAATCTGCATATACTAAATGAGAACTTGATCTCTCAATGTGTTGCTCAAGATGTGTTTTACATTGCTACGAATTCTTCTATTACTGCATCTCAATTTCATGAATTATCTGTTGCTTTGAAAGTTTCCCATGATCGTGTAATTGAGCTTGAAACAACGAATTCAAAATTGCATGAGAAAATCGAACAAGATGATCATGATAACCTGGTTAAACATTTCTCAAAATTAGAAGTTGAACATTTTGCTTTGCAATTAAAATATCAACATCTCAAAGAAAATGTTAAAACCTCAAATATCAAGACATCGTCTGATGCTCCTGAGTTTGATGCATTTTTGAAATCAACAAACGTGATGAACAAATTCGAGCTCATTATAACACGATCAAAAGGTTGAAAGCTCAAATTTCACAACTGAAAGGTGAAAAGAGGGATGTAACTGGTTCCCATTTGCCTCCACCTTTAGATTCTCAGAAGTTCCAACTTCAAAACATCATTTATAACTTACAAAAGGAAAATGCTTGTTTTAAACCGAAATTTCAAAGGTTAATGATCAAAACAAAGAGTTATGTGATTCATTTAAAGTTACACATGATAAACAAATTGAAAAGATAACTTCTTTACTTAATGATATTGAGGATCTTAAGCGTGAGGTAAAAGGAAAGTTTCCAATCCCCAATTGCAAGTACTCTGTTCCTAAAGTCTCTGATTGTGATAAGTATGCTATTGATATGTTATATATTCCCCCACCCATTAGGAATAATGAACTTGCACATAAAGCATATCTCTCATCTCTTAAGGAAAGTTTAAAGGGTCTACGTGAGATTGTTGAAGATGAAAGATTAGAAAAACCTCTTGATAGTACCATTGCCTATGCTTGCATGGATGCCAAACGATCTCAAGAACTCTTAGAGTACATAATTGTCACATGTCCAAAATTTAGCAATAGGCGAGATAGAATAGTAGCACCCGCTTTATGCCTAAGGATAAGAATGTGACTTTTAATGTGCCTCACAAAACTTCAGAACCCAAAGACTTCTAGACCACCAAGGCACATTGTAGTTTCACCAACTAATATTCCTGTTGTTCCTTCTACAAGAGTAATCGGCAATACTAAGGTTAGCAGGTCAAAGCCTTCAGGCAATACAATGCGAAATAGGATCTTGCCACCAAAAGTGTTGAAGAAAAGCTAGTAGAAGAACATCCTAGGAAGAATAAGTTTGAGTCAATAAAACGAATCGTGTTGATTCTAGTATTAGCTATAAACGCATCAGTAATTAATTCAATTCTACCGCCTTTTGCAAAACATGTAATAAATGCTTGATTTCTGGTCTTAATCATAAATGTTCTGAGAATGAGGTGATTAATGTTGATAATACTCCAGTCAAGAATATAAAAAATGCTAGACATGTTAAGGAGATCTGGAAGCCTAAAAACACAAAGGTTGGCAACTGTTGGAAGCCTACAGGAAGAAAATTTAGCAATATGGGTTATCAATAGAAACCTCCCGCGAAAATTCAAATTGAATGAATCTTGCCCTAAGTTGTCTAGATCCATGCCTTCTAAGAAATGGAAGCCCACCGGTAGAATCATACCTTTAAGAAGTGAACACACCTCACACAGTCCACCTGTCACTACTAGTGTTGCAACCAATACTAATGAGGTCATATCTCCTATTACTGATGTGGGTGCTCCAATAATGTGTACTAAACAAACGGAACCCAATAGTTCATGGGGTTCCAAATTATCCAGTTATCCATTCTTGTCTATGTTCAAACGCAGGTCGTACAAATCGTCCTCTGGTATTTTGTCACACCCTCGCCGAAGGCGGAAACACGAGGTGTAACGGAAGGGAACATAAGCACAAGATAATAGAACATACCAACGTTAAGATTTAAAAGAAAGAGTACACCATTACAATACCAGTTTAGCCGACATTGGCAAATATATTACAAAGTTTAGTTCCCAAAATATTTGCTCTATTACATAACGATTTGTATTGACAAGTGAAAACTTCATTATGCAAGACTTGGTAGAAAAGCTTACTAACGATCACCTGAAATGCATGAGAGAAAAAACGGGTCAACTATGAAAATAATTGGTGAGTATACACGCTTTCAGTAAAATAAGAAAACTCGTAAGAGATATCCAAAGGTTTCGATCAACGGAAATAGTCCATAAAGCAAAGGCATTGTAAATCCACTCAGTTCCAAGTTCCGCCCATACAAAACTTGCAACCTGTGTGTTCACAACCCATTGCACAAAATATAGCGTGTCAAGTAGTCAAGTATAAGCGGTCATAATAGTTCACAATATAGTACCACGAATATAATAATTCAGTGGATGCTCCCGATGAAACCAAATTATGCTGGGTGCCACTACCCAAAGTTATGTTGGGTGCTTCTTCCCAAAGATATACTTGGGTGCCTCTTCCCAAAGATATACTGGGTGCCTCTTCCCAAAGATATACTCCGAACATAAGAGACTTTATAGTGATGTTCAACATAGGAGACTTTATAGTGATGTTCAACATGGGAGGCTTTATAGTGATGCTCCGAACATTCGAGACTTTAGGTCAAGGTCATAACATGTACGGTTCAATAAGTTCAAGTAAGGCATTATTTCATAATTAAGTTCAAGGATTTGATTCAAGTTCACAAGTTCTAGTCAAACTAGTTAATAAAAGTAGTAAACAATTTAGCTCAAGAATGGTTCATGCATTTCGTCCCAAAATATAGTAAAACGGTAAAAAGGGGATGTGATTACTCACCTGTTGCAATAGTTATGATGACAGAGTGGATGCACAGAAATGAGACTCAACACTCTAACCGCGACCTATTATGAATGATATGCTCTAATATAAGTCATGAAACAATGTCGTGCATGCAAACTCATATGATATCCATACCACTTGTACACTTTTGAAAATAAAGTTTATCGTCGAAAAAATAATCTTATCACGTCTTGACAAATTGTAAATTACCTTACAAGTATTTACGTCGAAACAATATCCTACGATAGTCATTTAGTGATTTATTAAGAGAATATAACTTTTCGTCGTAAAATAATGTCATTGAAATTTCCATGAAAGTGACTAAAACGGCCTTTAAAAGCTAGTCGTAAAATGGTGCACGTCGTGCGTTAGGAAACAAACTCAACAGTTTTGGGAAGCTTGTATCATTATCTCAAAGTTTTAGTACATGCATTTCCATCCTAGAGGTCTCTAACATAAAGAAAAATAGAGGTTAATATGGTACTTATGTCCCAAAATATAGTTTAAGGATGGTTTTCGGCCAAGTTTGAGTGACTATATGTTATTCGTTACAACTCCGCTCAACAAACGGTTGGACATTTTGGAAAATATGCTAGGCGAACTTACTTTTACTAGAAGACATCACGTTATAAAAAGTTCTACATCATTGTTAAAAACGTCCTCCAACATGGTCATTAGTTTTGCCGTAATATTTGCCTATTAGAAATAATATAGTTTTTCTTATATAATATAAGTTACGGCAACTTTGTGAAAACGTGTATAATTTAATCGTTTCAATTCCGTTTTCTACGTTTTATATGTCCTTAGATTCGTGTCAAAGTATACTATTAGATTTTTGATAAGTCGACACAATTTATAAAGCTTAAGACTCATTTTTGACTCGTAAAGAGTGACATTTTCATGCTGAAATTCCAGAAAATTTATAGTTTTCGGCGCCAACTTGAAAAATTCATAACTTCTTCGTTATAGCTCCGTTTTAATCCGTTCAAGCGGCCACGGTTTCGTTTTAAAGTATATTTTCTAAATATCTAGGCCAAAAATTTTTACCTACTGTCGGATTTTCCAGATTTTAAAAATAAGGACAGACCCTTTTCCAAACTTGTCGAAATGAGTTTTTCTCACGCCAAACCTATTCTAACCCATTCAAAACAACTCCGAAGCTATTCTAATCCTACCATACACCTTCTTAGGGTGTCATGGGTTCCTAGACATAACCAAAACTAATAAATAACAAGGAGTAATTATAGGATGGATTATATATATTATAACACTTAAAATTCCTTAAAAACCTTAAAAAGTGGTATAAACATCACATAACTTGCATGTTTCTCAAATAAAATGATATGACCATAATAATGAATGTGAAATAAAAACATGAATATGAATGCTTACAAGAAATATGATGAGGTTTAAGGACAAAGGGTTTTTCCTAATCACTTGAGGTTTTTATTGCAAAACCTATACAACAAGTGATACTAGAGTGTGTTAAAACTTTGTCTTGAAAATTTTTGATGCTTTCACCTTGGTCCTTGTGGCTGCCGAATTTTGGAGAGGAAGAGAAAGAGAGGAAATGTAATTTGATCTTGTATTTTGCAAAGTAGTGAAATGTTATTTAGTTTTAGTATAATATACATATTCTAGTAGAGATATTTGTAAGGTTTGATGACTAACCCCCCTTGTGTCGACAAGGGGGTATTGTCATTTACTTATATTATTTATTTATTTTTTTAAAACATGTACAAGTAATTAGATGTAAGTAATTTGAGAACATGTGGTAAGTTAAATACACATTTGAATATTTAGGGTAGCGTTTGATAAAAATAACTTTTAACGGGTCAAGATAAAATATATTGAGGTCCTAAAAATTATAAAACACATTTTTGAAAGATTTGAGTGAATAAATATTTATCGGTTTGAATTTAAGAAAACCGTCGTAATTTATATAAACATAACAATTTATATACAAAATAAATTTAAAACACCGGGTAAACTAATAATAATATTTTTATAGACTTAATATGAGTATAAAATATATTGTGATAAATTTTGAAAGTATCGGATCAATTGTTCAAAATAATTAATTACGCGATAGTGTTTATTTAATAAGAAATTATGCGTTTAACGTGAAGTGCAAAACCATGCATAATTTGATATGAAATGATGAATATGGAGTTTGAGAAATGACCGGAAATTGAGAATTGTGACATTCTTCCCATGTCACGAATCACGCCCCTCGTGATTCGATTAATGATACTAGGTCCGAACCTCGACAAGGATTCTAAAAGTTTATGCTCGCACGAACAGTCTAAATGATCATATCAATGCCCATGCGCATGTGTTCCCCATTCAACTAAGTAACGTGCCTGCATTAGATTTGATAGGGTAAACTTACGCAATATCGAACATAGCCCTCAAAAGACCTTTAGATTGTGACTTGAGTAAACTTGTTTCTTAGCTTGACTTTCGCAACTCATCAAACAAGAACCTGCTCACTAGATCAAGCTAGAAACAAGTCTTTTGAATGAAGTCTTTTGAAAGATTCGCTCGATATTGGATTTGCTTACACAAATCAAATCAAATCAACAAAATACATTACAACTAAGGTCGATATTGATAGGTCTCAAATTAATCAATGTCGTGAACGTGGTAAAAAAATTGGAAGGAAGTTATGCACTCAAAATCATGTCGTACCGAAATAAGGTAGTTGTTCGAAAGAATGTACCCGCGCTGCTATGGCTTCCTGGTACCCATGATAGAATGCTCGACCACGCTGGAGGAACTTCAATGTTCGATCTTGTGGGCCTCTATTGCCAATGCCGGTTTGGACGATTACCTCCTTGATTGGGAGTTCTTTTTTTGGATGTGTATTTAAGGTGATCTAGACTTCCACACTCGTAACATGCTTTTCTCTTTCCTTGATTCCCAAGCCTGTTTGAGCAATTTATGCGGTGGCCTCGTCATTCACATTTGTCGCACCGGCCTCCCGAGTGGTGATAGTTACATCGAGTGCACAAAGGATGTGGACTGCTGTATCTTTTGCGCTCCGTGAGTAGTCGCCCATAGTTCCTAGTTATTCGTTGCCTCTTGTCTTGCCGACCTCGGTCTCGCTTCCTGGTGATCCTCCTATCGCTTCGCCCATTGTCATTCTGCTAGTCCTCCGCACTGATCACATCATTTGTCAAGCGATACGACATACCCACATCGGCTTGCAGAGTGGTTGGGTTCGACGAGGTGACGCCCCTCCTTATTTCTCGTATCAATCCCCATATATATCGGTCGATCAACTTCTCCACAAAGTGGAAACCATGCGAGGAACCATCCTAGTTAACTCATGGAAACGGATCGTGTACTTGTCGACCTCTACTCCTACCATCAAGTGATTCTAAAATTCCGCTTCCAAACTTTGCACTTCATCTTTTCTCAGCACTCATCAGCTTAGTAGTTTCTTAAATGCTTCCTAAGATAGCGCATTTGCAGCCCTCTCCTCTAGTCTCAGTAGCTGATTGTTCCACCGGTCAATGCTCGACCTTGTAGTAGACTGCACAGAGAACTCAACTTTGTTTCCTTCAGCACATTTCGTGATACTAAGCTTCGACTCAACATTCTCAACCAGGTTAATGTCCAATGGCACCCTCAGTACCATAAAATTCCATCGGCTTGCATGTCATGAAAGTCTTGTAGCTGCACCCATTACCAGTGTTTGAAGTACCTTCTCCGTTGTTGGTTCGTCTAGCATCAAGGTGCGTCATAATTTGGGTAAGTAGATCCGCTATTCCCGCCGTTGTTGTTTGGATTGTCATTGTTGTTTGGGTTGCCGCTGTTGTTGACTCCTGAAGCAGTGTTTCTAGCACCATGATCCCGTGAATGGACCAAAATATCGGGTTGAGTAAATGACACTCGGGACGAAGGCGTGATGAGGTTTAGAACGGTGGTAATGTGTTATAGTGATCAAATATGACAGAAAGAGACATGCTATGTCTAACGAGTCGAAAGATGGAAAAGAGAGGGTATAAATAAGATACGGTAATGTAGACGTGAACGTAAAAACATGCTATGCATACCCACCCTACCAATGCAACTCAGTGACCGCACTCAAAAGACTCGACTAAACATGATTTAAAACTACTACTCTTATCATTGTGATGGTTCTTCATAAATTAGACATAGTTGATCATGCTATGTATAATTTATGATTAACGATGCAACGATAGGACTAGTTGACTCGGATGATGTTCGGTGTTTAATAAAACTTTATTCCGGTTATAGTTGTGATTTTTATTTTTGAAAAATCGGCATTCTCTATAACCTTTGGCTCTGATGCCAATCTGTCACACCTCGCACGGAGGCGAAACACGAGGTGTAACGGAAGGGAACATAAGCACAAGATAATAGAACATACCAACGTTAAGATTTAAAAGAAAGAGTACACCATTACAATACCAGTTTAGCCGACATTGGCAAATATATTACAAAGTTTAGTTCCCAAAATATTGCGTTCTATTACATAACGATTTGTATTGACAAGTGAAAACTTCATTATGCAAGACCTGGTAGAAAAGCTTACTAACGATCACCTGAAATGCATGAGAGAAAAAAAATGGGTCAACTATGAAAATAGTTGGTGAGTATACACGTTTCGTAAAATAAGAAAACTCGTAAGAGATATCCAAAGGTTTCGATCAACGGAAATAGTCCACAAAGCAAAGGCATTGTAAATCCACTCGCCCAAGTTCACCATACAAAACTTGCAACCTGTGTGTTCACAACCCATTGCACAAAAATATAGCGCGTCAAGTAGTCAAGTATAAATGGTCATAATAGTTCACAATATAGTACCACGTGATATAATAATCTGGATGCCTCGATGAAACCAAATTATGCTGGGTGCCACTACCCAAAGTTATGTTGGGTGCCACTTCCCAAAGATATACTGGGTGCCTCTTCCCAAAGATATACTGGGGGCCTCTTCCCAAAGATATACCCTAACATAGGAGTCTTTATAGTGATGCTCCAACATAGGAGACTTTATAGTGATGCTCTCAAACATGGGAGGCTTTATAGTGATGTTCCAAACGGGAGACTTTAGGTCAAGGTCATAACATGTACGGTTCAATAAGTTCAAGTAAGGCATTATTTCATAATTAAGTTCAAGGATTTGATTCAAGTTCACAAGTTCTAGTCAAACTAGTTAATAAAAGTAGTAAACAATTTAGCTCAAGAATGGTTCATGCATTTCGCCCCAAAATATAGTAAAACGGTAAAAAGGGGATGTGATTACTCACCTGTTGCAATAGTTATGATGACAGAGTGGATGCACAGAAATGAGACTCAACACTCTAACCGCGACCTATTATGAATGATATGCTCTAATATAAGTCATGAAACAATGTCGTGCATGCAAACTCATATGATATCCATACCACTTGTACACTTTTGAAAATAAAGTTTATCGTCGAAAAAATAATCTTATCACGTCTTGACAAATTGTAAATTACCTTACAAGTATTTACGTCGAAACAATATCCTACGATAGTCATTTAGTGATTTATTAAGAGAATATAACTTTTCGTCGTAAAATAATGTCATTGAAATTTCCATGAAAGTGACTAAAACGGCCTTTAAAAGCTAGTCGTAAAATGGTGCACGTCGTGCGTTAGGAAACAAACTCAACAGTTTTGGGAAGCTTGTATCATTATCTCAAAGTTTTAGTACATGCATTTCCATCCTAGAGGTCTCTAACATAAAGAAAAATAGAGGTTAATATGGTACTTATGTCCCAAAATATAGTTTAAGGATGGTTTTCGGCCAAGTTTGAGTGACTATATGTTATTCGTTACAACTCCGCTCAACAAACGGTTGGACATTTTGGAAAATATGCTAGGCGAACTTACTTTTACTAGAAGACATCACGTTATAAAAAGTTCTACATCATTGTTAAAAACGTCCTCCAACATGGTCATTAGTTTTGCCGTAATATTTGCCTATTAGAAATAATATAGTTTTTCTTATATAATATAAGTTACGGCAACTTTGTGAAAACGTGTATAATTTAATCGTTTCAATTCCGTTTTCTACGTTTTATATGTCCTTAGATTCGTGTCAAAGTATACTAATAGATTTTTGATAAGTCGACACAATTTATAAAGCTTAAGACTCATTTTTGACTCGTAAAGAGTGACATTTTCATGCTGAAATTCCAGAAAATTTATAGTTTTCGGCGCCAACTTGAAAAATTCATAACTTCTTCGTTATAGCTCCGTTTTAATCCGTTCAAGCGGCCACGGTTTCGTTTTAAAGTATATTTTCTAAATATCTAGGCCAAAAATTTTTACCTACTGTCGGATTTTCCAGATTTTAAAAATAAGGACAGACCCTTTTCCAAACTTGTCGAAATGAGTTTTTCTCACGCCAAACCTATTCTAACCCATTCAAAACAACTCCGAAGCTATTCTAATCCTACCATACACCTTCTTAGGGTGTCATGGGTTCCTAGACATAACCAAAACTAATAAATAACAAGGAGTAATTATAGGATGGATTATATATATTATAACACTTAAAAACCTTAAAAAGTGGTATAAACATCACATAACTTGCATGTTTCTCAAATAAAATGATATGACCATAATAATGAATGTGAAATAAAAACATGAATATGAATGCTTACAAGAAATATGATGAGGTTTAAGGACAAAGGGTTTTTCCTAATCACTTGAGGTTTTTATTGCAAAACCTATACAACAAGTGATACTAGAGTGTGTTAAAACTTTGTCTTGAAAATTTTTGATGCTTTCACCTTGGTCCTTGTGGCTGCCGAATTTTGGAGAGGAAGAGAAAGAGAGGAAATGTAATTTGATCTTGTATTTTGCAAAGTAGTGAAATGTTATTTAGTTTTAGTATAATATACATATTCTAGTAGAGATATTTGTAAGGTTTGATGACTAACCCCCCTTGTGTCGACAAGGGGGTATTGTCATTTACTTATATTATTTATTTATTTTTTAAAACATGTACAAGTAATTAGATGTAAGTAATTTGAGAACATGTGGTAAGTTAAATACACATTTGAATATTTAGGGTAGCGTTTGATAAAAATAACTTTTAACGGGTCAAGATAAAATATATTGAGGTCCTAAAAATTATAAAAACACATTTTTTGAAAGATTTGAGTGAATAAATATTTATCGGTTTGAATTTAAGAAAACCGTCGTAATTTATATAAACATAACAATTTATATACGAAATAAATTTAAAACACCGGGTAAACTAATAATAATATTTTTATAGACTTAATATGAGTATAAAAATATATTGTGATAAATTTTGAAAGTATCGGATCAATTGTTCAAAATAATTAATTACGCGATAGTGTTTATTTAATAAGAAATTATGCGTTTAACGTGAAGTGCAAAACCATGCATAATTTGATATGAAATGATGAATATGGAGTTTGAGAAATGACCGGAAATTGAGAATTGTGATGAATTTAATCCCTTTGCTACTCCCGAAGATGTACTCTTTGAGAACGTATTTGCTCCTAAATCATCATCAGAACCATCTTCATCAGGAGAAATTGACACTGCAACTTCCGTTCCTCAACCTCAACCACATGAACACTTACGAAAATGGACTCATGATCATCCATTAGAAAACATCATTGGAAACCTCTCTCGTCCTGTATCCACAAGGAAACAATTTGCAACAGATGCCTTATGGTGCTTCTTCAACTCCGTACTCTCAAAGGTCGAACCAAAAGATGTAAAAACTGCCATGAATGAAGATAGCTGGTTCAATGCCTTGCAAAAAGAAATTCATGAGTTTGATCGACTTGATGTATGGGAATTAGTACCTGCTCCAGATTGTGCTATGATTATTGCTCTAAAGTGGATCTTTAAAGTGAAACTTGATGAGCACGGTGACGTCTTAAAGAACAAGGCTCGATTGGTTGCTAAAGGATGCCTAAGAGAGGGTATTGACTTTGAAGAATCTTTTGCTCTCTGGCACGCATCGGCAATCGAATCTTCCGGCTAATGCCGCAAGTAAGAACATGATTGTCTATCGATGGATGTAAAGACGCTTTTCTCAACGGAGATCTTAAAGAAGTCGTGATACGCCGCCAACCGAAGGTTTTGTGAATCCATAAAATCCTACTCATGTCTATCGCTTGAAGAAGGCTCTATATGGCTTGAAGCAAGCTCCAAGGGCATGGTATGATACGCTATCAAAGTTTCTTCTATCTACCTGATTCAAAGAAAGGAGCAAATTGATCCAACATCGTTCACTAGGAAGTCGCAAACACTTAATTCACGCTCAAATTTATGTTGATGATATTATTTTTGCCTCGACCGACTTGCAATGAATGTGACCGCTTTTTCTATGGAGATGGGCTCCAAATTTCAAATGTCAATGATGGGACAAATGTCATTTTTCTTGGGATTACAAATTTCACAAAGTCCCAGAGGCATTTTCATAAATAAATCAAAATATGCTAATGAAATCTTAAAGAAATTTGGATTTACCTCCAAGGACTCCTGTTGACACTCCTATGGTGGAGCGCACAAAACTGGATGAGGACCACTCAGGGATCATGGTAGATCAAACGAAATATCGTAGTATGATTGGATCCCCGATGTACCTCACACAAAGCAGACTGCAACATTTTATTCGCTATATGCATGTGTGCTAGATATCGTGCTAAGCCTACCAAAAAGCACCTTGAAGCGTTAAACGAAGTCTTTCGGTATCTCCAAGGAACCATTAATATGGGACTTTGGTATCCGAAAGGACTCGTATGTCACTAACGCCTATGCAGATGCGCACCATGCAGGATGTCAAGATACACGTCGAAGTACGCCGTGGTGCTCAATTTTAGGTGATAAACTTGTAAGTTGGTCTTCAAAGAAACAAATGAGTACTTCCATATCCTCTACAGAGGTTGAATACATAGCCATGTCATCATGTTGTGCTCAAATCTTATGGATGAGATCCCAACTATCTGACTATGGCTTTGTATTCAACCAAGTTCCTCTCAGATAAAGTGATAACAAAAGTGCCATTGCTCTCTCGCAACAATGTTCAACACTCTGGAGCAAAGCACATCGACATTCGACATCACTTCATCAGGGAACAAGTTGAAAATGGCTTGGTTGAACTATACTCGTAAGGACCTGAATATCAACTAGCGACATCTTCACAAAAGCTCTTTCTCAGAACGCTTTGAGTTTATTCTTCCACGCCTAGGCTTAAAAGCCTTCAACCGTAAACGCCAAATGTCTTCGTGAAGACGCCGAGGAGTAAAGGTGTTCGACTATATCTATTCTTTGTATATATCTTTTCAAAACTAAAATAGAAAAATATAAAACTTTTCAAAATCCATAAAAATCAGAAAATCTTGAAAATCTTCAAAAATATTGTTTATTTATCATGTTTTTCTTGTCGATTCGATAACATCTACAGACTTTGTGTTGCCACCAAAGAATGGCACCGGTCCTCTGGGATGAAGTTCAATCTTTAAAAAAAAACGAGATGAAGAAAAAATGATGGTTTATTGTCATTTCGCATAAGAACCCGCTTTTCAAAGAAAGAACAGAGCCATGCTTTATCATGTTTTTCAGATCTCATGCTCTGATTCTATAAACATTTATCTACTATCTGATGAAGTCCTCTCCAATCTGCTTGTTGTCAAAGGCTTCGAAAACAAAGTCATGGTTATGGCATCGTCGTCTCAATCACTTGAACTTCGGCACAATTAATAACCTTGCCGTAAAGGATCTTGTCGAGAATTACCTACACTTAAGTATGAAAAGGATCATCTCTCGCTCACGCCAATGGGAAAAGCACGAAATATGCTCACAAACCAAAACCCTCAAACTCGTAATGGAAGTCCTTCATACCCTTCATATGGATTTGTGCGGACCAATGAGAGTCCAAACGATTAATGGGAAGAAATATATTTTAGTCGTAGTTGATGACTACTATCGATTCACTTGGGTAAAGTTTTTGAGGACAAAGGATGAAACTCCTGATATCATCATCAAACTTATCAAGCAACTTCGTGCACGCCTTAACAATACGGTTAGAATTGTTCGAATCGAAAATGGCACAGAAGTTCGTAAACAATGACTTAAGCCAATTTTATGAAAGTATTGGAATCACCATCAAAGAAGTGTCTCACGCCTCCTCAACGAGAACGTGTAGTTGAAAGATCTAAATCGAACTCTTGTGGAAGCCGCAAGAACAATGCTAATTTATTCAAAGGATCCAATGTTTCTATGGGTCAAAGCCATTGCCACCGCATTGCCACACCCAAAATCGTTCTCTCATTCACACCTCTCATGGAAAAACTCCTTATGAACTTGTCCATAAACAAAAACATGATCTATCCTACCTTCGTGGTTGGTGCTTTGTGCTATCCAACGAATGACGGTCAAGATTTAGGTAAATTAAGAGCTAAGGCAGACATTGGAGTTTTGTAGGTTATGCATCAAACAAGAAGGGTTACCGAATCTACAACAAAAGAACTCGAGATATCATGGAAACTATTCACGCCACGCTCGATGAGCTCACCGATCAAATGGCTCCGTGACAATCCACCTCGGACTCGCAAGACTTCAAATGAGTCTAATTGGTTCATCCCTTGTACCAATTTCCTCCAAAGAACTCCATATGTACCTCCTTCTGAAGATGATATGAAGAAATTGTTTGATCCAATGTTTGATGAACATTATGAGCCAAGTGCCACTGATTTATCAACTCCAACAATGAGGTCGCTACTATCTCTCACAATGAAGTCAACTCTTCGCCAATATCATTAAGTCAAGAAGCCGCCGATCACTCGTCTCATCAACAAATCATCAATCATCGAATGTACATCATGGAATTGTTTCTATCATCAATGATGAAGTTAATCCCTTTGCTACTCCCGAAGATGTACTCTTTGAGAACGTATTTGCTTCTAAATCATCATCGAACCATCTTCATCAGAGAAATTGACATCGCAACTTCCGCTCCTCAACCTCAACCACATGAACACTTACTTAAAATGGACTCATGATCATCCATTAGACAACATCATTGGAAACCTCTCTCGTCCTCCGTATCCACACGGAAACAACTTGCAACAGATGCCTTATGGTGCTTCTTCAACCTCGTACTCTCAAAGGTCGAACCAAAAGATGTAAAACTGCCATGAATGAAGATAGTCGGTTCAATGCCTTGCAAAAGAAATTCATGAGTTTGATCGACTTGATGTATGGAATTAGTACCGCCAGCATCACAGGCTATGATCATTGCTCTAAAGTGGATCTTCAAAGTGAAACTTGATGAGCACGTGACGCCTTAAAGAACAAGGCTCGATTGGTTGCTAAAGGATACCGTCCAGAGGAGGGTATTGACTTTGAAGAATCTTTTGCTCCTGCGTGGCACGATCGAAGCAATCGAATCTTCCGCTAATGCTGCAAGTAAGAACATGATTGTCTATCGATGGATGTAAAGACCGCTTTTCAACGGAGATCTTAAAGAAGTCGTGATACGCCCACCCGAAGGTTTTGTGAATCCAGAAAATCCCACATGTCTATCGCCTTAAGGTTTATATGGCTTGAAGCAAGCTCAAGGGCATGGTATGATACGCTATCCAAATTTCTTCTATCTACCGATTCAAAGAAAGGAGTAGTTGATCCAACATTGTTCACTAGGAAGTCGTGCAAACACTTAAATCACGTTCAAATTTATGTTGATGATATTATTTTTGCCTCGACTGACCCCAATGAATGTGACCGCTTTTCTATGGAGATGGGCTCCAAATTTCAAATGTCAATGATGGGACAAATGTCATTTTTCTTGGGATTACAAATTTCACAAAGTCCCTGAGGCATTTTCATAAATCAATCAAAATATGCTAATGAAATCTTAAAGAAATTTGGATTTACCTCCAGTGACCCTGTTGACACTCCTATGGTGGAGCGTGCAAAACTGGATGAGGACCACTCAGGGATCATAGTAGATCAAACGAAATATCATAGTATGATTGATCCCGATGTACCTCACAAATGCACCTGCCAGACATTTTATTCGCTATATGCATGTGTGCTAGATATCGGCTAAGCCTACCAAAAGCACCTTGAAGCGCTTAAACGGTTCTTTCGGATCTCCAAGGAACCATTAATATGGGACTTTGGTATCAAGGACTCCGTATGTCACTAACGGCCTATGCGTGATGCCGACCATGCAGATGTCAAGATACACGCCGTATCAGGTGGTGCTCAATTTTAGGTGATAAACTTGTGTCGGTCTTCAAAGAAACAAATGAGCACTTCCATATCTCTACAGAGGTTTGAATACATAGCCATGTCATCGTGTTGTGCCAAATCTTATGGATGATCCCAACTATCGACTATGGCTTTGTATTCAACCAAGTTCCTCTCATGACAAGTGATAACAAAGTGCCATTGCTCTCTGCTGCAACAATGTTCAACACTCTAGAGCAAAGCACATCGATATTCGACATCACTTCATCAGGGAACAAGTTGAAAATGGTGTGGTTGAACTATACTGTAAGGACTGATCAATATCAACTAGTAGACATCTTCACAAAAGCTCTTTCTCGAGAACGCCAGTTTATTCTTCCACGCCTAGGCTTAAAAGCCTTCAACCGAAACGCCAAATGTCTTCGTGAAGACGCCGAGGAGTAAAGGTGTTCGACTCTATCTATTCTTTGTATATATCTTTTCAAAACGAAAATAGAAAAATATAAAACTTTTCAAAATCCATAAAAATCAGAAAATCTTGAAAATCTTCAAAAATATTGTTTATTTATCATGTTTTTCTTGTCAGTTCGATAACATCTACGATTCTTTGTGTTGCCACTCAAAGAATGGAACGGGTCTCTAGATGAAGTTCGAATCTTTAAAAAAAAAAAAAAAATTTAAACGATAGGGAGAAAATGATGGTTTATTGTCATTTCAGACAATAACCCGCTTTTCAAAGAAAGAACAGAGCCATGCTTTATCTTGTTTTTCAAATCTCATGCCTCGATTCTATAAACATTTATCTACTATCTAATGAAAACCAATTGCTTTGCAATATACTTCGGACTCTATTTTTGATAATCATCTGGTCTTATTTGTCAAAATATCTATCTCTCAATCAACAACCTATGTCATTGATCGAGGGAGAATGATTTCAATTAAATCAAAAGTTATTTGTCATTCAATTGTTTTCTCAAAAGATCATCATGTGTTTATTCATGGAGTTTAAAGTCTTAAAATCCATCATTATCGCTAAAACGCCATTATCAAGTCACAATTCTCCTTAAAAGCTTTTAAAATCAATTTACGAGATCACAAATCTCAAATGATTTGATAATTGTGATCGGGGAGAATTTGTGATTTAAACGGATTTAAACCGATAAATCGGTAAATGGTTTTATAAGGATGTACAAGTTCCTCCTTCCCATGTGCCAAACGATTTCAATTTTTCCATGCACATGTTGAGGGAGAGCATTTATCTTAAACCACAACGATTTGAATGATCAATGTGCGTGTTCCTCTAGTATGTACAAAACTCTTTCAAACCTTAAGGCACATATTGAGGGGAGCAAGCTTAAAAACCCATCCTTCCCCGAAAATGCTTTATCTACTTGATTTAATTAGGGAAGTGATGTTGATATCTTTTAGAAAATGATAATCAAAGAAGTTATTTCTATCTCTTGCCTCCGTGTGCAACGATTTCAAAAAACTTGATGCACATGTTGAGGGGAGCTTTGTTCTAAAAATATCAAAACAATTCAGGTATAAAATGCTTTGATAATATATCACAAGTATCTGGATTGATTTTCAAATGGTTTTCAGTTGGTTCCAAATGGCGGATGAACAATACCAAATAGACCGACCAATTTTACTTTATGTACGGTGATATAAGGATGATAAGGTTAGGTATTTTGTTCCCATGATCCCATGAATCGAGGGATCTACCCAGTGGACTATCCACTAGTTAGTGTAAAGTTCTTAGGTATGATGATAAAAGGAGAAAAAAATGAGATATGGGAAGAAGCGGACCGAGACGAGCTAGTATCGAATTAACCCAACAAGGTTCTAGCTATGAAGTCCTGTGAAGTAATCAAGGGGTTGAAGAATGAAAAGAATTAAATGAGAAAAGGGTAAAAAAATAGCCCTCCAATAATTCAACCTTAGGCGTAAACCGTTCAATACATATACTGGGTGGTTACCAGGTAATTCTATTGAAGACAAGACGTCATGGACCCAGTGATGCACTACACTAAAACTTCCCAAGCTACTCAAGTTCCTCTTAAAAGGGCTTGTTTCATTCTCACGGGAACCGACATTATCTATCGACTTTCTCTTAGAGATTGTTGATATCAGAAGGAGACCCTCTCCTAGTCTCCGATATAGGATCCAATATGCACAATTGAAGTCTAGAGCCTGAGATCAAATAAATCTCATTAGGACACTGTCTATAAAGACACTTTGTTTTACACAATGTGGAAAGAGAGATTACATCTTATGAGTCCTACGCATTATCCTTGTGGTATTGCCGTAACATCCGAAAGTGATATGCTAAATATTCACGAAAGATGGAAATCCTTCTAGAGCCAACATCAAACAAGCTCTTGGTGGTGACATGTGAGATCTTGCAAAAGATCAAGCTTGTGACAACTGGATAGAAACGATGGGGCTATCGTTGCTTTTGAATCAATCTTGGTCCGTGAAATGAATTGACGGATACCTTTGAAAACCGGTCGCTCTCGCTTAAAAGTTCTTTCCATAGCACATCGACTATGTATTAATATTTCAAAATTAAAGGGTATTTATGATTGATAATTGACTTTCCATAAAACCTTCGTTGTATTGCAAAACACTTTCTATTGAGAAATACACGATTGTTTTCAAATCACTTTTCATCAATCAGTGAATCTCAATTCGGTTCACTCACCCGTTGTCTTCTTTGAGACGCTCCGCCCTGAGAACAAAGAAGAGCAAAACCTGTCAAGGAGATTCTTCGAATTATACCGATCACAGCAGCACTTGTAATGATCAACGGAAACGGGGCGGCACCTCAATTCAACAAAAGTGATCAAAGAAACTTTGTGCGCTTTATTGCTAACCGTTTTATGCAGAACACCACACGGTACCGCATCGTAATTGAGGAGTTAATTCATAGCCGCATGCTCACAGATCCACACTTAATTAAAGAAATCGACAAGTGCTAATATACATAACTGGCTCAGATGCAAATATCATGAACCAAAGAAAGCTTACGCTACTCGATGAAAAGATGTCATGATCCGTATTAGGTGAGCATGTCGATCCAAAAGTCACAACATCACATAATATCAACACCACAATGGAAGAGTCAAAGATTTAAGGTTGCTAATGATCTCAAAGTTAGCTCAAACACTCAAACATCACGCGATCGCTTAAAGACCTCCACTGAAGCTACAAAACATGCAGAACATGATGAATCAAAGACTACGAGCTAAAGAACAAAAGTGCTTAATCAAAGACACCAAGAACAACGAAACGCTTATCGCGTGTAATCATTGTAAGTTGAGGTGACCTCCTTAGGGGAGATTGTTGGGGTTTAGTAAATCCAAGACTTAAAGTGCGGTCACCTCAAGTATGTGCTCGTTAGAAAGCTCAATGAGTGATTCTAAGATAGTATTTAGTTTACTTTGTAACACCGTGGAGGACCCGACGGTCTTACCCATCAGATGCACGATCCATAGCCTAATAGAGGCGTTTATGCTTGTACCCTATAAATACCCTTTGCCCTCCAAGGCAAAGGGTTGGAGCTTCATAATACATTTTTCTTTGTCTCTCTAGGGTTCCCATTCTCTCCCACTTTCTCTCTCTAAACTCTTAACCTAGCCGCCGCACCTCTTGTTTAACAAACTAAGATCCTTCAAGTTAAGTGGATGTCAACCATAACAAGGTCGATTTTAATGGTCAAACTTTTGAAAATGAGCACACGAACTTAAATTGTATAAACTGTGGGAGTAAAAAGTTAAGTCTTGACTTACATAGATTATTTGTATAAGTAGTGTTAGCATTTTACAAAAAAATTTGCACAATAAGTTTAGACTTAGTTTGAGAGTATAAAAAAGATGATGACGATTACAATTCCCTGGAGACACCCATTTTGTGTGAATCCCGTTCCATGATACCGCTTATTTTTTGATAATCAAGCATGTTGTTTACCTTCACCTAGTTTAAATTTCTCAAGATCAAATAAAAAGTCTAAACGGGGTAGTCTTGGTAATCTTGAGTCTTCATTACTTTACATGATTGATCTAGACTAGCAATTGCCTAGTGTGGGGGGATTTGATGAGCGCTTATTCACTCATCATTTTTACCCACCTAAGACCACTAAAATGACCAAAAACACCTAAATATGATCAAAATATCCTCGGAGTGTGTTTTGTGTCTTGCAGGTACAAAAGGATTGAAAACAGAGCGAAAACGAGTAAAACAAGCTCTAAATCGAAGTGTGAAACAGACCGGAAAGGGAGTGGATTTTCTACATTTCTACCCCGAGACATGTTTTTGGAGTGAGCAGGGGAACAGCACCTTAAACCTAACCCGAAACCAAAATTTCAATTTTACCCTTCCCGATAACCCTCGACCAAATTGCTACTTAAAACCAAAAAAAATCCAAAATTTCCATTTTAGCCTTCAAAACCATTTTTTATAAAAATTCTATTTTATTTAAAAACAATTTTAGTTTTCTAAAAAAATTACAAAACTCAAAACCAAAAATACATTTTTACTTTAAAACTCTTTTTTTACAAAATAAATTAAACCCCTAAACCATTGAACCCACATCCCCAAATCGATAAACGCACCCTTTCCCTTTTTTCCTCCAAGTCCTTTCTTCTACACCTCTTTACCCGCACTAAAACCCAGAACTCAACCTCACCTCTTTAACCAGCACCCAAATCCCCAACCCACTCACTCCATCAACCAATTCAATGTCACGGGTTACCCATTGCCACTTTGGCAATCCAAAGTGCAAAAGTTCCATCTATGGTCGGATGAGTCCTCGCTGTACCGGACGGCCGAGATTATGTCAAAAGAAGCACAAGGATGTTAGTTTGTTGTTTTGTCTCACCAAACAAACACAAAAGCGTAAGAGAAGATAGGCGATTAATTCTTGTATAAATGGACACATAGGAAAAATGTAAAGTTTGTCTAGAAATTTTGTTCTAGTCCTTTGTTAGTTTAAGTTATGTTCTCTTTAAATTTCATCAACTTATTTAAATTCTGCCTTGTAATTCCTTTTATTGGTTAATCAAGTTTGCAAGTTTTTCTTTATGCTCATTAGTTCTTTTTCAAATTCATGTGTATGTGCTTAGCTTGTTTTAATATCTGTTTTTAAACATTCTATTACTCTTCAAAATCGCTTTTTAGCCAAGTTTTAAAACCTTTTGTTTAAATTTGTTTTAACTGATTTTCCTCTAATAGGAGTGTTTGGATTCACATAATTTCTGGGTCGAAGGTCTGTCTTGACCCATTTTGGAAGTCAAAGATGGTTTTGTGAAGTGAAATTTGGATCAAAATAGTCTTACAAGTAGTGTTAGTTGTTGTTACTTTGTTTGAATAGATTTGAAAAGAAAAAAATTTTTGGTAGAAATCCGCCAACCGCCTCTTTTGATCTCTAGTTTTATGTGTGGTTTAGAATTAGGATGTGATATTGGTTTAGAAGCAGCTTGTAGGATTAAGTCAATCTTTGTTTGCTTATATTTTGCTCTAGTGCTTCTTAGATAGCTTTTTAGGCCCTTGAAAGTCACCCTTCGTTTTCTTTGCCCTAAACAAATACCCCACAGAAATCCTTCGTGCTCCATAATGTTTTGTTAAAAGCTCAATATTGGCTACCCTTTAGCTTGTAGGTACCTTTTTGTCTGTCATTTATATGTTTTAGCTTATTGTGTACTTTAGAGCTTGTTTGTTAGTTTATTTTGTCCCTCAAAAGTCCTCTTGGACCTGCTTTTATTCAATGCTACAATAGAATTTTATCTTTTTTTTAGTGCTTATTAGGATTTCCATTTAGCTTATTTAGGATTTTTAGTGCCAAATTAGTATAATTAGTTTAGGACCGCTACCCCTTAGCTTATTTAAGTGCTTATCTAGAGTTTTTTGATTGGCTTTTTATTCAATTTTTTCTAGTTTAAGGATTCCCTAGTCTAGAGTTTTTGCCAACTGCTTTCCTCCTAATTGAGGTTTTTTTTATCGTTGGTAGCTTATTTCGCTGTAGCAAATACTTGTGTAGCTTAATTATTTCTTATACTAGTGCTTTTCATTGCTTATTTGGTGCTAACAGCTAAGTTAAAGGTGTGAGTCGCTTTGTTTCTATCAAATCAGTAGGAGAAAAGTTTGGCATACAACTTATTTAGAGCTTTTCTTTTAAAAGTTTTCAACTGACATGGGTGGACTTGAACCCACGCCACTCATTAACACCAACACTCCAAACCAGTTACCCTTGGGACTTTTATCATTCAAATATTGCACTTTTAATAACTTAATTACACATTTGGTAGTTTATACTTTAAGCACTTCTTTGCTTATTTCCAGCTTAATTCCCCAAGCAACCACCACTTTTCTTATTTTTATTAGGACCAGAACTATTTAAAGTACTTTTTGTGATTTTTCCAAAATTTTATTCAATTGTTTAGTATTTTTTTGTTAATTAGTTAGATTACATTAGTTTTAATTGTAATAAATAAAATAAAAAGCCTAAAAATACCCTTTTTTTTCTAAAATTATTTTTAGTCATTTAGAATGTAGGAAAATTGTTTTCACACTGTGAGGACTTAAATTGCATCTTTCTTGCCTCTATGCTTCCTTTTTTCGCTTTTGCATTTTAGCACCCTAGGATGTAATTTAGCGTTGTTTTATTGTTTCTTAGGATTAGTAGTAGTCTATTTAGAGTTTATATTGTTTTACTTGCTTTATTTTCATCCCCGTTCTTTAATTTGTAGATTAACATAATTAAATCCAAATTCATTATTACCAATTCAAGTCCTAATCACTTAAACTCAACGATTCCGTCAATTTCACACCTCGTTGGGAACTAACGGGAAATCACTTCCCAGATCACTTTTATCACATTCGTGAGTTTTGGCACGTTAACCCTTTTCCTAAAAGGTTGATTTGTCGAATTTCACGACTAATTTGATATATTGATATTGTGTTTATTTTTCACCACTCACAAAAAGATGAATCAAATTTTGGCGCCGCTGCCGGGGATATTTTTAACATATTTTTAACAAATCAGTGTTCCGGGGATATTTTTAACAAATCAAATTTTACGCCGAGATGTGTTTCACAATATCGATTTTTGCGATTAGTGACTTGAAGAACCTTCCTCGTGAAGTTATTGTTTTTATAAAAATACAAAAATACAAAAATGTTTTTCTTTTCTTTGTATATATATGTAAAAGATAAAAATACAAAAAGATTTTGCTTGTTGTTTTAAATAAAACAGAACACACAATCAATATAACACTTCTCAACTTGAGTGTTATCATAATAAGTTCCCGAACCAAAGATTCAAAACTTTCCTTTGTGTCACTTGCATGAATACGCTTGTGATTATTGGTTTAAGTTCCTTGTGTTTTGCTTCTCGTCTTGTTTTAATTGAAAGTGTTGTTTTATATAGTGGATGTGCACTCGTTTTCAAAACCCCAAAAATAATCTTCTCATTCCTCTTATCCAAGATAATTCTATTTCTCTTACCCTCTTTCACCGCTTTGATTCTATTCTAGATCCTCGACCATTTGATTCTATTTCTTTAACCCTCTATATGTTTAATTCTTATGGCTTGATCGATCGATGATCGCCGTTGTTTCCATTGCAAAAGCCGTATGGAAGAGGATCAAGATTATTGTCTCAATTATGATTGTGTATGTAAGTTTATGTGGTAGGGCCTGGCGAGCAAATATTGCTATTGGGCGCGACTATCCGATAAAAACTCTTTCGATGATTCTCCAAGCTTTACTTAACCACCCGCCAACCCGAGATTTGTTCTATTGTTTCTGAACCCAAACCGTCTTGAATTGATCAAAATCTTTCGCGATTTACTTAAGTTAAGGTAAGAGAAATAGCGAGAACCGGAGACCAAAACGAAGTGGTGGAAATTGCTAGCTCGAGAGCACACCACTTGTCCCACCTCCGAATCTTCAAAAACTTTTTCGTATCTAAATCATGAACATACTTCAAAATTGCTTGAATGAACTTTGTCAAGATTCAATTTCGAAATACCGCTTTACCTACCATTTGTGATGTTGTTTGAGCCCTCTTCCCTATTCCGCACTGCATACTTTGCTCGATCAAGAGGTATTGCTACTGGTGGGAGACGTCACCGAAGTTGTTTCCGTGTTACAAATGCGCAGTGGTGTGGAAACTATCTTATTGATGGATTTTGTTCGATTTGTGCCGAGAATTCATTCGCTTATGATTCTAACCCGAACTCTATCAATTATCCTCAAAACAATTTCAACCACCCTCCACAAAATTCATACGAACCAGAACCGTATTGTCATCATTTCAATGATCAATCATCGTTTCAAACACAACCTCCTCAAATTCCTCAAGAACTTCTCCAAAATTGTCTAGATGTACTCAAAGATTTAAAAGAATTGGCTAATAAACATGCCCAAGAAGAGTCTCATCAGAAAAAATATGGAGAACTTCTTGTCGAAGAACAAGCGTACCAAGAACGAAGATTACTATTTCAAGAGCGGAATTAAAAGGTTTATTTAACGGAGGCTTGCCGCCTCGATGACGAGGATGAGGAAGATTGGGAGATGACAAAGGAAAAGGTGCATATTTCAAGCCCACAAAGTACCGCACATGTCCACTCTCCACTCTCATATTGCCTATCTACCATAGAACCTTCGGATACCCTTTAATGGGGATGAGCATCTAGCACTATTATTGCGAAACGGAATCATCTTTTGTTGAGAACCTTGTCCCAACCCCAAGTGAATCCGAGGTTATCTCTCGGTGATATTTGTGGATGAGCCTCGATGATGATTCTTCTACCACACCCGAAAAAAACTCCTCGTTGAGGTGATCTCCAGTCCGAAAACGATTATACGTCGTTGATGATTCTTTATCGCGTGGAGACATCGAATATTGAGGAGATACTTTCAGCCGCCCTGAAGAAGTAAGAAATGTTGATCCCAATGATCTTGATATGGACACGATTTGATACGGATAATGAAGATATTCGTTGTGTCGAGAAACCTTTGCTATGAGTTCACTAATCCTCTGTTTGACTTCGATTCTGAATTCACTCTTGTTTTGGATAACCCCATCTTTGACATTCGAATGAGGATAGGACTCTTACATGGAGAACCTCCTACATCTCCATCTTTACCCGAAGATAAGAATAGTGGCAATCCCACCTCGACGTAGGACCTTCCGTGAGTTCGCCGATGAACTCGCTCTTATTGATCACTCTCCACAAGGAGATGATGATGCTACTTCACTCGTCGACCCATGAATTGGAAAATCTTCTTTACAACCGGGTCGCTCGACATTCGCCAAGTGACACTCAGACAAGAGGTCGACTTTCTCCGTGATGACTCGACACCCTCGGGCCAGAGGACGATTATGGCTTAGGTCCATCATCCACTGGTCCCTACCGCTAACCCCCGGGATGATGGAACCTCTTCTAGCCCGACATCGATGTTTTCATTGCTACAGCAGGATAAGATTCTTAACATTCGCTCAATGCCTCAATCTAATCTTTTGCCCACCCAACCCACGCTGTCACAGCGAGATTGACACTTTGCCTTCTCCTCCCATTTCTTCTCCATGTCTTAACTCCTCACGGAGTGAAGATACCATCTTTGACCCCGCATTTCTTATTCTCTTACCGCTGTATCTCATCTGAAGTGGAACTTTCAACACATTCAATGGTTATCCAAACCATTTGAATGAAAGTTCGATTGAGATTTTCTCTTCCACTTGCTCCCCCATGGACCAATGAATTCGGGGTCGAGTCAAGCTAGCGACCTCTAACATAACGACAGCATTCCATGGGTGTCCACCCATGTTTCTGACTTCTTTCTACTTTCTAACGACTAAGTGCGGGGGGAAACCTCCACTGTTTGCTTTTGTGTGTTTGCTCATATTTTCTTGAATCCCTTTGATCGTGATGATTGATGCGCCTGTTTTCAATCCGCTACCAATATCCGATCATTTTACTAACGTTTATCTAGGAATATGTCTTCAAAAATCCTTTTTGTGTAAAATGATAGATTTTGTCCACACACTTGGTTAGTGGTATTACCTTTTTCCGTTCAATAGTATCGGCTTCGGCCGGGACTTTGAATATTGAGGGCAATATTCAATTTGCTGGGGATTCGTAATTTGTCACATTTGTACCCTTTAGTCCCTAGTACCCCCGTTTTGACCCAAAATTTAAAAATATTTTGCATAAAAAAGAATTGCTTTTGCACAAAAATAAAGTGTTAATGCTTCGGTGTTAATGGTAATTTAGTCTTGATTAGGTTAGAACAAAGTGGACCTCACTCGCTAGAGTGTTGATCTAATGCTCTTTAACAATTAGACTAAGTTTTACGAGTTTGTCAAATGAAAATGCTAAGCTGCGGAGTAGTTGGTTCTCTTTAGAGCTTATAAAAGTAATCTATGGCTTTTTCTCCCGTAGCTAACTAATTGAACCTAAAATAAGTGCTCATTGTCAAACTTTTGAACATTCAAATCGTCTTGTTACAACAAAAGGTTTTTAAGCAAAATTGATATAGAGCTCAAGTTCAACTTTTATTTAATTTTTGGAAAAGCATACTCTAAAATCTTAATAAAATTGCAAAATGAAAGTGAGTAATATTGCTTGAACGATGCAAAAGTAAATTACAAGTAAAAAAAAAGTGAAAAGTGTAAAAAAAAAAAATTGAAAAATGAAAATGAAAAATATGAGTCCTCAAATAAAGTAATACTATGTTGCTTATGAATAAATGTGCGAAACTTGCTTTTCCTTAAATTTAAATCGGAAGTTGAACTAGGATTCATCAAAGTCAGTTTCGGTGATTTAGAAAGTTCGACAAAGTGATTTAGAAAATTTCAAGTCAAAGACCTAAAGTCCTGAGTATTATTCTCTCAGGGTGAAAACCTAGCCTCCTCTAAAGGACAAGCTGAGAAGAAAGTCGCTACATGGAGTGATCTCACCTTTGAATCTTAAACTTCTAAATTATCGTCGGTTGATGTCCATTTAGGTTTACTTTTAACTTAACGGTAGCCTCGTAAATCTTTGGAATCGAATTCCCGCTAATTCCGTACTTATTCTCCGTGAGGTGTCAAAATCCCGGTCACCTAAAGCCAACTGGTTTCGATGTGCCGAGAAGAAAAGCCCGCTACATGGAAGAGGCCCTTTCAATCCTTAGACTTTCGTAGTTTCCGAGGAGTTAAGATTTTAGTTATGTTGGGATTTAGTAAATCCAGTACTTAAAGTGTCGGTCACCTCAAGTATGTATGCTCGTTAGAAAGCTCTCGTAGTCGTAGTGATTCTAAGATAGTATTTAGTTTACTTTGTAACACCGTGGAGGACGGACGGGTCTTTACCCATTGTATACCTGATCCACAGCCTCCATAGAGGCATTTATGCTTGTACTTATAAATACCCTTTGCCCTCCAAGGCAAAGGGTTGAGCTTCATAATACATTTTCTTTGTCTCTAGGGTTCTATTCTCCCACTTTCTCTCTCTAAACTCTTAACCTAGCCACGACCTCTTGTTTAACAAACTAAGATCCTTCAAACGGTATCAAGAGCCAAGGTTTGATCATCCATCTCTCATGTTCTTGGTTTGATTGTTATTCTTGGGTTAAGGTTTGGTTTATAATACAGAAAAGGTTGTCTCGTACACGATACTTTTGAATCATTAAAGCTTTAAAATTTTCACTTTCTAATCCAAGATTCTTGTGGGTTAAGGTTTATTGAGTGTTAAACTTTCAGTTTCTTGCAAAAGTTTCAACTTTACGAGTTTTTCTTGGTTTTTAAGAGTGTTTGGATACGGTGTACTAACCTACGCGTAAGAGAGAAAGGTGGTTTTGATCCTCAAGATTTGTTATTTTGGTGTTTTTAAGGTTGTCTCATCATAATAATCAAGTTTTGTAAAAGGTTTTGATCATAAAAACGTGTTTAGCAAAAATTTGTACTTTCTACGCGTATCAAAACCCTAATCCTACGCGTAAGGTGTTTTTCACTTGATCTTCGTTTCTGGTGATTACTCAATGTTATTCTTGCTTGGATAAGCCTAAAAACACTTCGAATTTTGGATATCTCGTGCACTGAAGTGTAAGAGATTTGTGGATAAACCCTAAGTCTACGATAAGCATAAACTTACGAGTAAATACCCCTACGCGATAATTTTACGCATAAGCTTGTTCTTACGCCTAAGGAAACTCCACGCATAAGGTTCTTACTAAGTTTTGGTTTATGCATAAACTTAATCCTTTTACCCTAAAACTCCACGCCGTAGTTTCCTCTAGCCTACACGCGAAACTCTGCTACGCTAGCTTGTGTCTACCGTAAGTTTGTTGTTACGCTCTAAGCCGCCCACGCATAAGCCCTTCATCTACGCGAAGCTTCTACGCTTAAGTTCCTACTGCACTCTCGCAGTGTACGATAAGGCATAAGTTTCACGGTTTATCTCTTGATTTGTAAAATCCTCGTGAAAGTATCTATTTCCCGGTTAAGTCAAAGATTTGTAAAATCCCGTAGAAGTTAAACATGTCTTCCGTTCTCGATGATGTGCAAGCTGCAGATCCGGATACTGCCTCCCATGCTGACGTAACTGACTATGAGTCTTGGTCACAAAGAATCGGCTGACTGCTTAGGAAAGGAGAATGGGGTTAATATCCTTAAGTCTATTGATGAAGGACCTTATCAGGTTGAGACTACTAGAGACATGATTGATAATGCCGGCAGATGGAACAATAGTTTATGGAATGGATAGACCTAAGATGTAATGATGAACTCGGATAAGGAGAAAAAGAGATTCATTTATATCGGGCTTCAAATATTATTCTTCAAGGTCTTCCAAAATATATCTACAAGCTTATCAATCACAAACACGAAGCCAAGGCAGCTGGGATAATGTCAAGATGCTTCTCTCGGTTCAATTGACTATCAAGACAGAGAATCACAACTGTATGATGAATTTGAGCACTTTAAGATGAAACCGGAAGGTGTTTATGAATATTACGGAGATTCCACAAGCTGGTGAATGATATGAGGAATATCAAGATGACTATGCCAAACATTCACCAACTCAAAATTGTAAACAATATGAATCCCGAATGGCACAAGTTTGTCACTTCTGTGAAGCTTACAAAAGGACTAAAGAACACCAACTATGAGCAATTTTATGCCTTCCTTCTTCGAATGAGAAAACATGCTATGTTTGAAAAAGGATTCTTGAACAGCTCAAATCTCAACCAAGAGAAACAAGCTCATCGAATGATACAATTGCATTCTTCACCAAAGCATCTCAAGTCACACCCACTGGAAATGATAATCACAAGCTCGTTCCCGATTCTCGATATAAGCAACCTAGTTCTGATGAAATCATGGAGCACTTTATCAATCAAGTGGCTCTTATGGTCAAGCAAAACCTGAATCTCACCCCCTCACACACTAACAACTATCTCAGAACCGCAATCCAATCGTCAAAATCATGCCACTGAAAGACTCGGGGATTGTGGTGGAAAAATGCGTGAAGACAGAATGCTTATCTTCACACAATGAACAAGGTAATGAAGGTTATGGAATGCCGTATTGGTGGTGGATATGTTGGAAATCAGAATCGTGGAAGGAATATTGTTCATGGTCAATTAAAACCAATCAAATGCTTCAACTGTGGTGGAGAAGGACACATTGCTAGAACCAGACTCAACCTAAACGTCCTCAAACGCAGAATACTTCGGGACAAGATGTTATCAAAAGCACAAGATAATGGTGCAATGTTGAATGAAGAGGAGCCGCTGTTCTTGTCGATGGGAATGCTAGAACATACGATGCTGATGTGGACTAAAAACCAGCGCATGCCGCCAAAAATCCCAACGCCTTCAAGTTGCAGACAGATGCATTTGACTCGACGTTGATGATGATCCATATGCACAATCCATCTTCATGGCTAATATCTCTCCAATGACCTCTTCACTCAACAAGCCACCATCCAAGGAATCCATCATTAAAGAGGTACTCAAACTATATGATGTAGGATGCAAAAGATTCACCATGAAGTACAACTTATGAATCGATATTGAAAATGAGGATAATAGCAATATTGTTCCTTATGATCAATATGTGAAACAAAGTGAAAGTGAGATTGTACCTAGTGATGTATCTTCTGCAATCAATGATGAATATGTCTATGATGAATACACTGATGTACCATCGATGATTCTTTATCTCAGAACTGAATGCCTATAAAGAACAAGCAGCCATCTATGAACAACATGCTAAATTTGAGTTGACCACCGTGAGCGTGAAATGGATGACCAAATGCTGCAAACTCATTAGAAAAAGTAGGTTTAAAAGATAAGTACTAAAAACAAGAGTTAAATTCCTTACAAGAAAAGCTTTCTAAAACTCTAAGGCAAAACAAGAACTTCAAGAAATGTGAAACGCTTAAGCAAGAATTCATGCTAAGGAATCAAACTTTGAATGAGTCTCTAATCTAAAACTTTGAAAAACAAGCTTGAAAATAAGTTGTACGTACAAGGTAACACCATTCAGACTGTTCACTTGGTCACGAAAGCATAGAGTCTGCGATAAGCATAGCATTCCACTTGTTGAGGAACCTAACTCAGGTAGTTAAAAAGGCTAGAGCTGCTCATAAGGTAATTTATGATGGTAATGAAATCCTTAAGCCTAGGCGAACCCCTAGTTGCATTGAGTGCACTAAGGAAGATAAGAAATCGATGAAGTCACTAGGAGAAAATGAATAAGAAGCTAGAAGATCTCAAATGCAAAGAGAAGAACATTATAATCAGTACCCATGATTACAAAAAGGAAAATGGATTTCTTAAACAAGCTTAAGCCTCTACACTTCTAACTCCCTAACAAATGTGTTATGGAAAAAAGAAATGGATTTCAAAAGCTAAAACGTTGTTGAAACGATTCCCCTTGTTGGAAATTGCTCCGCGGCAACCGTGTATCCTCCTAATATACCAATGCATTTATGCCTAGATCTATTGCCACTAATAGCAGACCTTAATCACCTATATATGTTGTTTATCAAATGTTTGTTGATTTTGAGAAAACGTGTTAAGAGAATCACACCTACGTGGATTACCGAGGGGAAAAGGGGTTTTGAGCAAATGAAAGAATGTTATTTAACCGAAGTCATGCCTTTCTTTAAACAATTAAAAGGACAATTTGAGAGTCTTAAAATTGGAATAAACACTGATATTAAAGAAATGGAAAAGGAATTCGATGCAATGATAGTTGAAGTCAATGATTATGAACAGGAGCTAAAATACAATGAAATTGAAAGGAAGAATCTACATATACTAAATGAGAACTTGATCTCTCAATGTGTTGCTCAAGATGTGTTTTACATTGCTACGAATTCTTCTATTACTGCATCTCAATTTCATGAATTATCTGTTGCTTTGAAAGTTTCCCATGATCGTGTAATTGAGCTTGAAACAACGAATTCAAAATTGCATGAGAAAATCAAACAAGATGATCATGATAACCTGGTTAAACATTTCAAAATTAGAAGTTGAACATTTTGCTTTGCAATTAAAATATCAACATCTCAAAGAAAATGTTAAAATCTCAAATATCACGACATCGTCTGATGCCCCCGAGTTTGATGCATTTTTTGAAATCAACAAACGGATGAACAAATTCGAGCTCATTATAACACGCATCAAAAGGTTGAAAGCTCAAATTTCATTACTGAAAGGTGAAAAAGAGGGATGTAACTGGTTCCCATATGCCTCCACCTTTAGATTCTCAGAAGTTCCAACTTCAAAACATCATTTATAACTTACAAAAGGAAAATGCTTGTTTTAAACTGAATTTCAAAGGTTAATGATCAAAACAGAGTTATGTGATTCATTTAAAGTTACACATGATAAACAAATTGAAAAGATAACTTCTTTACTTAATGATGTTGAGGATCTTAAGCTGAGGTAAAGGAAAGTTGCCAATCCCCAATTGCAAGTACTGCTTCCTAAATCTCTTATTGTCATAAGTATGCTATTGATATGTTATACGCCCATTAGGAATAATGAACTTGCACATAAAGCATATCTCTCCTCTCTTAAGGAAAGTTTAAAGGGTCTTCGTGAGATTGTTGAAGATGAAAGATTAGAAAAATCTCTTGATAGTACCATCCTTATGCTGCATGGATGCCAAACGATCTCAAGAACTCTTAGAGTACATAATTGTCACATGTCCAAAATTTAGCAATAGGCGAGATAGAATAGTAGCACCCAGTTTTATGCCTAAGGATAAGAATGTGACGTGCCTCACAAAACTTTAGAACCCAAAGACTTCTAGACCACCAAGGCACAAAGTGTGTTTCACCAACTAATATTCCTGTTGTTCTTTCTACAGGAGTAATCAGCAATACTAAGGTTAGCGGGTCAAGCCTTCGTGTACAATGCGAATAGATTTTGCCACCTAAAAAGTGTTGAAGAAAAGCTAGTAGAAGAACATCCTAGAAGAATAAGTTTGAGCCTAATAAAACGAATCGTGTTGATTCTAGTATTAGCTATATAATGCATGTAATTAATCTCAATTCTACTGCGCTTTTGCAAAACATGTAATGAATTTTTGATTTCTGGTCTTAATCATAAATGTTCTGAGAATGAGGTGATTAATGTTGATAATACTCCACCAAGAATATAAAAATACTAGACATGTAAGGGAGATCCGAAGCCTAAAAGAAAAAGGTTAAATCGTTGGAAGCCTACAGAAGAAATTATCAGCATATGGGTTATCAATAGAAACCTCCTCGGGCAGAAAATTCAAATTGAATGAATCTTGCCCTAAGTTGTCTAGATCCATGCCTTCTAAGAAATGGAAGCCCACTGGTATAATCATACCTTTAAGATGTGAACACACCTCACACAGGTCCACTGTCACTACTAGTGTTGCAACCAATACTAATGAGGGGTCATATTCCTATTACTGATGTGGGTGCTTCAATAATGTGTACTAACCAAACTAACCCAATAGTTTCATGGGGTTCCAAATTATCCAGTTATCCATTCTTGTCTCAGTATTCAAATGCAGTCGTACAAATCGTCCTTCTGGTATTGGACTCAGCTGTTCAAAGCATATGACCAGACCGTCCGCGCTCATGAACTTCGTGAGTAATTTATTGGAACTGTTAGATTCTAAACCACCATTTGGAGCTATTATGGATATGGTGATTATGTGGTTCGAGATAGTGTAATTTCCCGGTGTGGAAGGACTTGGTCATAACTAGTTTCTGTGGTCAATTCTGTGATTCTGATCTTGAAGTGGCTTTTAGAAAACATACTTGTTTCGTTAGAGAACTTGATGGTGTGGAATTGTTAAGAGAAACTCGTGGTTCAAATCTATACACCATCTCTATCGAATACATGGTGAAGTCCTCTCCATCCGCTTGTTGTCGTGTTGGGCCAAAAACAAAGTCATGGTTATGGCATGTTCGTCTCAATCATTTGAACTTCGGCACCATTAATAACCTTGCTGCAAAGGATCTCAGTAGGATTACCTAGACTTCTAAGTATGAAAAGGTTGACTATCTCGCTCTGCCCGCCAATTCAGAAAAGCACGTAAAATATGCTCACAAACCAAAACCCTCAAAATCTGTACTGGAAGTCCTTCATACCCTTCATATGGATTTGTGGCGACCAATGAGAGTCCAAACGATTAATGGGAAGAAATATATTTTA
>OU343220.1:272213466-272266745 GCA_910596185.1 Chrysanthemum makinoi | reverse complement strand
ACACTGGAGCACGCTCATCAATATCGCCACCGAATAAATGGAGCAAATAACCTTTCCATTTGGTGACGCAGTAAGTCGGTGGCTTTCAAATTCGATGATGGGTTTGAGGGGAAGTTTGCGGTTGCTGTGACCGGTTCGCCGCATCGTAATACCAGCTGTTCATCAAATGAGCATGAATCGCTTCCATCACCCTCGCTTTGTACGACGATTCCGCATTCGAAAACCTTGGAATTATCACAAGATCCGATAAAGACTCCAATGTCGCCTTTGGCTTTGAGCTTCCAAAATCATCAATGCATCATTATTCGAGAAAGCGAGATCCAAATACATGAAAGTGTTTGAGATTCGGCTCGCTATGGACAAGATCGAAAGGTGTTTTGTTGTTGTATGCTTTGGTGATCATAACCGGCTGAGTATAGCATGCAAGAGATACAGCCTTATAAGTAACTGGGTTTAGCATTGTAACATTGTTCTTCTGGCACCAACCACGCCTGGTTTCACTCTTTCAACAACCCGCTTTGTTCGTACGCGGCAATAGATGTTTGATGTCAATTCCCACCTCTCATATAATTCACTTAAGGGTTTTGTTAACAAATTCAGGCCTTTATTCCGCTCGGTGATTCGACGTAAGCGCGATTGAACTCGTATTTTTGTGAGAAAGGTGATGATCACAGGAGCTTGGTCTTTGCTTACCAAGAAAGTAGACCCAAGTCCATCGAGTAGTCATCAACAATTACTAAGATGGCTACATTGATCGCTTGCACGCGATCGGGCACACAAATCCATGTGAAGAAGATGAAGCACATGTCGAGAGTCGTGGTTCCACCTTTGAAGGAAAATGAGACGCAGTGCTTTTCCCTTGTTCACAAGCCGAGCAGGTGATCTTTTGAAGTACGGATCGTGGGAGTCCCCAGTAACTAGTTTGTGTCGTGAAAGGTGATGGTTTGAAAGTTTAGATGGAGAGAATGTGCCATAGCCAGGATTTTGTTGATGTTGCCTTAGAAAGTAAGCAAATGGGAGAGGAAGCAACCATGTCTTGTATAGAGATAGTGTAGAGACTAGAATTACGCCTGTTAAAACATAAGGTCGGGCCTTGTAGATCACGTAATGAAATGTTTTCCCCGAAGCAACCTCCAAATCTCCATCGTAATTGACTCCATCGAAACAGATTGTGATCAGGCCTTCCACATAGTAAACCCCTAAGTATTTCGATGTTCCCATTGACATAATCTCCTCCGTGAGCTCTATGATAGCCGCCAAGTGATCATTCCCAACCCGACAAGCAATGAACCTGCAATAAAGTTTGATAAATGGCTAAGATTGTCATGTGTCGGGAACATCCGCTATCAACAATCCGTAGAATGACCCGACACCGTGCATACGTACTATGTGATGGAATAGAAGTAGATGGAACCAAATGTTAGAGGGTTCCATAGCGCTTAGTAGATATACACACATCAATAGCTTTAGGTATCCCTTTAAATCCCAGTGTGTTATTATATATCCATACTCCATCTATAACTTTGCTTTTAGTCTTAGTGTGAATTCACTAGGTGGTACTACATTCTAGAGGGGGAAGCTAGAGCTACAGGACGCAATGCGCTTTAGAATCTAAAGATGGCGTCTACCAAGCTAATGCACTTAGAAAGATTAGTGGCCTAGAGGTATTCCTGCTCTTAGATTCCTTAAACGAGAGATTATAGCTTTAGCAACACATTTATCATGGCAATCAGAATGCATACTTTTACCACATAAATACAAGGTGCATTTCCATCAATATCAAAAGTACTTAACTGCAGTATTCGCTACATCACTATTTCTATTACATTTGCATAGACTTAATATCTATAGTGGAGGCAACGGTGTCTTATTCAGAGTCCTAGGGTGTTCTTTCACTTTAGCATTCTGATTGATCTTTTCTTAGGTCGCAACTTCCTATTCTTCATTGAGTGCTCTTAGGCCGCGAAGTGCGGACGCTTGGAAAAGGCTCAACTATTCCTCGTTTCAAGAGAAGGAAGCACGTTAGCTACTTGTGATTTGGCAGAAGAGATTCTAGGTGCATGAGTACTAAGTGTTACGGGGGCTAATCTCTTAATGAGATTGTTGGAAGTTGTTCTATACTTTCCTAACATTTCTTAACTTGATACGATAGTGTGAATCCCATCTTGATTTCTCGACCGAACATTTCCAAAGAAATGCATAACTTCTTTAGTGTGTGCAAGATAATGATCAAGTTCATTTGATGCTTCATCACGCAGTCTTTTAAGTAAATCAAATATGACACCATATTCCTTTTAACTTTTACAAGTTCTTGTTCATATTTTGAGATTTGACACTTGAGACACGCTTGATCATCCAGCTGCTCAATTTTAGATCGTAAGGTTTTGCACGCGAATCCGTTGATTTTGTTTTGAAAAGCAATTTGTTGATCGTGAATATCTTTTTGACACCAATTAAGACGACGCATTGCATTTGAAAGTTCGTTTGACAATCGCTTGTTTTCAAATTAAGGACTCGACCAAGCACACATCGTTGTTCTCAACATTTACCACAGACGCAATAAAGACGCCAGAGATATTATCAAATGCATATGACAAATCGAATTCAATAACACATTTTTGAACATCCTACGATAACATCTTCTTCCAAGAGTCGCATCAACATCTTTTCTTAACATTTTCTTTTTACGCTTAGTGTTTGAAATAGATGTTTCGCTTTTCGAAAACGTTTTCATGACTCCAAGTTCCTTATGAAAATCCTTTTCCCAGGCAATTGCACAACTTTTCAAGTTTTTAACATTAGGTAAAAATTTTTCTAAAAATGTCTCTTTGTTCTCGCTACCAAGAGGCCATTGAAAATGTTCAACTTTGATTTCGGATCGATATTCTATCTCATGTTGTAAAATTTTGAGGTCAGCCATGAAAATGTCAAAATATCGAAGAATTTTTCGATTTACAGGTTGTGAGTTTACTTCACTAATGGAAGGTAAAGGACCATAAGTTTGTGCAAAGTCTGTTTAGGGATTAACAATAGAAGACGTGTTCTCATGATAACCTTGGTGTGTTGGAAGAATCCGCTGGTGTGACGAAAGTGACCGGTTTAGAATAATTAAAAGGTTTGTTGTAAACAACAGTTTTTTATTTTGATCGACTCTGCCTTTCTCGTGATCTAATTCCTCTTGACGATGATATTCAACAAATTCATAATGTATTATCAATTTTATATTCTCGCGACTAGAAACTTCTGTGATTTGGTTTGAATGTTTTGGTTGAAAGCTTAGGTTTGTAATCCGCAAGATTCGGTCCATATCCATTTGGATTTGGTTTTAAAGTAAACTTTTCAATGGTTGTGACCGACTCGCCATGTTTGTAAACAACAATTTTAAACTCTTTAAGTTTGTTTTGCAAGCTTCATGATTTCTTCAAGATGATCATCTATTCGCTTCTTGTTGATGCTTTTGTATGCGTAAAACTGCTTTTTGACAAGTTAACAACTCCGCCTTTAGCTTTTTGATTTTCCAAGGTGAGACAAATGTTCAATTTGCTTTTGAAATATATTTGCTTTGATATTTGGCAAAGGTCGCTTCAAAACCGCTTTCACGCTTTTCTTGAGTTTTGAAAAAGTTGAGTTGCTTTTGTAAACATTCAAAATCCTTTGTTACAAAGGCATTTTACTTTCAAGTCCCGATTTAATGCAATACATTCACAATGGGATTGTTGGTCTTGAAGTACGTAACAAGACTGGGCAAAGGTTCATTCAACGCATTCAGTCAACATGATCATTATTTAGATCCTCAATTAATCACGGAGTCAATTTGATTATCAAGGGAAACCGGTTGGTCATCTTGATCGTCAAATATAACTACGGGTCTAGTTGAAAATCGTCGGAATGAGATGTGGACGACTCATTTTGAACATTTCCCGTTTCGCCGATGCATGTTGGCGAGATATGAGATCGAGATAAATATGGTTTGTTGGTGAGACGCCATCACGTCATACACCGGGTCTGTCACTTATGTGTAACGCCTGTGAGCATTAGCCATCAACATAATAAATGTGATTGGCTGCAAGTCCTCCATATCATCATCCGATGATTTGCCATAAAGCTCTTTTGTCCGTGAGAGTTCCACCACCTTCATCCTTAAGAGCCAAAGAAGAGCCTCTTTGAAATAAGCAATCACCGTCTTAGCTTTGGGCATGCATTTAGCGTGTGTCCCTTCATTGCGCTTGTAGCATCGAAGACCATTCAACCTATGCCGAGCATATCTGCTCCACTGAGCTCATGTTATTCCTACCCACAAAGATAAACCCTCAACACCACCCCATCCTGGACGCAATTTCATAATCACGATTTCAACTTCAACACGCCCATTGTTCAACAAATTGCTTGAGTCCGTGTGTTAGATGAGGAACGAATACCATTGTTGGATTTGTTGGTATAACGGCTAAAGGCATTAGCAATCATAGCAAATCCTTGTTGCAATGTTTCGAACGGATCGGATTCCTCGTACGCTTCACCCATATATGCTGCTTGAGCTGTTGCTGTATAGGAACCAATTGATTTTGTTGAGGTTGTTGTTGTGAAGGTGTGTTTGAAGCTTGGTTGGGAGCTGGTTGAGGAGAATAACCGTTTTGAGCATATAAGGCAAGTTGTTGTTGATTTTCCGGATGTGTTGGTGGAGCAATTTGAGTACGGAGAATCCTTTCCCATCAACTTCCTTCATGAGGTCGCGAATCGACAACAATCCGTGAGGTAGAATGATGCATGTTCTTTCGCTTGACGGAGAAAAATGACATACTTCTCCCATTCGTGACCAAGACTACTCAGAACTTAGTATTCTTTGCAATCTTGGCATGATGATGTTGTGTTTATCTAAATCATTGATGATGTCTTAAAATCTATGATGATAGGACTAGTGTTCTCCGTGTTCAATCATGAAGTGTTCATAAGCCAAGTAAATTTTGGATTCCAAATCCCGATGAGAAGGCGATCCTTCCATAAGAAGATCTAATATGATCCCACATTTGTAAAGCAAATTTTGAGCATCAACACTACTAAGAATTGGGTTTGGTAATCCTAAGAGGATGTATTCCATTGCAAGTTCATCGCCTTCATAATGAAGTTCTGTGGGATTTAAATCTCTAATGAAAGTAAATGTTGGTTTGTTCATCTCTTGCGGAATGGCATTTGGATCCTGTACAATGATAGTAGGCATCTCAAATGGACCTTCTAAGATAACCTTCTTTAAGAACTTTACATGTGGCTTCTTCATCACACAAAACCTAAAGAACCTTATCACCCATTGATCAGTTTCGGAGTGAGCATTGAGGTCTATCAAGCGGACCTCATGAATTCATGAATTGACGTTAAAGCTTCACACACATCTTTGCAAACCAAGTAGGTTCCTTCATAGTGTTCCTTGATGGATGTTTATTGAATTCATTTGTGTACGGTTGAACTTGAGGACTTGGTGGTGGTTGAACTATTTGAGGTTGTGGATTTTCCAGACAAGTTGTGAGTATGTTGTTGATTAAATTGTTGTTGATAAATTGCTTGTTGTTGATTCCATTGCCGAGTTGTTGGAATTAGTTGTTGTTGTTGAGGATAAGTGTAAGGGGAAATAGTTATGGTGGGTGACATGTTGAAAACTTGTGTGGTAAAAATGGATCTTTGTATCGAATGAACCTTGTTGATGAAGTGTCCTTAGGGTGAGAAAAGACAAGAACCAAGTAGCACTTATATATGCGAAAACAATTGCGCGTAAAAGTTACGCTGCGAATGTTGAGGAGTTAATGAGTTTAGCTAGGATAAAGCACTAAAGTTAGCGAGACAAAAGTTAGGCGAGAAAGTTAGGCGTAGGATTACCTTAGGCGTAGACCTAAGTTTACGCTGCAGAAAGTGAATCTTATAGGATTTCTACGCAGTTTATGCTTATCGCAATTTAGTTTGCCCAAATGATCTTTACACTTCACCGCGGTAAAAGATATCCAAAGTCGACGATTTTACTTATAGTAAGAAAAACGGAATAAACCAGAAAATGAAGATCAAACCAAGGAAAATCTTACGCGTAATTTTAGGGTTTTGATACGCTGTGATTACTCGTGAACTTTGATTTTGCCCAAATATGTTTCTAAACCAGATTTTTGTTATGGAATAGCTTCAATAGTACCAAAAGAACACAAAAGTGTGAATTTTGATGTACCAATACTGATAAACGGGTTACGCGAGAGAATGACAATCTACCTAAAAACAAGCTTAAAAACGAAATCCACGGGCAGAAGTTTGAAACCTTTTGCCAAAACAAGTATTTTAACACCTCAAAACATTGAAAGTACAAGAATCTTGGATTAAAAGTGTAAAAAACGAGTTTTTAAGATAACCAAAGGTTGCGTTATCTTTACGCCAGAAGCACACAAAATCAAAAACTTCAAACGAGTACACCCAACTATTTCGATGATGATACCAATCAAGTAGTCACTAGTTTTACAACACAAGCATCAAGAGAAGAGATATAGAGAAGAAGAGGTCGCTCTTATCCAAACACAATACCAAATATAGAGAGAAAGGTTAAAGGAAAAGAGAGGAAATAGAAAAGAGAACAACCAACCTTCAAAATGGTTATTACATATTTATATAGGCAAGGAGCTAGGCAACACTTCTCTCCTTCCCTATTCTTATTGGGCTTGGGGCCTGCTCTATGGGCCTCATAAGCTTTGACCTTAAACAAACATAAAGGCCATAATAAAGCTACCTATTACATATGAAAAATAAATACTTGAAATATCAAGTTAGGAGTGATTCCAACAAAGGTATTTTTATGGGCTTAAGACAAGTATGTTATGCATATACTTAAGAAATTCAATTTTGATGATATGAGTTATTAACACCCATTAAATCTATCAATTCATTGGGCAAAGATGAAGATGGACACCCCGTTGAAGTCAAGCTTTATACATCAATGATTGGCTCTTATGTACCTCTAACAAAAGAGACCTGATATTATGTTGCAGCTTGTCTATGTGCTAGATATCAAGTCTCACCAAAGATTTCACATGAATGCAAAGAAAGAGAATCTTCGTTATTTGAAGCAACAACCAAAGTTGGAGTTGTGGTATCCTAAAGAGTCACCTTTTCACTTAGAGGCTTTTTCGTGATGCGATTATGGGGTGATAACTATGATAGAAGATCAATCACTGGAGGATGTCAATATCTTGGAAGAAGATTAGTCTCCGCAATGCAAGAAATGAAACAATTGCAAAAGCACACCTCCTCAAGTGAATATGTAGCCGGGCAAGCTATTGGGACAAGTTTTGTGGATGCAAAAATGTTTTGGACTATGGATTCAACTTCGAATAATCCTATTAACACAATGAGAGTACTATTTGTATTGTAAAGAATCCAGTTTATCATTCCAAGACCAAGCACATCCAGATTAGGCATCACTTTATCGAGATTGTTATGAGCAATCGGCTTATTATGTGATTAAGGTTCACACAGCATGGTAATGTAGTGATTTACTACCAAAGTTTTGATGTTTCTAGATTCACTCACTTGGTGGTGAGCATTGGCATGATTAATCATCGAGCTACTATGGGGTGTGGAGTACTATATTTGTATAGTCCGTAATGCTTGAGGGGAGGATAGTTATGTATACTTAGTTAATCAAGAAATTGGAAAGTACCGCTTTGGAAAAGCATCGCTTGGAAAGTACTGCTTTGGGAAAGTACTTGCATGGAAGTACCGCTGTTTGTCTTATTAAAGAATCGTCCAACGGTTATCTTGAGGGGTAATTTAATGCTAAAGAATAATGTTATTTTAGGGTCATTTTTCAAATCTCACCTATAAATACCTACTTTCCATTTTCCTCCTCATATTGATACATTAGAATCTTTCCATCTTTCTCATCATTCGTATTCTTCAGCGATCAATTCTTTTTTGCTTACATAATCAACAATGGGCGAATCGTCCCCATCGCTTCACATAAACATGGTTAAGTAATTTGGATAAGACTGACGCTAATATACTCTTTCATGATATAATTGATTATCTTATGGTTCGCCATCGGTTATGCTCTTTAGTGGAGCGGATATTATTGAGCCCTGGATTCAAGAATTTTGGGCTAATGCTAGAGATAACATGGAGAATGATGAATATTATATTAGATCAGCTTGTTGGAAAACCATTAAGATTATCAAGACTCCATTCGACAAGATTTATTGTTCAATGATGCAGATGGGGCTTTAAGGTTTGATAAGCAGTTGATATGGGATACTTTTCGACATATTGGCTATGAAGGATCTTTGAATGAACTAACGTTTCGAAAACAATTATTTTGTCCGCATTGAAGTTTTTGTTCATGTTGCTCCATTGCATAAGTGCTAAGAGTACCTCTTCTGGAGAGTTTGGGTCAAATATAGCATCCGCTATGGTTAAGTTAGCTACATATAGAGTTTTTAACTTCTCAAGGCTAATACTGGATGGAATGCTATCACATATTTCACATGGATCTACTTGGCTAATGTACCCAAGGTTTATACAGCTTTTCTTAAACAAGCAACTTTCCATGTGCCAAAACCTATAGCTTTATTTCTCGTTATTGTTCAACAATCCAAGATTTTTACTTTTATGGCAAAAGGAGTGTTTTATTCAAGGGTCAAGATACTCCTTTAACAACTTCCATAATGGATGTTGTTCAGCCGCCGAAATGATGTATCCGGGGGTATTGTATCCGGCGGTAATGATCCGCAAGTACCGCACGCCTCCACACAGGCTACATCAAATGAAGGTATCGTGATCTCTACAAGGTACTGCTTCTCCTAGTACTTGAACTTCAAGAAGATGTTGCGCTTTCACCTTCTCCATCTCCACCGTGGTCTGTCCTCGTTTCTCAACCACGTGATCATTCACCTATTCAAGGAGAGGATTCACATACCATACCCTGATGAAATCACATTGATAAACTATGTTTTGACAAGGAGTTGGTCAAGTTGTTGAAAAGACTACAGAGGTCCAAGCCAAACAGATAAAGAAATTAAACTCAAGTTTCAAGGCTAAAGACTTTTGTGTGGCCATTAGTTCAACAATTTTGAATCTGGGTTAAATCTAAGAAAAAGGCTAAAGCAAAGCCTAAGAAAAACAAACGCCATACATGTTCATCAACAATCTTCTGTCAACTTTGGGAGGAATTTAGAAAAAGATAATTTGAAAGAAGATGTTGAGAAGAAGAAACGAGTTGAAAATGTTGATGAACAAGCTGAACAAGTACAAGGTGAAACAAGTTCAAGGTGTTGAACAAGTTCAAGGTACTTGAACAAGGTAATACTGAACAAAGTAATCGAACAAGTTCAAGGTGCTCGAACAACAAGGTACTGCTTTTCAAAGAAAATACTTTACACAAGAAGTGATAACTCCAAGAGTTTTGAATTTTGAAGAAGAAGCTGGTCCTTCTACAACTGTTATACAAGAAGAGGAGGAAGTTATTCTCAAACCAATTCATTCTGCAAGTGATGATGAGTTCATTGCTACAATTTTTCAAGAATTATCACAACCTAGAGGTGGTGTTACTATTAGAGAGGTGCAAGAAGATGAACAACAAAGAACTTCTCAACCTGCAATTGATCCTAAGGATAAAGGGAAAGGTGTTTTAGTAGAATAAAAGAAGAAGAAACTTTGGCGTAAATGAGAAATTGAAGTTGCTAGGAATGAAGTTGCTGCTAGAAAACTTCAAGAAGAGATAAATGCTAAAGATAGAGCTGTCGTAAGAAGCTCAAAATAGAGAAGTGGCTAAAAGTTGCAAGAGCAATTAGATGTCAAACCGATGAACCATTACAATCACCTACCCTCGTAGATATATGCCTAGAAGACCTAATTTAGCTAAGGATGAAATGCTATGATGACATATTTGAAAGGTCGAGGGTATAAAGGATTGCAGAAGTTAAACTATGTTGACATGTAAAGACTCTATGATGCCGAAGACAAGCTTATAAGAAGAGTGCTGCGTATATCAAGGATTTTAGAGAAGAAGCTTTTTGACCTGCCGAAAGGAAGAAGAGCTTAAAAAGAAAAAGAAAACTGAAGTTACGATAAACAGCTTTCAAAGAAAGAAAGAGAGTTGAATTGAGATCTGAAAGATGCATTAAGAAATTATCTCGTGAGTGGTAGATTTTGATTATTCAAAAGAAGATACAAACATGAAGATGAACAGATCTCAGATTAGTGCTTTTGATATTGTCAAATCCAAAGAAGGAGATTATATGATTTTTCATAAGGAAGATGAAAGCTTCAAAGGTTTCAATAGGTTATGGATTTTTACATATTATAGATAGAGTGGATCTATTCTATCTATATAATGTGGTAAAAGTTTATTTTGGAGATATCCATAAGGAATTGAACCGGTTTTGCTTGGAGATCTTATAAATATGGGAATCAGAGGAAAGCAATCGATGATATATGGAAAAATCAAGAAAAACTGGGAATTGTTTGTCGGAGATTCTTTGAAGAATCCGGACTTCATGTTTTGGAGCTAGAGAATGGTAAAATGATACACATGTTTGTAAACAGAAGATATCCTCTCAAAGTTGAGCTCATGAGAAGAATGCTAGAGCATGGATTGGAAGTAGAAGAGGATAATGCTGCATGGTTATCAATTTATTTATCAACTGGACTACCATTGTGAAGAAAGATAAACCTGTATGAATTTTATTGAATAATTTATTTTTGATAAATCAGTACTTTATTCAAAGTGACAAACAGTACTTTCATCAAAGTACTTGCTTGCTTTTTTAAAACCGTTAAGTAATTTTTCAATGAAACCTTTGCTAAGTAAATTTTTTTGAAACAAAGGTTAAATAAAATGGATTTTGAGATGGCAATCAAATAGGTAATCAATCCACCATGGTTACAAAAGGATTGGCCATCCATGAGCAAACGCTCTCGTAAAGATATATCAAATCCGTTTTAGTTGACAACTTGCTAATAAGTTGTATGGTAATCAACTCACCATATCAGCACGCGTAAGTAGGGCTGCTAGCCCACAAGAAAATGGCTTGTGGTAAAGGCTGTGGAAAACCATTATTGGTAATTAGTTCACCATTAGATAAAAGAACTAACTAGTCCGTATATACAGCTTTTGGTAAAGACAAATCAAATCGTTGATAAATGATGATTTGCTAAAATCATATGGTTATCAATGTACCATGGTCTTACACACCAAAACATCTGGCTACTCCAAAGATAATGGCTTTGGTAAAGAGATTCAAATCCATTAAATTTTCAATGATTCACCTCTCATGTGAGTTAACACACTGAAGTGATGAGAATAGTATGCAACTTAAACTAAATTAATGTACAAATTGTCAATATGTTGCTGCTGTTGGAAAAGATGGAGCTTCTGGATGCTATTGAGAAAGAACAATTCTAAGAGATACTTTGAAAGCATGCATACTCTTGAGAGATATATACCGAAAAGACTAAGAAACAATCGATCTAAAGATGAAGTCAGTTAAAGATATATCTAAGGAACTTGAAGTCAAGCAAGTAGAATTCAAGTTAGGGGAGGATTGTTGGGATATGAAAGGCCAAGACATGAAAGTATCAAGATATGAAAGTACTGTAGCTACAAAGTACGGAAAAGTCAAAGAGTCAAAGCATCAAGTAAAGTCAAAGTACCCAAAGTCAAGTACCGCAGTAAAGAACAAAAGAACTGCTTTATGTATAAAGTATTGTATTCTATGTTTAGATTACTTGTCATACAAGGCTATCAATTGTAAACCGACTAGGATATCCTTGAGCCTATAAAAGGACTCCTAGATTGGCATTAGATGTACGTGTCTATGAGTTTTAGATTTACAATTCTGATTAATTAGTGTTTTAGAGAGAAGTTCGATTATCTTAGAGTTGTATTAGAGTATCTGCATAATAAGCAGATTTAGAGTTTATAATAAAAGGTTATTCTTCTTAGATTTATTAAGTAAATTCCGCAAGACTTGATAAAGATTGCTTTGTGTTTTTTGTTAATAACTTAGGATTTATCCGAGGTTATTAAACCTTAACAAGCTAGTTTAGATAGTTTGATTAAAGTATATCGATCCAACATATATGCTCACGAACCAAATCACCCAAAAAACTCGAAAACAATGCTCTGTTTTTTACTGATAACCTATCCAAAGGCATGAAGGTTATAATGACCTTTATTCCGTCTGTTTTCCATCTCGCTAAACTTAGCTAACCTAGTTATGCCCCTCTTAACAACATTCACATTTGAATGGTTGTTTTCAACATCCTCACCCTCATCCACATGCCTATCTATATTCTAAAGTGTTTTCATTTTCACGATCGTAATAAACCAAATCATCCGATAATTGATTTCTGCGCATGATTCTCGAAGTAATGTGTTAAAGAAAATTAGTAAACTTAATTGGTAAATAATGTAAAATTGAAGTTCGTTGTTTGCTTTAAGCATGATTTATTGGAGTAAAATTAGGGCTAATAATGGGGTAGTTTTTCAATTAGAAACCATAATTTCAAAGTAATTTTAAAATTTTGGCTAAAATTTGGCTCCAAATTTGATAATTTTAAAATGTGGCTCCAAATTGATAATATAGCATTTAAATATTTAATTTTTGGCTGTAATTTAAATATGAATTAGAAAATCTAATTTTTGAAAAATCAAACAATTTTTGAAACCAAAACACCCCTGACAGAAATGGTGCTTACCACAGTCCCAAACACCCATATTACTTCAAACCAGTACATTGTCAAAGACACATATAACTGCAGATACACTAAAATCACCACACACAATCAAAAGCTAAAAATGGACTTAAAGCAACTAATTAAGCAACTATAACTAATAAGCAGCCCAAATAAACAATTAAGCACTAAAATAGGCAAATTAAACCAAGAAGCTGGCTGACATACATCAAAATGACCTTAAGACCTTACTTTAAGCCTATAAATAAGCTATTTATAAGCAATTAGATAAGGTCTAACATCCTCAAGAAAAAAAACAAGAAAACATGTAAATGCAATTAACTTAAAGCAAAAACAACAACAAAAACACCTTAAATCTAGTGGTTCAATAAAAAATAATTGTCATGAACAAACGCCTCAGTTTCTAAACTTCATAATCAGATCATAAAAATTGACAACAATCTAAAAATTGAACATCTAATCCTACAATAATACATTCTACCAAGGTAATATGAACTTAAACACGACAACCAATTCCTAAATTCAAAACATGAAAAAAAAGATGAAACAAACTAGCGAACACATTACTTTTATTAACAAACATATTTAGCATTCGTATGGATAAACCATCAAAAGATCCATACATATTCCATTGTTAAGATATCTACATACCATCCCATTAAACCAAGACATTAGACATTAGACATTAGACATAAACAGATGACACTAGAGCAAAAGAGAACATCCCATTCCATAGCGAGAAACCCTTCAACCATTCATCGCCTGAATTTGTTCTTCCTTGGTATCGATTTCCTCCTAAGATTGAGTAATGTTACACTTAATCACATAGTCAAAGCAAAATATTCAAGTCTATCTTCTTCAACACAACAAATCAGATCATCGTAATGTTACACATTTGTTTTGTTTTGTTTTTAACCATGAGCTACCAAATGTAAAGTGATTGATATGCATGTTTCTGATATGTTGATGGATACAAATGCATGTTTGGTATTTTTTTGCAATGTTTAACATATCCTAAAGAATATAGTATCCTTTGATCATAATGCCTATTTAGTAGAACTATATGCGATTTGATTCTTTACAATATTGTGTGACATGTAAATATAGGATGATTTGAATAAAAAATATGGATATATGTGGATTGTGGAAAAACATATGCACTATTTGTTAAATAGCTAATTAGACAACTTGTAAACATATGTTTAATCTAGGTTAGTATAGCTTTTATATGATTTGGTAAAGCACTACACCTTATGTAATTAATTATTTAGGTTTAAACATTGGATGAAGCAATAGCATTATGGTATGTTGGGTAGATTATGGATTTCTTACTAGATTTTAACAAACGTATGGGGTAAGATGATTAAACGTTAAAAATCATGATTTTTACTCTAAAAGGACTATATGATTATTGATATTTGAAACATAGTTAAATATGTAGTAGTACATATTCAATCATTTTTTGTTTGACACCTTAATGATAAAGATGTATTGATCATCTAAGACTTGTACTAGTTGAATGTTATGCATATGTGATAACCTTATTGACCATTAAGGCGATTGTGGTTTTAAAATAGAATGAGCATCCAATTTTTGGTGGAGGCAAACCGCACAAACATTAGGACATTGCAGGTAAGTTGTACTTAAAATGCTTACTTAAGGTTATAAATTTATCAATGTAACCATCAAATTGATGTACGTGCTTACTTTTTAAATTTAAGATGCTTCTGCTTTGTTTATCGAAACACAGCATTCCCAAGAAGTTGGATATACCTAATCCACAATAGGGGAACCAAACATAAGGTTTCTTGGAAATTGGTTCGGTCGCATTACTTTGCAAGGGTCCGAGTGGTGCTTTTATTGATCAAAGCCAAAACATCAATGTGGCACATTCCATTTCATTCGTCGGAAGAAGTTATTATGTAATACAACGATGCAGCCATTTAATGCCCCGGATACGATGACCTCGGCTCTTCTAGGTTACGCATACAACGTAGTGCCAGTTACGTTGGATGAATATCCAGCATAACCTCTCGGTAAGAAAAAATGTTAATCAATACATTGTATAAGTTTGTTGAAAATGGGGATTATTTTAATTGTTTGACCCACTAATGTTTTCTTTAAACAAAACTGTTACGTAGGTCATTCCTTGCAATTTGGACAATCGACAATAACCAATTTGACGTTCTTGTTGTGGCGTGCCTGTGAGGCAGACTATCACTCAAGTCAAACTGAAATCTTCAGAGAAACCGCACACGTGCATGAGTTTGGTGGGCACGGATGGAATGTATTGGTTCACGATGAAAACTTTGTTTGCTGCGCACAAGAGTTGTTTCACAAATCTCCTAAACAATACTCTTTCCCCGATGCCATTTTTGAAAATGGATTGATGATGCGTTCGAACTTGTGCAAGCGTGGAGTTTGAATCGTAAGACCGTTCATGAGAAACCCGTGATGAAGGTATGTTAATCAAAGTGTAGACATAATCTATGATTTTATTTTAAAAATAAACCTTTCCATATAATAGCTTTTAAATTATTATTACCATTTTTATTAAATTCCAATTGCAGATGAGCGTATGAAACACATATGTGCATGGAGCGAATGTACAAGAGCATGAAAGTGAAAGGGATTATTTTAGCGCCCATCCTTGCATATGTCACGGATACAGTGAGTCGTTTGGTAAGTAATGATACAAATCGCACTCCATTTCAGTCATTATCTGCAAGAAAACTAATATATGCTTCAACACATGGACATACTTTTGTTGAGCATACTACATTGTTCTTTTAATCAATAACATACCACATAATTTTATGAAGCGAAATCACATGTGGAAGTACCATAACGCACTGCTGAGATACCGAGAAGACATGGAGTTTTATGTGAACGTGAATCGCAACACCACACGGCGATAGGCCTAGAAGCAAAACCACATTACCATAAACGCCGATGGAGAGATTGTTGAGGAGTGTCAGTGGGAACGAAACAAAATGGTCAGATTCAATCTTGTTGACTTTTTCATCGACGACCAAGCTTCGGTGTCTTCCCGTAATCTAGTTATAATTCCAAAGATTTAGCATATGTTAAAACGAATTCCAGGCGTATCGGTTATTATTGGTAGACATGTTTATACAAAAGATTTTAGGATTGTGTAGGATTTGGTTGGCTTCATTTAGGGTGTGTGTTCCCAAGTAGTTGAAGCCATTCATGAGATGGAATGTAAACTACTTGGTATAGCCCCTATCTGGAAGTGTATGGTTCATATTGGTGCATTAAAAGGTGTTCTTTGTGATGGTTTTGTCTTTGGTTGTCATCTGTCCATGGTTGTATGATATACGGGCAGTTGTTTTGTTGTCGACATTATAAGAACAGTTATATCAGATATTGAATAGAGTTGCCTAGTATGCAACTTGATATGAGACTTGTCCATATCAGCAGGTGTGTTGATTTTTCATTTTACAAAGTTTCCTTGATTAATACAAGTTCATCTTTGCACCAAAAAAATATATATTTTGTGTTGTGGTCTACTTATAAACAGAAAACTTTAGTGGTTAAAGCTGCCGATGACAGTTAAGTCCGGTAGGTTAGTTTTAGTGGTTAAGGCTGCCCGATTACAAGGTTAAGTCCAAGGCACATAAGCTAAGTCTGTTTAGTATTCAGTAGTTAGTTCGTTTATGAAAACATAATAGTTTTGTGTGACTATTGATAATCCAATGGCCACCTCAAATTTCTTTTTGTGTGGCCATTTCTAACATTTAGTCACACAAAGCATGTTTCTTTTGGTTATTTAGTCACATACAATTAAGCATAAAGTGGCCAAAAGTATTAATAAGTTAAGGTGACCATATGGTGTTTAAGGTGAAGAAATATGTCTTTTGTGTGACTATTGATCATCCAATGGCCACTTGAATTTTATGTTTGTGTGGCCTTTTGTAACATTTAGTCACACAAAGCATGTTTGTTTTGGGTATTTAGTCACATACAATTAATCATAAAGTGGCCAAAAGTGTTAATAGGTGTGACCATATGGTGTTTCAAGTGAAGAAATGTGAATTTTGTGTGACTATTGATCATCCAATGGCCACATGAATTATATGTTTGTGTGGCCTTTTCTAACATTTTGTCACACAAAGAATGTTTGTTTTGGGTATTTAGTCACATACAATTAATCATAAAGTGGCTAAAAGTGTTAATAAGTGTGACCATATGGTGTTTCAAGTGAAGAAAGGTGTATTTTGTGTGACTATTGATCATCCAATGGCCACATGAATTTTATGTTTGTGTGGCCTTTTCTAACATTTAGTCACACAAAGCATGTTTGTTTTGGGTATTTAGTCACATACAATTTGTTGGAGTATGCTCGTGTCATAATAAATAATTATATGGCTAGTCATATGTGAGCCTATGGGGTCACACACATATACACTTAGACACAACTATCATAATGTATTTATCGTATTTACATTATGTATAACCTTTGTTACATAAGGGAGTATAATGGGGTTTATGGATGTTGAAGGGCTTAAAGTGTAACTTTAGATTTGACATCAATTAGCATTAATGCTAATTGATTATGATTTGATTATGATTAATGTTGATTGGGAGTTACACATTGGACTTCATATGTTAACCTTTCTCCCCTCCCTTGCACTGTACCGGCCACAACACACACACACTAGGTGTTTTTGGTTTTGGTTTTTTTCTCTCCTTGATAATTCTAATAGTAGTCTTGTGCAAGGATTGATACAAGGGTTTAGACTAGCATCAAAGGGTGTTCGTTGGACGTGTAGTGTGTTTCACACATTGGGAAAGACCAACCTTATTGGTCTTTTGGTTTCTTGGTTCCATTCGTGGAGGTGATTGGTGTCTCGTTACCGGAATCACGCTACAAAGGTATAAACCTTATCTATGTTTTATTTGATTGATCATATGGCAATATGGATCCGTTGTTGGTGATGATTCCGCTGCGTTTATTTGATATTTATATGTTTATTATATTCATCATCACCTATAGTGGTATCACGAGCCATCATATGTGCCATATGATTATCGGGTATGCGAAAAAATGGTCAAAACGCGTGTTTTAAGTGTTTTTTGTAACCACTTTCAAAACAGCGCCCGGGGCTCCATTTTTCATGGATTAAGAATGTTATTAGTAATATAAACATCTGTGATTTTTGGTCCTATGGCCATTGGTTTTGCATTTGTTAATTAAACAATGTGTTGATGCGCTAAAATGGCTTTAATCGCGTTGTTTTAAATCGATTCTTGAAACGATTTGAAAACAGCCCCTAAGGCTTAATTTTCTGTGGTAAAATGATTTTTAGAAGGTCTAATTTCAGTAGGTTTGAGAACCTAAATCCATTTTACTCGCATCAATCGGGTTTTAATTCTTGTTGATTATTTCTTCTATTCGTTGGCTAAATCTTTTATTTCATGCTATTTAAATTGTTCCCATGGCAAATACATGCATGTTTGCTCATGGGATTAGCCAACACCGTGTTATGATCATAATTTTATGGTATTATTATGTGTATATGCAAAGCCGATGAAAACCTAGACCACTTGTGCTTTGTATGATTGTGATTGTCGTTAATTTCTTGTTATTTGGGGTTTGCCATTGTTTCGGCTTTTATGTATGAATTTTAATTTGGTTTTTGCCATTGTTTGGGCATGTTACAATAGATAGATAGTAGATTAGTTGTATTTTACATTCTATATATTGTAACCGATGCTTGGAATGGAATGGCGAAGCATAAAAGACATAAAGACGCGAAATGGCTGCTCGTACAAGCTGCAGTAAAACGGCGTTTCCCGATGATTGGTGGCGTATTTTTTAACCAAATTTTTTTTTGCAGGTAGACAACTCATGGGCCCACAACTTTGTAGTTTGGTGCTAAGCTCGGGGATGACTCCTTCTAGGCCATTTGGGCCTCCGAATGCAGAAATTCTTGGCTGGCAGATTCACTTTTCATGTGCATTATGGGCTTCTACTTGTCCTTGCTTGGTCTTGGAGCAAGTGGGAGTCCTCCGTGTGGTTGTGGTTTATGTCCCTAGATGACTCTTGGTTCTCGTGATGGCTCACGAGACCAAGCATAGGTTCTTTCATCTGTTGAGGCTTTGCATATTGTGGTTGTGTGTTGGTTGTTTGCTTATTATGTATGTTGTGAATGTATATAACTTGCAAATAGTTTTCTAAAACTTTAAACGCAACACAAACCATTTTCAAACTATATCTTATGATTTAGTTTAACTAAGTTTAAATATGGATTTAACTTAAAATCATTGTTTTAATAATAACACTTAACTTGTTATGTATGTTATTCGATTTATGTATTGTCCTATCTCTTTTATAATCCACATAGGTTGTATATTAGACTTGAATATGGACAACTTGACACACATAAATTAAAACTATGATTAAGACTTAAAGTTAAGAAGAGTTTTTTAACTTGTGCAGAAGAATGAATGCATGCTTTTTTCGTACACCTTTTTTGATTCACATCAAAATATTTTACCCGTCACAAATTTAAGTCATGCCGTCCAATCGCTTGAGAACACTTGCAATTACTTTTTGCCTATGCGTGGGACCTAGGTTGAATTGTAACCCAAGGTGATTATTGTCTATGCGTGGGACCTAGATTTATTTTCGCGACGCTCTCAAATTGGATGACTTAATCAAGTTAAGCGGTGAGACCTTGACCCGAGGCAAGGATGGGACTAAACATGCCAGCTTGACACTAGATGCTTGTTCACTAGTGCCATGGGTCCCATAAGGATCTAAGAGTTGCACTTGATTATGCAATTGGTCGACGTTACCTACCTATTGAATCCACCATTGCTAGCAGATCAACTGATGTGATGGTGGAATCTCAATGAGGATCTTAGCCTTTTTCGCAAAATTAATTGTTTTTCTTTTAAAACTTGGGTAGTTAATTTTAAAAAGGATTAATTATTGAAAGATACTAAAATTTGAATTTTGTTTGTTTTGTAGATGACAACTCCAACTCAAACCATCAACAACTCGTCAATCAGATCAATTCTCGAGAAAGAGATATTGAATGGTAACAACTTTTGGACTGTACGAGAAACTTGAGGATTGTCCTCAATCCGAACAAAAGTTTACCATCGGAACAGAGCTTTACCTCGAAAGCCTCTGCCGAAAATGCCACTGCTGCTGGCGTAATGCCTACACTCGTAGGTTTAATGAACAAGCAGCGGTCGCTTGTCTTATGCTTGCGAGCATGATCCCTGAAATTCAAAAGAATTTAGAGGACCTCACAACATTTGACATGATAACCGAACTAAGAACTATGTTCGAAGCTCAAAGCAAGGAATTATTTGAAACTGTCGATCATTCCATGCTTGCAAGGGAGGAAGGACAATCGTCGTAGCCACATCATGAAAATGAAAGGCTATGCGGATCAGATGGAGCGGCTTGGATACCCATGCCTCGGATCCTTGGAGTGAGCATGATACTAACCTCACTTTCAAAGGAATTTGAACAATTTGTGCAAAACTACAACATGCACAACATGGGCAAGACCATACATGAACTGCATAATATGCTCAAACTTGCAGAAAAAGGTATGCCCAAGAAAGCTCCAGTTGTCCTTGCTATCAAGCAAGGCAAAATCCTTAAGGGAAACCGCAAGCACCTCAGCAAGTGGACAAGGGAGAGCAAGGGTAAGCTTACGCCCCCAAACCTAAAGTCCCCCACTGCTAGAAGGAGCACCCACCAAGGACGCACCCTGCCATCACGCGGGAATGGTAGGGCATCGAAAAGAAACCGTCCCAAAGTACTGCAAGTTGAAGAAGAGCAAGGCTAGCGGGCTAGTACATCGTATCTTCACTATAGAACTCTATACTTTTCCTAATAAATCCTCCGGGTATATGATACAAAGTTGTGGGACTCACATTTGTAATGATGTGCAGCTCTTGGGAAGTCGAAAGTTGAAGCATGGCGCTTTGGACTGACACGTTGGTAATGGGAATCGCACCGTCAAAGCGATAGGAAGCTATGATTTAATCCTTCCTAATGGACTAGTTATTGTTTTGAATAATTGTCATTTCGCACCTACTATTACTAGAGGTGTTGTTTCACTTTCTCGTTTGAAGGATGATGGTTTCATTCATGTTTTTACGGATTTTGGCATTTCGGTTTCTAAGGATAATGTTTTTTATTTTAATGCTATTCCTAGAGATGGTATTTTTGAAATTGATATGCGTGATCCTAATTCAAACAATGGTTCTATATATAATGTTAGCAACAAGAAATCTAAACGTAACATGGATTCAACTTTTCTATGGCATTGTCGTCTTTGCCACATAAACAAGAAACGCATTACGGTCTGCAACAAGATGGGCTTTTAGAATCAATTGACAGTACGTTTTTGATAAATGTGTTTCTGCATATCCAGTAAGATGACACGCAAGCCTTTTTCCCATGTTGGAGAAAGAGCTAAAGACCTACTTGGACTCATACATACTGATGTATGTGGCCCATTTAGGATCATGTCTAGGGAAGGAGCTAACTACTTCGTCACTTTTACCGACGATTTCAGTCGATATGGTTATGTTTACTTGATTAAACATAAACATGAAGTCTTTGAAACGTTCAAAGTATTTCAAAGTGAGGTAGAAAATCAACTCGATAAGACTATAAAAGCTCTTCGATCCGATCGTGGAGGCGAATATATGAGTCAAGAGTTTTTAGATCATCTAAAAAAGTGTGGGATAGTCTCACAATTCACTCCTCCACATACACCACAACATAATGGTGTATCTGAAAGGAGAAATCGTACTTTGCTAGACATGGTTCGATCTATGATGAGTCTAACAACGTTGCCAATGTCCTTTTGGGGTTATGCCCTAGAGTCTGCTGCCCCGCATTCTCAACATGGTTCCAACCAAGAAGGTAGATAAGACACCATACGAAATATGGCATGGGAAAGTCCCTAACTTGTCTTACTTGAAGGTCTGGGTTGTGAGGCCCTCGTGAAACGAGAAACGCCAAACAAACTTGAGTCTAGATCTATCAAGTGTATCTTCGTAGGATACCCAAAGGAAACGATGGGTTACTACTTCTACTACCCACCTGAGAACAAAATATTTGTTGCTCGTTATCTGAAGCCTTCTTGAGAATAGTCTCATTTCACAAGAAGCAAGTGGGAGCACAAGAGACTTTGACGAAATTCAAAGTGAAGATGCACAACCTTCTGGTAACACTAGTGAGCATCAAAATGAGACTGAACATGAAAATGTCGAGCCTCTTAGAGATGTTGCTCCGATTCGTAGATCCCTAAGGATACCTCAAGCACCCGGCGATATGGTTTCTATGTCGATCTTCGAGGAACATGAGTTAGGGGATCAAGATGAACCGCTAACTATCGATCTGCATTATCGAGTTCAACGCGATAAATGGCTCCTGCTATGAAATCGGAGATGCAATCCATGAAAGACAATGAAGTCTGGGTCGAAGTTGACCTGCCTCCTAATGCTAAGACCGTTGGGAGTAAATGGCTCTTCAAGAAGAAGACCGACATGGATGGCAATGTACACACCTATAAAGCGCGTCTAGTAGCAAAAGGTCACACTCAAACCTACGGGATTGAATATGAAGAGACCTTCTCCTTTCTGCGATGTTAAAGCTATTAGGATTCTTATAGCCATAGCAGCGTACTATGACTATGAGATTTGGCAAATGGATGTCAAGACAGCCTTCTTGAACGGCCACCTAAACGAAGATGTTTACATGGTGCAACCCGAGGGCTTCGTGAATCCTAAACATCCCAACAAAGTTTGCAAGCTTCAAAGATCCATTTATGGATTAAAGCAAGCATCTAGAAGTTGGAACAAGAGATTTGATGAAGAAATCAAAAAGATTGGTTTCGCTCAAAACTTTGATGAGCCATGTGTATATAAGAAAACTAGTGAAAGTAATGTCGTATTCCTAGTCTTATATGTCGATGACATATTACTCATGGGAAACAACATTCCAATGCTACAAGATGTAAAATCTTGGCTTGGAAATTGTTTTGAAATGAAAGACTTAGGCTAAGCCGCGTACATACTTGGAGTCAAGATCTACAGGATAGATCAAAGCGGTTAATCGGCTTGAGTCAAAGTGCATACATTGACAAAATCCTAAAGCGATTTAGGATGCAAGATTCCAAACATGGAAATCTTCCAATGCAACCGAATACGGAATTGAGTAAAACTCAAGAACCTTCTACACCCAAAGAGGTGAAAAGGATGAAGGGTATCCCATATGCTTCTGCTGTGGGATCCATCATGTATGCGGTAAGGTGCACTAGACATGATGTAGCGTTCGCCGAACTCGACGAGTAGGTATCAACGAGAATCCGGTGAATGTCACTGGACCGGCTTTGTAAGAACATATTAAAGTATCTTCGTAATACTAAAGATATGGTTCTTGTTTATGGTGGTGATGACAACCGAGAGCTTTATCACTTGCTATATCGATGCCGGTTGGCAGACCGATCGTGATGACACCAAGTCCCAAACTGGATTCGTTTTCATCATGAATGGAGGCGCTGTTGAATGGAAGAGTTCAAAACAGCACGATTGCAATGTCCTCTGAAGCAGTAATACATTGCTTTGCCTTAAGCTGCAATGGAGGCGATTTGGATTCAAAATTCATTACGGGCTTGGCGTTGTTCCCAAATGAACTACCCATGGATATGTACTGTGATAATACGGTGCCATTATCATTGCAAATGAACCCGGTGTTCAAAAGGGTGCCAAACACTTTCGTCGGAAAGTTCATTACATTCGAGAAGTTATCGAAAGTGGTGATATTCGTCTTCTAAAAGTTCACACGGATGACAACTTAGCTGATCCTCTTACTAAAGCTATGCCTTGCACGAAACATGTTGGGCATGCTAGGAACATTGGACTTCACCGCAAGTAGTCTCATGTAGATCTGTTTATTTTAGTATTTGAATAATTGGAATGCTAAGCAGTTTATATTTTGTAATGAATTGATTTAATGGTTATTATCGTTTTCATTCATATCAACTGTATTCTATATTTGCATGTTTAAATCCATGAATGATTTTCTTCATTCAAAACTTGTCCATTGTCGGTTGACGATGACGGAGTACCATCAAATTAAGACAATTGTGAGTGTGTTGGTGACCATTTTGCCAAACTCACATGTTGTTCATGGTGATGAGCATTGGGTACCCAACCTACGAGTATTCACTGCATGGATCGGCGTCAAATAGTGAATCTCGAAAATGGTTATGTCTATTATCCGTAGACTTGAGATGCAAGCTGTGTCTTGCATGTGTGGAATTTTATTCCTTGATATGGTTAAACGCTGTCCTGAACAAGGTAGTTATAAAGGCCACTATCAGAATGATTTGAAGCACATGAATGACACGTGCAGTCAAAATAGGATTTGTTCCTCCACATGGTGTGGAGTTAGATACTATTGGGGCCCTCGATGATTTGAACAGATGTTTGTATGGCCGTACCCAAATGAGATTAAGATGAATCTTAATTCACTTGGTAATCTTGTTCAATATCAAGATCGAGAACATAATAGTTGAACAATTAGAATGACTTATGATCCATGTCTAATATTCAACATGGTATCTGAAACAAAGGGAAATAAGACATATAAACCATTTAATGAAATGTTTGAGAAACTGACCTCACATATCACTAGGGGCATTGGCGTGTTGCTAGACGCTAACCATTGCTTGTATAATTACTTATCTATTATGACGTCGCAAGTGGGAGCTGTTGGAGTATGCTCGTGTCATAATAAATAATTATATGGCTAGTCATATGTGAGCCTATGGGGTCACACACATATACACTTAGACACAACTATCATAATGTATTTATCGTATTTACATTATGTATAACCTTTGTTACATAAGGGAGTATAATGGGGTTTATGGATGTTGAAGGGCTTAAAGTGTAACTTTAGATTTGACATCAATTAGCATTAATGCTAATTGATTATGATTTGATTATGATTAATGTTGATTGGGAGTTACACATTGGACTTCATAACCTTTCTCCCCCTCCTTGGTGTACGGCCACAACACACACACACTAGGTGTTTTTGGTTTTGGTTTTTCTCTCCTTGATAATTCTAATAGTAGTCTTGTGCAAGGATTGATACAAGGGTTTAGACTAGCATCAAAGGGTGTTCGTTGGACGTGTAGTGTGTTTCACACATTGGGAAAGACCAACCTTATTGGTCTTTTGGTTTCTTGGTTCCATTCGTGGAGGTGATTGGTGTCTCGTTACCGGAATCACGCTACAAAGGTATAAACCTTATCTATGTTTTATTTGATTGATCATATGGCAATATGGATCCGTTGTTGGTGATGATTCCGCTGCGTTTATTTGATATTTATATGTTTATTATATTCATCATCACCTATACAATTAACCATAAAGTGGCTAAAAGTGTTAATAAGTGTGACCATATGGTGTTTAAAGTGAAGAAACGTGTATTTTGAGTGACTATTGATCATCCAATGGCCACATATTAAGTTACGTGACCATATGTACTGGATTTTTGCTACACTTAAATAATATGTGTGACAAAATGTTTAGCGTGACCATATATGGCATTTTGTCACGGTGTTAGTAGCAAATGTGACTTTATAGATTAGCTTTTGGCAAGCTAACACAAACTAAACTTTAAACACACATATTAACTTACGTGAACATATGTACTGGATTTTGGCTACACTTAACTAATGTGTGACAAAACATTTAGTGTGACCATATATGGCTTTTGGTCACATGTTCAAAGTGTGTGACATATATTTGTCACTGTTTATATGTATATCGTGACTAATGCTTCAAACCTTACTTTTCATTTGTCACTTGTTCCAATTTGAGATGGCTAAAGAGTTGGCAAAACATATCAGTCATCCTTAAATAATGTGTGACAAAACTTGACTCTATGATTTAGACACACAAAAAATTACTTCATGTGACTAACGGATCAAGGTTACTTGTATTTGTCACGCGTTCCAAATTCATATGTGGCTAAATGATCTGAAACAAAATCACCGGATACCTTTAGCCACACAATGTTCAATTGTGTGGCGATGCAGTTCTAATGGTCACACAATCAAAATTTTCATGTGTGACTAATTAGTAAATGTTGTCAATTTTCGTACCTTCAGCCACACAAATATGCGAATGTGTGGCCGTTCCATGTCACACCCCCAAATTACCTGTTTTGCAGTGGAATGGAATTCCTGGGGATTGACTGTCATAGCATCACAATCACAGTTATATTGAACGACCTAAAGTGTCGTTTGAAAAATACATCGTTTGATTTAATAAAATAATCAGAGTTTACAAAGTAGGTCCCAAATGAAAATCAACTTGTGCGGAAAATAAGTTTAGTACAGTCAAACGATGTTTTTAAAGTATATAAATCCCATGTAAGACGCGTCGTCACCACGACTCCATGATGTGTCCAAATGCATGCCATGAAGTGAATGCCTTAGATACCTGAGATAAAACATGCTAAAGTGTCAACACAAAGGTTGAGTGAGTTCATAGAGTTTGAGTTGAAATGTAAAGCCTTTCAAAATCGTTTATGCAGCAAAGGCATTGTAAATTGTTGAAATGTAAAGACTTTCAAAATCGTTTATGTAGCAAAGGCATTGTAAATCCACTCAGTTCCAAGTCCCGCCCATACAAACCTTGCAACCTGTGTGTTCACAACCCACTGCCAGAATATGTAGAGTTAATGTTCAAGTGCATGATGTCAAATGAATTCACATAATAGTGCATGGCTCAATGTATCGAAATCGTTTATGCACCAAAGGCATTGTGAATCCACTCAGTTCCAAGTCCCGCCCATACAAGACTTGCAACCTCGGTGTGTTCACAAACCCACCGCCGAATGTGTATAGTTTATGTTCAAGCCCACATCGTCAAATGAATTCACAATAGTACCTAACTCGACGAAGAACAATAGCACATAATCAATAGTACTTAACTCGTCGTAGAACAATAGCACATAATCAATAGCACTTAACTCGTCGTAGAACAATAGCACATAATCAATAGCACTTAACTCGTCGTAGAACAATAGCACATAATCAATAGCACTTAACTCGTCGTAGAACAATTAATATAGTACAACATTCGGTTTTAAAACAATGGTGATGATGATCGAAATTATCCTTAATAATATAAAGTACTTATGAAAAATAGTCGAACATGTATCTCCCCCAAAATAGTTTCAAACAATTGAAAATGGGGCTATGAAAACTCACAGTAATCCTTATAAAAGTTAAAGTACTTGTGAAAGTAAATGAAAACAGTTTGAGCATGTATCTCCCCCAAAACAGTTATGAAAGCAAGTAAAAGTAGGGGCCATGAAACTCACTTGGTGGAATGATGCGAAGACAAAAGTGAGTACACCGAGATGTAGTGTGATACGTAAATCTTGACCTATGATGAATGATATGACATGTAATGAGTTGCAATGTAATGTTATGCATGCATTTCGTATGTTATTTATACCATTTACGAGTTTTGAAAATATTACTCGTCGTCGAAAAATACTCTTTTGACGTCTTGACCCTTCAAAAATGACTTTACATGTTTTTACATTAAAATGTCATCCTATAATGGTTTTATAATGATTTTTGGTGAAATTTACACTTTTCGTCGCAAAACAATGTCGTCGGAAATATCATGAAATTAACAAAAATGGCTTCGGAAAAATAGTCGTAAACGGTGTACGCGTCGACCGTTAGAGAACGAACTCGACGGTTTTGGAAAGTTTGTATCGATATCTAGAAGTTTCAGTTCAGAAGTTTTCGTCCAAAAGATCTCGATCATAAAGATATTAAGGGGTGAAGTTGGTGATTTTGGCTAATTGTGTGCAGAAAATTAGTTACGGCAAGTTTATGAAAAAGTGCATATCTTTGGCGTTTCAAATCCGTTTTCTACGTTTTATACGTCCTTAGCTTCGTATCAAAGTATACTAATATATTTTTGATAAGTCGAAATAATTTGTAAAGCTTAGGACTCGTTTTTGACTCGTACAAAACAGAAACACTTTGCTGAAATTTCAGAAAAATATATATTTCGTCGTCAAACTTGTAAAATCCATAACTTCTTCGTTATAACTCCGTTTTAATCCGTTCAAGCGGCCACGGATTCGTTTTAAAGTATATTTTCTAAATATCAAGGCCAAAAACTCATGTCTACTGTCGGATTTTCCAGAAAATGATTTTAAGGACAGACCCTTTTATATACTTGTCGAAAATAGTTTTTCTCGTACTAAACCTATTCCAATCCCTTCAAATCAACTCCAAAGCTAATCTAATCCTACCATACACCTTCTTAGGGTGTCATGGGTTCCTAATCACCATCAAGACCAAAGAATACCATGGGAATAATTATAGGATGACCATAAATATATGTAACTCAAAAATCATGAAATAAATGGTATAAATCACATAACTTGCATACTAGCTCCAAAAATGAAAAGAAACATATGAAAATGAAAAGGAAACATGAAAAATGAAAGAAACATGCTTACAAGTATTATGATGAGGTGATTAGAACCAAGGTTAAACCTAAACACTCTAAGTTTTTATTTCAAAACTTTATAAAGAGTGTGATCTAGATTGATATGAACTTGATCTTGGAAAAATTTTGTGATCCCTTGATACTCCTAGTATGAACCGGTTATGGAGGATGAGCAAGAGAGAAGAGAGGACTTATTAACTTGAAATTATTGGAATGAAAATGAGTGAATGAATTTGATGTGAAGTTTGAGTATATAACTATACTATCAAAGAAAAACACTACCAACAATAAATGCATCCACCTTCCCCCCCCCCTAGGCCGGTTTTGGGGGGGATGTTTCTCAATATTACATTTTTTTTTTTTATACATTATGCATATACTTGTATACTTGTAAGAAAAGTGTCGTAATAATTTAACTTTAACGATTAATGTACCAAATAAATTCAAAACACTAGGAAAACTAAAAATATAGTTTTTATAAACTAAATGTAAGTATAAAAATATATTGGGATCATTTTTGGAAGTATCGGATTAAATGCTCAAAATAATAACTCACGCGATAATGTTTATTTAATATAAAAATTACGCGTTAAATGTGAAATGAAATGTCATGAATGAACTAACAAGATGCAAATGATGCTAATGAAATGTAGACTAAACTTAGTCCATATGAAATGTACGTGATGTTATGATCATGAATTCGCCGCTAAACCTTAAAGGTTACGCGAATTTGGAACAAGTAAACCAAGTTTACTATAAATGTTGAAATAGTGAAGCATAAATCGTTTCGAGAAATGACCTGAAAGTATGGGTTGTCACATTCGCCCATCCAAAAAGGAATTCAGTCCCTGAATTCAGTTCATGTTAGTCTATCGGGTTTAGGGTTTGATGTGGCAAACTTTCCCATTCCCAAGCAAAACCCTCAAAAGACTTTTTGGTAACCGATTTTTACTTAATCCCACAACTCATCAAACAAGAACCGTCATACGATTAGGCTAAATCGGTTTAGGTAACAACTTGTTTCTAGCTCGATCTTTGCAACTAATCAAACAAGAACTGCTCACGCGGATCAAAGCTGGAAACAAGTGGTTTGAAGAAAATCTTTTGAAAATTTGGCTCGATTATGGAATTGCTTACACATATAAGCCTACTACTACCTTCATTGCATGATTCTTCCTGAATTAGACATAGGTGATCAGGCTATGTATAATTTAGGAATAACTATGCAATGCTTGGACTAATCGACTCATATGTTGTTTGGTGTTGAGTCAACTGATGTTAAAATTGTGATAGGGAATGACAGGGCATCCATGTGACAATCGTTATGAAATGAAAGTAAATAACTCGAAAAATGTACGTATAAATCGCATGCAAAGTGAACATGCACTTATGATGAAATGATGAGATGCTATGATGATGTAGTTATAGTCTAGGGTCAATGATGCAACCTAGTTCTCTATAACCAAGCTCTGATGCCAATCTGTCACACCCCCAAATTACCTTTTTTGCGGAATGGAATTCCTGGGGATTGACTGTCATAGCATCACAATCACAGTTATATTGAACGACCTAAAGTGTCGTTTGAAAAATACATCGTTTGATTTAATAAAATAATCAGAGTTTACAAAGTAGGTCCCAAATGAAAATCAACTTGTGTGGAAAATAAGTTTAGTACACCAAACGATGTTTTTAAAGTATATAAATCCCATGTAAGACGCGTCGTCACCACGACTCCATGATGTGTCCAAATGCATGCCATGAAGTGAATGCCTTAGATACCTGAGATAAAACATGCTAAAGTGTCAACACAAAGGTTGAGTGAGTTCATAGAGTTTGAGTTGAAATGTAAAGCTTTTCAAAATCGTTTATAAAGAAAGGCATTGTAAATTGTTGAAATGTAAAGACTTTCAAAATCGTTTATGTAGCAAAGGCATTGTAAATCCACCTCGTTCCAAGTCCATACAAAACTTGCAACCTGTGTGTTCACAACCCACTTTACAGAATATGTAGAGTTAATGTTCAAGTGCATGATGTCAAATGAATTCACATAATAGTGCATGGCTCAATGTATAGAAATCGTTTATGCAGCAAAGGCATTGTGAATCCACTCAGTTCCAAGTCCCGCCCATACAAGACTTGCAACCTGTGTGTTCACAACCCACTGCCAGAATGTGTATAGTTTATGTTCAAGCCCACATCGTCAAATGAATTCACAATAGTACCTAACTCGACGAAGAACAATAGCACATAATCAATAGTACTTAACTCGTCAGAGAACAATAGCACATAATCAATAGCACTTAACTCGTCGTAGAACAATAGCACATAATCAATAGCACTTAACTCGGCGTAGAACAATAGCACATAATCAATAGCACTTAACTCGTCGTAGAACAATTAATATAGTACAACATTCGGTTTTAAAACAATGGTGATGATGATCGAAATTATCCTTAATAATATAAAGTACTTATGAAAAATAGTCGAACATGTATCTCCCCCAAAATAGTTTCAAACAATTGAAAATGGGGCTATGAAAACTCACAGGAATCCTTATAAAAGTTAAAGTACTTGTGAAAGTAAATGAAAACAGTTTGAGCATGTATCTCCCCCAAAACAGTTATGAAAGCAAGTAAAAGTAGGGGCCATGAAACTCACTTGGTGGAATGATGCGAAGACAAAAGTGAGTACACCGAGATGTAGTGTGATACGTAAATCTTGACCTATGATGAATGATATGACATGTAATGAGTTGCAATGTAATGTTATGCATGCATTTCGTATGTTATTTATACCATTTACGAGTTTTGAAAATATTACTCGTCGTCGAAAAATACTCTTTTGACGTCTTGACCCTTCAAAATGACTTTACATGTTTTTACATTAAAATGTCATCCTATAATGGTTTTATAATGATTTTTGGTGAAATTTACACTTTTCGTCGCAAAACAATGTCGTCGGAAATATCATGAAATTAACAAAATGGCTCCGGAAAAATAGTCGTAAAGCGGTACGCCGACCGTTAGAGAACGAACTCGACGGTTTTGGAAAGTTTGTATCGATATCTAGAAGTTTCAGTTCAGAAGTTTTCGTCCAAAAGATCTCGATCATAAAGATATTAAGGGGTGAAGTTGGTGATTTTGGCTAATTGTGTGCAGAAAATTAGTTACGGCAAGTTTATGAAAAAGTGCATATCTTTGTCGTTTCAAATCCGTTTTCTACGTTTTATACGTCCTTAGCTTCGTATCAAAGTATACTAATATATTTTTGATAAGTCGAAATAATTTGTAAAGCTTAGGACTCGTTTTTGACTCGTACAAAACAGAAACACTTTGCTGAAATTTCAGAAAAATATATATTTAAATCGTCAAACTTGTAAAATCCATAACCTTCGTTATAACTCCTTTTAATCCGTTCTGCCGCACTTGATTCGTTTTTAAAGTATATTTTCTAAATATCAAGGCCAAAAACTCATGTCTACTGTCGGATTTTCCAGAAAATGATTTTAAGGACAGACCCTTTTATATACTTGTCTAAAAATAGTTTTCTCGTTAAACCTATTCCAATCCCTTCAAATCAACTCCAAAGCTAATCTAATCCTACCATACACCTTCTTAGGGTGTCATGGGTTCCTAATCACCATCAAGACCAAAGAATACCATGGGAATAATTATAGGATGACCATAAATATATGTAACTCAAAAATCATGAAATAAATGGTATAAATCACATAACTTGCATACTAGCTCCAAAAATGAAAAGAAACATATGAAAATGAAAAGGAAACATGAAAAATGAAAGAAACATGCTTACAAGTATTATGATGAGGTGATTAGAACCAAGGTTAAACCTAAACACTCTAAGTTTTTATTTCAAAACTTTATAAAGAGTGTGATCTAGATTGATATGAACTTGATCTTGGAAAAATTTTGTGATCCCTTGATACTCCTAGTATGAACCGGTTATGGAGGATGAGCAAGAGAGAAGAGAGGACTTATTAACTTGAAATTATTGGAATGAAAATGAGTGAATGAATTTGATGTGAAGTTTGAGTATATAACTATACTATCAAAGAAAAACACTACCAACAATAAATGCATCCACCTTCCCCCCCCCCTAGGCCGGTTTTGGGGGGGATGTTTCTCAATATTACATTTTTTTTTTTTTATACATTATGCATATACTTGTATACTTGTAAGAAAAGTGTCGTAATAATTTAACTTTAACGATTAATGTACCAAATAAATTCAAAACACTAGGAAAACTAAAATATAGTTTTTATAAACTAAATGTAAGTATAAAAATATATTGGGATCATTTTTGGAAGTATCGGATTAAATGCTCAAAATAATAACTCACGCGATAATGTTTATTTAATATAAAAATTACGCGTTAAATGTGAAATGAAATGTCATGAATGAACTAACAAGATGCAAATGATGCTAATGAAATGTAGACTAAACTTAGTCCATATGAAATGTACGTGATGTTATGATCATGAATGCGCCGCTAAACCTTAAAAGGTTACGTTTGGAACAAGTAAACCAAGTTTACTATAAATGTTGAAATAGTGAAGCATAAATCGTTTCGAGAAATGACCTGAAAGTATGGGTTGTCACATTCCATTTCGACCATGCGTGACCAAATCCCGTTTTTGTACTAGTGTTGTACCTTAGCAAGATACATGTCTTCAATGTCATTGAGCGACAATCTCGGAAAATCAGCTTCAGTAAAATCATATTCCTGTTCGTCCTGACGTTTAACTTTTATTGTTTTCAGGAATGAGTAGTCCCATTTAGTAGAAAGGCTGACATGCATTATAGCAACGATCCCTTTGTCACTGTACACTTCCTTTTTCGATTTGATTACCTGGCAGCTTCTGTCGTAAATTGTTCTTCGTTCAGGCCAATGATGAATCCCATACAGTGCATCGAGGTCATACTTAACCACATTATCAATAAACATTCGTGTGCCTTCTTCCTCGATGGCCACATTGTTGGAAAAGATTGTTGTCGGGATGGGGAAGGTAAGTGAAGTAGCGTATTTCTTGCTCACATCGCTACCGTGTTGAAGAAATTCCAGGTCACTGTTGAAGAAGTATCGGTAGGGAATCTTCTGTTGATCAGGTCTGCCAATGGTGGGTAGTGGCTTTGTCCAGTTGGTGTAGTATGGAGCCTTGTCGTCCGGTGAAGTCGATATTTGATTCGGGTTGAGCCAATCAATATTGTTGGACATGGTTCGTGCTATGTTGTCGAGATGATATTCGACTTCAATGGCACTTCATCGATGTCCTTGAGCAGTTGAAAAGCATCGTTCTTGATTCGTCTTAACTCTGCTTTTGTCATCTTCTTCACTTTAAACTTTTCTTATATGATCTTGACATGCTCCATGGTTCGACCATCTACCGGTTCTTGGCCTTCCGGTAATTGAGGGGTAGCATCAACAAGCTTTGAGAACCATTCATATTCGTCAGTTTCATCTTCATCTAGCCATGACACAACTGATGTTGACTTTCTCTTCTGTGGCTTGAAGGATGATGTTGGTTGCTCAGGAATCTCCTCGTCGTCACCACTAGTGTATTCAAAATGATCGCCAGTTTTCTCCTTTGGTGATGGAGACTCATAGTCCTAAGGTTTGTCTCTAGCAGGAGGACGTTGTGAAGATCTTTTAGAGGTGGAGGTCCTTTGGGGTGGTGGAGGCATAGATGAGGATTCGCCAGTTTTCTTTTTGCGTTTTGGCTCAGAATCCTTGTCCGCATCATCATCGTCTCTTGGACGCTTAGCCCTTTCAGCTGACTCTTTGCACGATGTTTTGAGTTGATATTCCAGCAATGCCTCAAATAGTTTAGCTTCGTCAGAAGTGAATGTTGCAGATCGTTGAGACATTTGTATAACAAGCTTGGAGATCAATTCTGCATCAGAGACAACCGGAGGCGGGACTGGCTTGATTTCCATAGCAACTAGAGTAGTTGCCATAGTTTGTTTGACCAGTGACATGAGATATGGATAGAGTTGTCTGGCGAACATCTCTTTTGTAACTCTAGGGACAGTGTCGATAAGAAACTTGTGAGTGTAGTCCCTAATCGTCTTGTCCATTTCACCCTATATGTCTCAATTGAGAAACTGTTGGATATGTTCTCTTTCATTTGAAAACTCGTTGATAACATCAAATAGTCCTGAATATAAGTGTCAATTTCCCCCGATAATGCTTTGTTAGGATTTAGTAAATCCAGTTATTAAAGTGTCGGTCACCTCAAGTATAAGTAATCATTAGAAAGCTCGTATTCGTAGTTATTTAATGTTAGGTAGTATTTAGTGAAGTAACACCGTGGAGGATAGACGGGTCTTTACCCACTGTATGCCTGATCCACAGCCCGTAGGTGGCTTTTATGTATGATACTATAAATACCCTCTACCTCCCAAGGTAGAGGGTTGGAGCTAATAATAATACTTTTACTTTCTCTCACTAAAGTTCCCAAACCTCTTAACTTTCTCTCTCTAAAAACCTTAAATATACGCCCTTTTAAAACATGGTTTGATGTGTTTGTGAAATCCAATATGTTACAAATGGTATCAAGAGCCATGGTTTGATCATCTCTCTTACATGTTCTTGGATTTCTAGTGGTTTTATATGGTTTTTGGGTTTGAAAAAGTTTAGTGGTATTTGCATCATTGAATCATTTATTGTGTTAAAGTTTTGCTTTTGAGTGTACTTTTGTGTTTAGAATCATTGTAAGTGCTTGGGTTTTGATTTGGAAGGCTTGAATCAGTATGGTTGGGTTAGTTTTGGATTAAAAAGTGTTGTGTTTGAACTTTTCTAGCTAGCGACTTGAGTCTCGAAATAGTGTTCTTTGTAGCGACTTGCTTCTATATTTTTCAGCGACTTGTAGTTGTTGTGGTAGCGACTTGAGCACTAGCGACTTGTCTTTTGAGACAAAGCGACAAATAGTACACAGTAGTGGTTGTACCATTTCGGCTAGCGACTTGGCAACGTAGCGACTTGTCTTTGCTATCTTCAGCGACTTGACTTTGTTGTGAGTAGCAACTTGTGATCTAGCGACTTGTCTTTTGAGACAAAGCGACATATAGTACAAAGTATCACTAGCGACTTATGCTTCTAGCGACTTGTCTAGCGAGTTGTTCTTTAGCGACTTGTCTACTTAGCGAGTTGTTACTTTAGCGACTTGTGTCTAGTGACTTGTATCACTAGCGACTTATGCTTCTAGCGATTTGTCACTCTAGCAACTTGTGAGCCTAGCGACTTGTCCACTAAAGCGACTTGTATACTTAGCGACTTGGTGACTTAGCGACTTGTCTTCAAGGTTTATAGCGACTTGGTAAATTATTGTTTCTGATACGGTTTTCTCTTGATTTAGTAAAATCCCGTGAAAGAATCTATTTCCCGGTTTAATCATAGAGTTATAAAATCCCGTGAAATATGTAATCATGACTACCAACGTACCTACAATCATCTCTTCTGTAGCTGAGGACGTTCAAGCAGCTGGATCAGATACTCGTCCACCCATGCTTGACAGAACTGATTATGACTCATGGGCTCAACGAATTTGGTTGTATTGTCTGGGAAAGGAAAATGGGGTCAACATTCTCAAATCAATTGATGAAGGACCTTATCAGATTGACACTACAAAAGACACACTTAAAACTGCTGCAGATGGAACAGTGATTTTGGGTTTGGACAGGCCAAAGACGTATGATGAGCTCAGTGATAAGGAGAAAAAGAGATATGATGCTGATATCAGGGCTTCAAACATTATACTTCAGGGTCTTCCAAAAGACATCTACAAGTTGATCAATAACAACACTGAAGCCAAGGCGATGGGACAACGTTAAGATGCTTCTCTCTGGTTCTGAATTAACTAAAGAAGACAGGGAATCTCAACTGTATGATGACTTTGAGCACTTTAAGATGAAGCTAGGGGAAAGTGTCACTGAATATTATGTGAGGTTCCATAAGCTTGTGAATGACATGAGGAATATCAAAATGACTATGCCAAATATTCAGCTAAACACAAAGTTTGTGAACAACATGAATCCCGAATGGCACAAATTTGTCACTTCAGTCAAGTTAACTAAGGGTTTGAGGAACACTAACTATGAGCAATTGTATGCGTTCCTGCTTCAGAATGAGAAACATGCTATGTTTGAACGAATGATTCTTGAACAGTTCAAATCTAAACAGGGAGAAGCAAGCTCGTCAAATGATTCAACATCCTTTTACACCAATGTAGGTATTACTACCAAAGCTTCTCAAGTCATACCCACGGGTAATGGTAACTACAAGCTCATTCCTGATCCAGCATATAAGCCTTCAGACTCAAACACAGTCATGGAAAACTTCATCAATCAATTATCCCTCATGGTTAGTCAAAATCTGAATTCCACCCCACACACCAACAATAACCTCAGAACAACATCCAATCCACACAATCAAGCTACTATCAGAGATGGAAAGGTAGTGGTGCAGAATGTGCAAGGAAGACAATATGAACAAGGAATGATTGGAGCAGGTTATGGAAATACTGGAGTTGGTGGAGGATATGTGGCAAATCAGAATCGTGGAAGGAATGAAAATCAAGGACAAGCAAGGCCAATCAAGTGCTACAACTGTGGTGGTGACGGACATATTGCAAGGAACTGCACATCTCCAAAATGCCCTTAAAAAGCAGTGGTGCGGTTTTGGATGAACAAGAGTTGTTGTTTCTTGCAGAGGGAAATGCTAAGAAATATGATGCAGATGTGGATGAACAGCCAATTCAGGAGATAGGTCACAATCATCAAAATGCCTTTCAAGTTGCTGACTGTGATGCATTTGACTCTGATGTCGATGATGAACCTACTGCCCAAACAATCTTCATGGCTAGCATCTCACCAATGGTTTCTCCAAAGGTCTCATCACCATAACAGGCTGGTCCATCCAAAGATTCAATCATCTCAGAGGTATTAAAACTATACGATGAAGTTGATGTGCAAAAGATACATAACGAAGTACAATCTCCTGAAACTTTTGAATCAGATATTGATAATGTGGGTCATAGTAATGTTGTCCCATATGATCAATATGTGATTCAAAACGAAAGTGAGGTTGTACCAAGTGATGCATCTTATGCAGTCAATGATGACTATGTTTTTTATGAATACACTGCAAGTGCCCCTGATGATTCTGTTATCTCTGAACTTAATGCCCATAAAGAACAAGTTGCTATTTATGAACAACGTGCTAAGTTTGAGTTAACTACCCGTGAGCAGGAAATGGATGACCAAATGCGTACAATTATTAGAAAAAGTAAATTTAGGGAAGAAATATTAAAACAAGAGCTAGATTCCTTAAAAGAAAAGCTTAATAAAACTGTTAAGCAAAAACACGAACTTCAAGAAAATGTGAAAGTGCTTAAACAGGAATTTAATGCTAAGGAATCAAAACTTTTAAATGAATTTTCCAACCTAAATACCTTGAAGAACAAACTTGAAAACAAATTGTACGCACAAGGAAACACCATTCAGACTGCTCACATGATCACTAAGCATAGAGTTCTAAGTGACAAACATAGTGTTGCACTAGTTGATGAACCAAACCCTGAGGCTTGTAAGAAAGCTAGAGATGCACAGAAGGTAATCTATGATGGTAATGAAATCCTTAAGCCTAGACAGAAACCTAGTTGCGCAGAGTGCACTGAGGAAGATAAGGAATTAGAAAAAGTCACTAGAAAGAAATTGGATGAAAAACTTAAGAGCCCCTCATGCGTGATAAACAACATCAATTTTAAAACACCTAACTATGCTAAGGAAAATTGGATTGCCTTTAACAAATTTAAACGTCAAACACAGCTGACCCCTGAACAAGTGTTCTGGAAAAAGGATATGGACAAGCAAAAAGCTGATGATTTTATTGAACAGAATTCCCCTTGTAGGAGAATGCTTCCAACCACTGTATATCCCCCAAATACACCCATGCATTTGGTGCCCAGAACTCTTCCTACACAAAGTAAAACCTTAGTACGCCTATATGTAGTGTATCAATTGTTTGTTGAGTTTGACAAAGCGTGTAAAAAGAGAATCACACCAACCGGGATTATAGAAGGGGAAAGGGGTTTTGAGCTAACTAAAGAATGCTACTTAACAGAAGTCATGCCTTTCTTTAAGCAACTAAAAGGACAATTTGAATCTTTACAAAAAGCCATTGACACTGAAGTGAAAGACATGAAGAAGATGTTTAATGAAATGGAAATTGAAGTCAGTGATTATGAGTGAGAGTTAAAATATCATGAGATTGAGAGAAAAAATCTGCATGCTTTGAATGAGAACTTAATTTCTGAATGTATTGCTCAAGATGTGTTCTATACTGCTACGAATTTTTCTATTAATGCTTCTCGATTTCATGAATTATCTGTTGCTCTTAAAGTTTCCCACGATTGTGTCATTGAGCTTGAAAAAACAAATTCTAAATTGCATGAGAAAATTGAACAGGATGATCATGATAACGTGGTAAAACATTTTTCTAAATTGGAAGTTGAACATCTTAATTTGCAACTAAAATATCAACACCTCAAAGAAAATGTTAAAACCTCAAACATCAAGATATCCTCGGATATTCCAGATTTTGATGCGGTTTTCGAAATAAACAAACGTGATGAACAAATTCGAGTTCATTGTAACACGATCAAAAAATTGAGAGCCCAAATCTCACAATTGAAGGGCAAAAGAAATAATGCAAATGGTTCCCAACTGCCTCCACTTTTAGATTCTCAGTGTTCTCAAACTTTTCATCTTCAAAACATAATTAATGTTTTACAAAAGGAAAATGAAAGTTTTCTAGAAGAAAATGAAAAAGTTAAAAGACACTTTAAAGAGTTATATGATTCAATGAAAGTCACTCGTGACAAAAACAACGAAAAAAATAACTACTTTACAAAAGAAAATTGAGAATCTGAAGAGACAGGAAAAAGGGAAAATGCCACTTGTTTGTGATGAGAATGTTGCCTCAATGGCATCTGCAGGTTCTAAGTATGCAGTAACTGTTAAATATATTCCTCCTCATCTCAGAAACAATGAACGGGTGTTTCATAATTACTTTTATCATCTTAAGGATAGTCTTGAATGCCTTTGTGAGATTGTAGAAGAAGATCACATAAATAAACCACTTGATAGTGAAGTTAGGTATGCTTGCTTATATGCCAAACGATCTCAGGAGCTCTTAGAATGTTTAAGAGCAAAATGCCCAAAATCCTTTTGTAAGGATGATAAAGTTATTATGCCTTGCTCTATGCCCAGTGTTAAGAAAGTGAACTCTAATATGCCTTCAAGTAGTTCAGATCCCTGCACTTCTAGATCAGGAATGCAAAAGGTAGCAAAACCAACTAATGTTCCCATAATTCCCTCTACAGGAGTAATCAGTGGCACTAAAGCAAGCTGGTCAAATCCTCCAGGCAATACAACGCAAGATAGGACCTCGCAAGCTAAGAGTGTGCAATGGAAGAAAGTAGAAGAACACCCTAGGAACATTAAGTTTGAGTTGAATAAAACGAATCATGTTGATTCTAGTATTAGCTATAAGCGTACTGTAATTAATTCGAATTCTGCTACTTCTTGCAAAACATATAATGATGATTGCTTGGTTTCTGTTACTAATCATGTATGTGGCGTGAATGATTTGATTAATTCTGTTAAATACCCAGTTAAAATCGTCAATGCCATCAATCATGTTAAGAAGGCTAGAAAGCAATGGTGGAAGAAGGTTAGAAAATATTGGAAACCCACGGGAAGAAAATTTAGTAATATAGGTTATCATTGGATACCTACTTGCCGCAAGTTTAATCTTAATGAGATATGCCCTAAATTTTCTAAGTCAATGCCTTTTATGAAATGGATGCCTACCGGTAGAAATATTCCTTTAAGAAGTGAACATACTTTGAATAGGTCTAATGAGCACACCCAGTCTGCATCTATCTCTAATGATTCCATTGATTACGCTTCGATGTGGGTGTTCCAATCACCACTTACTAACCAAATGGAACCCATTCTTGCATGGGGATACCAGTTATCCAGTTATCCATTCTTGTCTGTGTTCAACTGCAGGTCGTTCAAATCGTTATGTGGTACTTGGACTCAGGCTGTTCCAAGCATATGACTGGAGACCGGTCGCAGCTCATGAACTTCGTGAGTAAATTCATCGGGACTGTTAGATTCGGAAACGATCACTTTGGTGAAATTATGGGTTATGGAGATTATGTTGTTGGTGATAGTGTAATCTCCCGGGTATATTATGTTGAAGGTCTTGGTCATAATTTATTTTCAGTTGGGCAATTCTGTGACTCTGATTTAGAAAGTGCCTTCAGAAAACATACTTGGTTTGTTAGAGAACTTGATGGTGTGGAACTTCTAAGAGGAACACGTGGCTCAAACCTATACACCATCTCTATCGAAGATATGATGAAGTCTTCTCCTATCTGCTTGTTGTCAAAGGCTTCTAAAACAAAGTCATGGTTATGGCACCGTCGTCTCAATCACTTGAACTTCGGCACCATAAATGACCTTTCCAGAAAAGACTTAGTAAGAGGTTTACCTAGACTAAAGTATGAAATGGATCATCTTTGCTCAGCATGCCAATTGGGAAAAAGCAATAAGTATGCCCACAAACCCAAACCTACAAATTCAGTTATGGAAGTTCTTCATACCATTCACATGGATCTATGTGGACCCATGAGAGTGAAAACTATTAACGGGAAGAAATATGTGTTAGTTGTGGTTGATGATTACTCTTGATTCACTTGGGTTAAGTTCTTGAGGACAAAGGATGAAACTCTAGACGTCATCATTAAACTTATCAAACAGCTGCAGGTTTGACTTAACAAGACTGTAAGAATCATCAGAACAGACAATGGAACTGAGTTTGTTAACAAAGAACTTAGCGATTTTTATGAAAGTGTTGGAATCAGTCATCAAAGAAGTGTTCCACGAACTAGAACGGTGTAGTTGAAAGACGAAATTGAACTCTTGTGGAAGCTGCAAGAACAATGCTGATTTACTCAAAGGTTCCAACATTTCTCTGGGCTGAAGCCATTGCCACTGCATGCTACACCCAAAATCGTTTCCTTATACACACCACTCATGGAAAAACTCCATACGAACTTGTCCATAAACGAAAACCTGATCTCTCCTACCTTCGTGTATTTGGTGCTTTGTGCTATCCAGCGAATGACGGTCAAGATTTAGGTAAATTACGAGCTAAGGCGGACATTGGAGTTTTTGTGGGATATGCACCAAACAAGAAGGGTTACCGAAGCTACAACAAAAGAACCCGAAATATCATGGAAACAATTCACGTTATGTTTGATGAGCTGATCGGTCAAGTGGCTCCTGGACAATCCAGTTCTGGACCCACATCTCAAAATAGTCCCATTAGTTCCTCTCTTGTACAGAATTCCTCATCTGCAGTTCCATATGTACCACCTTCGGAAGAAGATGTGAATAAATTGTTTAATCCAATGTTTGATGAATACTTTGAATCGCAAGAAAACATCCATTCTACTACGTCAACAGAGGCTGCTCCTAATCCAACCAACACAGTCAATCCATCCATCTCTGTGTCGTTGTCTCACGAAGCGCCTACTGCAGAGCATTCCTCATCATTCTCAAGTCTTCAATCTTCTAATGTACACAATGGAAATGTTGCTGCTGTTACTGATGATGAAAACCCTTTTGCTCCTCCAGAAGATGAACCATTTGAAAACATTTTTGCTCCTGATCCAACTTCTGAACCGTCTTCATCAGGAGATCCTAACTCTGCTACATCAGTTCCTCAACAACAACCACACAAGCACCTTAGAAAATAGACACATGACCATCCATTGGACAACATGATTGGAAACCCTTCTCGTCCAGTATACACTCGTAAACAACTTGCAACTGATGCTTTGTGGTGCTTCTTCAACTCAGTACTATCTAAGGTCGAACCAAAAGATTTTAAAGCAAAGAATGACTAAAGACAGCTGGTTCAATGCCATGCAGGAAGAAATATATGAGTTCGACCGTCTAGATGTATGGGAATTAGTACCTGCTCCTGACTGTGCTATGATCATTGCTCTAAAATGGATCTTCAAAGTAAAACTGGATGAGCATGGTGATGTGCTAAAGAACAAGGCTCGGTTAGTTGCAAAAGGATGCCGTCAAGAAGAGGGTATTGACTTTGAAGAATCATTTGCTCCAGTTGCACGTATTGAGACAATAAGAATCTTCCTGGCTAACGCTGCAAGCAAGAATATGGTAGTCTATCAAATGGATGTAAAGACAGCTTTTCTTAACGGAGATCTGAAAGAAGAAGTATACGTCAGCCAACCTGAAGGTTTTGTGAATCCAGAGCATCCTACTCATGTCTATCGCTTGAAGAAGGCCCTTTACGGTTTGAAGCAAGCTCCAAGAGCATGGTACGACACGCTATCAACGTTTCTTGTATCTAATGGATTCAGCAAAGGAGCAGTTGATCCGACATTGTTCACCAGAAAGTCAGGCAAACACTTAATTCACGCTCAAATCTATGTTGATGATATTATTTTTGCTCTCGACTGCCCCAATGAATGTGACCGTTTTTCTATGGAGATGGGCTCCAAATTTCAAATGTTAATGATGGGACAAATGTCATTTTTCTTAGGATTACAAATTTCACAAAGTCCTGGAGGCATTTTTATCAATCAATCTAAATATGCTAATGAAATTTTAAAGAAATTTGGATTTGACACTAGTGACCCCGTTGACACTCCCATGGTGGAGCGTACCAAACTGGATGAGGACCACTCAGGGATCATGGTTGATCAAACAAAATATCGTAGTATGATTGGATCCCTGATGTACCTCACAGCCAGTAGACAAGACATCTTGTTCGTTGTATGCATGTGTGCTAGATATCAGGCTAAGCCTACTAAAAAGCACCTTGAAGCGGTTAAACGGGTCTTTCGGTATCTCCAAAGTGCCATTAACATGGGACTTTGGTATCCGAAGGACACCAATATGTCACTAACAGCATATGCAGATGCAGATCATGCAGGGTGTCAAGATACACGTCGAAGCACATCAGGTGGTGCACAATTCTTGGGAGAAAAGCTTGTAAGCTGGTCGTCTAAGAAACAAATGTCTACGTCGATATCCTCTACAGAGGCTGAATACATCGCCATGTCATCGTGTTGTGCTCAAATCCTATGGATGAGATCCCAACTATCTGACTATGGCTTTGACTTCAACACAAAATTCCTTCTGTATTGTGATAACAAAAGTGCAATTGCTCTCCTCGCAACAATGTTCAACATTCAAGAGCAAAGCACATCGACATTCACATCATTTCATCGGTGCGGAAAAAGGTGTGGTAGAACTTTACTTTGAGAACTGACATCGCGAGACATCTTCACTAAGGCACTCCCTCGAGAACGTTTGAGTTCATTCTTCGCTCTTGGACTCAAGAGTCTTCAACCCGAGACACTCAAACGCGTTTCAGATAGCGAGGAGTAAAGGCATCTCTTCATCTAATCGTTGTACATATTTTCTCCAAAACAAAATACAAAATTATAAAACCAACAAAAGCAAATAGAAAATTATAAAAATCTTCAAAAATCCATAAAAATTTGAAAACTTCGAAAATTCCAAAAATATTGTCATTTTCCCTCATGTTGTTCTTAATTGATAATATCTACGGTCCTTGTGTTGTCATTCAAAGAATGACACCTGCTTTAGATGTTGTTCGAATATACATAAACCGTTAAAACCATTTTTTTGGAGAGAAGGATAAACAAAGGCTTATAGTCATTTATAACCCGTGTTATAAGAAAGAACAGAGCCATGCTTTATCTAATTTTTCAAATCTCATGCTTTGATTCTAAAAACAAATGTTTGTCACCAAAAAGATAAATGTTTCTTTCACAAATATTTTTCCTTCTATAAATTCTTCTTTAAAATATTTGTTATCTAATGAAAACTAATAAACAAAAATAACTCGGACTCAATTTTTGAAATTCATCTGGACTTGACATGTGTCAAAACCTCTATTTCTCAATCAACAACTTAGGTAATTGATTGAGGGGGAGAATGATTTCAATTAAATCAAAAGGTTATTTGTCATATTTTCAAAAGATACTCAAGAATGTTAAATCATTGGAGTTTAAAGTCTTAGATTTGATCCTTATCGGTTAAATGTTTTCATAAGCAAGTTACAATTCTCCTCAAAAGCTCTCAAAAACAATTTAAATCTATAAAGATCTCAATGATTTCAAATTGTGATGGAAATTTGTGATTTGGGAGAATAAATGTTTGGATGGGGGCCTGATTCAAATTTTCAAATGATGCATCTTTTCTTATACCATAAAGGGTTAAAACGTGATGATTTGTATCAATGTGCAAGCTCCATCTAAAATGTGCTAAAATCTTTTCGAATTTTGAAGCACATATTGAGGGGGAGCAACTCTTTTGAAAACCACATCCTTTCCCAAAAATATCCTTAACAAAGTATGAATAATACTAATTTTGATCGGGAAAGTGATGTTGATATCTTTTAGAAACTGTTGATCAAAGAATCGAATCTTTCATTCTTAAATTTGAGATTTTCAAGTCCTCTTGCCTCCATGTTCTAAAACAATTTCAAATATACGATGCACATGTTGAGGGGGAGCTCTTTTTCTGAAATATCAAAAACAATTCAGGTACAAAATGCTTTGATAATATATCACAAGTACCTGGATTGATTTTCAAATGGTTTTCAATTGGTTCCAATGGCAAAAGAACAATACTAAAAGACCGACCAAATTTACTTTATGCATGGAGTTATAAGGATGGTTAGGGTAGGTATTCGTTCCCCCATCCCGCCAGAAGCCCAGGGATCTACCAGTGACATCCACTAGATAGTGTAGAGTCCTTAGGTATGATGAAAAAAAATGGAGAAAAGTGAGATATGGGAAGAAAGCTGACTGAGATAGAGCTAGTATTGGAATAAACCCAACAAGGTTCTAGTTATGAAGTCTCAGTAAGAATCAAAAGGGGTTGAAGAATGAAAAATAAATGAATGGAAAAGGGTGAAAAGAAATAACCTCCAATAATTCAAGCTTAGCGAAACCGGTTCAATTCATATGCTCTTGGTGGTTACCAAGGTAACACCGGTATTGAAGACAAACGTCATAACTGACGCATTGCACTACAACCCTCCCGCTACTCAAGTTCTCTTAAAAGGGCTTGTTTCATTCTCACCTGAACCTACATAATCTATCGATACCTCTAGAGATTGTTGATATTGAAGAAGGATACCCTCCTCTAGTCTTCGGCATAGGAACCAAATGTGCATTTGAGTCTAGAGCACCCAGATCATCCATAAATCTCATTAGGACACTATCAATGAAGACTCTATGTTTCACACAATGTGAGAGAGAATATATTTTAAGAGTCCTACGCATTATCCTTGTGGTATTGCCAGAACATCTGAGTGATATGCAAACATATTCACAAGGAAGATGGAAATTCTGAGCTAACATCAAACAAGCTCCTGGTAGGTGGCATGTGAGATCTATTCAATAGAACAATCATGTGACAACTGAACAGAAACAATAGGGCGATTCAAAACTATTAATCAATCCTGGTTTAGGTAATGGATTGACGGATACCTTTGAAAAACCAGTCGTTTGGCACAAAAATTCACTTTTCTATGGCACATCGACTGTGTATCACATTTTTCAAATATCAAAAGGTATTTATGATTGAAAATTGATTTTTCTTATAAAACCTTCGTTGTTTTGCAAAAATACTTTCTGATATGCAATACACGATTATTTTTCAAATCATTTTAATCAATCAAGAATCTTAATTTGTTCGTTGTCTTTCAGATGCTCCTATTGGAGAACGCATAGAGTAAAATGGGTGAAACCCTGTCTGGAGATTCTTTAATTCTACCGATCACGTGAGCATTACTAGTACTAATAAGCCGAAACCGTGGGCCGTGTACCCACTGCGGAAAGTTGGCAAAGACACTTTCGTGCATTTTTATTGCTAACTGTTGTATGCAGGTACACCCCGAAGATTGCAGCTGTTCACAATTGAGGAATCAATCCATTGCCGCATGCTCACACATCACATTCACATTTAAAGAAATCATGATAAAAGCATCAACAACTCTGATATTTTCACTCCATGCTTCTGCTACGCTACTGCAAATATCATGAATCAACTAAAGCTTCCGCTACTCTGATGATAAGATATCATGATCCATAATGTGAGCATGTCGGTCCATTTGTCACAACAACACATGATGGCAACGCTGCAAAGGAAGAGCCAGATATTTATGGTGGCAGATGATCTCAAAGCTTTCTCAAAACTCATTATCATGTGGATCAGTTAAAGACCTCCACTCGGTTTAACCAAACATGCAAAACATGAAGAATCAAAGACTACGGGCTATAGAGCAAAGAACTTTAACAAGAATCCAAGAACAATCTTAATGTAATATCTGTTTGTATTCAATGTAATTTGAAGTGACCTCCCTTAGGGGGAGATTGTTAGGATTTAGTAAATCCAAGCATAAAGTGTCGGTCACCTCAAGTATAAGTAATCATTAGCTCTGTAGTCGTAGTTATTTAATGTTAGGTAGTATTTAGTGAAGTAACACCGCAAGAGGACCAGGGTCTTTACCCATCAGATGTTCTATCTACCAGGTGGCGTTTATATGATACTAAAATACCCTCTACCTCCCAAGAGGGTTGAGTTAATAATAATACTTTTACTTTTCTCTCACTAAAGTTCCCAAACCCTCTTAACTCTCTCTAAAACCCAAATATAACCCCTTTAAAACATGGTTTGATGTGTTTGTGAAATCCAATATGTTACATGCTTGTAATTTATATCATTTATATGGATTTACGCTTGTTTTCCATTGTTTTCCACTTTCAAGCAAATTACGAGCATTGAAGCTAAAGAGATGCGAAATTGGAGAATTATCTAAAAGACTTATCATAAGCTGATTTTGAAGTTACTGCATCTTCTCACTCTTTCACGCCAACTATTTGCGTGACTCGTAAAACCAACTCGTCAAGGTTACGCATAACTCACTCCAAAGGCTACGACGTAACTCTATTAGGTTAAAAGAGGTTCCACTGCCGATAACTACCGTAACTATTCCATCAACTACGCTACTCAAGTTTTATTGAAGACTTACGCAGTAACCACTCATAAAGTTACTGCAACCGGCCAGATCAAAATCTAAGAAATAGAAGGTAACGGCTTAATTCTTATATTAGTTATGTCGTAACCCAGATATGGCCTATAAATACCCCACGAATTCCAGCATTTGTAATCATCCCATTCCATACACAACTATCAGAGAACGTGGGAAAAAGCTAAAGGAAGGTCCTGAGGAGCATACGGAGCTGTCTCCAAGGGAGAAATCACTCCCCTACGATAAGCATTAGCATTTAATATTTTCTTTACTCTCGATTTATGTATTTCGTACCTTTGAATATTGAATTGGTTTGTATGATTAATATGAGAGGCTAAGCACCTCTTAGTGTTTGCCTAGTTATGACCTTTAATTGTTTTGTTTGGCGCTTTACATTATCGTACAATTATTTCTAAGTGTATGCATGCATAGTTTATTGGTAGCCACCATTGGTTTGGTAGTTTTGAATGGCGGTAGAGGCCAATTGCCTAGGACCAATCAATCTAGGTGAGCGGATCTGAGACGGAAGGGGTAAGATACCAACCCATCTAATCCTTTCTACTTCTTGTGCGATTTGACCAACTGATCACCTACCGTTTGGATGAACTTAAGAATTAGGGGGTGAGTGTTTGTTGCTAACGTGCACTCACTATTATAAATCTAGCATGTAGCGGTACTTAATGACTTGGCTTAGGGGACCAGAACAACAGACTTATGAGGGACACTGACACTTTCCTGTGGTGGCATCTTTTTCGATAGGTTAGGCGAATTGACCAAATGATGTCCTCTCGACTTTGACCCCACCTGAAGTAATTGGAAGTAAGTAGACGTAGATATAACTAGCTAGGAGGATTAACTAGATTAGCACCACTACTCTCTTCTGATTTATCCCTTACCTTTATCTGCCTTTATTTTCTTTTATCTTCTTTAGTAGTTAAATTAGTGATTCCTTATCGCAACCATTATTAAAATATTGTGACACCTAGACTTAGTAATAATCCAACACAAATAGCTCTTGGGACGACCTCGGTTTTACCGATTACTACACTACACACGACCGGGTACACTGCCCGTTAGTGCATTAGGGTAGACCATAGGTATAACGAGACTTTATAAATATTAAAACATGGTCAGTAAAACCTGCATCAAGTTTTGTTTTACAGGGGAGTTATATTAGGATTGCTATTAAGTCTTTTATTTTCATTTTGTTTTAAACTTTTCTATATTTCTCACGATCATTATTCAAGTTTTCAGATACTATGGAAGTTGTTAACATCGATGACCTCCCACTTTGAGGAATATTTGGCGTTGACCGAGCAGGAACAAGGGCGGGTCTCGTAAGACCGCAATTGGAGCGGATGTCTGTTTGGAAATAAAGACCAATTTATGAGGGAGCCAGTTAACCCTTTTTCGGAAACAGGACGAAGATGCATATGAGCACGTTGAAAATGTCCTATATATCGCAAGCCTTTTCAACATTCCAGTCGTGTCTCAAGATGTCTTTATTATGCTAAGGGTATTCCCATGACTCTTCTTGAGCTGCATGGATCGAAAGATTGTTCGGGACAATCAACACTTGGGCTCTACTCAAGAAGCACTTTATTCAAAGATATTGTCCGCCGTCGAAGATTTCTAACCAGCTTTTGGAGATCCATAATTTTCAACAAGAAGATGATGAAATGTTGTATCAAGCTTGGGATAGATACAACGATCTGCTTTACAAATTTCCTCTCACATCTACAACAACTAGCAAAGGTCAACATTTTCTAAAGGAATTAACGTAAGTATAAGACAAATACCGACTATCAGGACCTATTCCGAACATGACGCCCTTGCTATTGAAGCCATTCAAAAATGGTGATCATTCTCAAAATGGCACGATGGAGGAAGAAGAAACCAAGGGGAAGTTTTGACTAATTGCAAAGAATCGCTAGTAAAATTGAAAATCTAAGTCGAGATATGCCGAAAGTCGAGAAACCGCATGCCATCCAAGTAGGTGGTTGTGAAAGCCGTGGGGAGGACATCTCACTAAGAATTTTCCTCACGCCATCGAAGAAAATATAATTGAAAAAGCAAAATATGGAGAAAATAGACCGCTTACGGGATAATCAAATAATAACGCAAATCGTGGAAATTACAACCGTGGGCCTTAGCTGAGAGAGAAAGCCCACTTGAAGAAACAATTAACAAATTCCTATAAACTTCAATTTAAAACAAAAGAACAAGATAAATAGTTAAGAGATTTCGAGGAGAACACAAATAAAAATCTTTCCAAGCACGACGAAACCCTAAAAAATCTTGAAGCAATGATAGAAAAGCTCAGTGCTGAGGTAGAAGACATTGAACTTAATGAACCCAAGCCCATGGTGGAATGCAATGCTGTTTTCGCCAATAAAGCACATGAGGTGATTGAGGAATGCGAATCCACAACCGGTGATTTTGAGGAGTCGATTGTCGACAGGAAGGAAGGGTTACGCCGGGACATGTCCCCGTCAAAAGGTTTTACATTTGGCGTGATAAAGTAAATGTTTATAGGGAAAATATTTTAGCGGGCATTTCTCTTTAGGGGGGACATGTCCCCGCCAAAAGTTTTGGCGGGAAAAAAAGCGGGAACATTTATCAGGTTATAACTTTGGTCAAATGGTGGTCAATTTCATCTGGATTTTCAGCGAGGACATGTCCCTACTAAAAGGTTAAGTTGAATTTTTACTAAATGGTAAGCTATTTGGTATGTCAAGTCAGCAAGTTTTTTGTCGTATAGTGACTTTCGGCAGAGACAAAAGCGTCCCCCCAAAAGTGTCGTCGCCCGTCCTCGCTTTTGTTGGAGTGTATGTTCATAAACAAAATGTTGATGCCACTAATGTTAAACACTTAAAACATCTCGGGAATATAAAAAACAGTAACGCTAGCAATACATATTTATCTCAATTTGGATAATTACATACTAAAAGGTACTTTACAACCAGATTACAAAACACAGCTTAATGTGAAACCCATTACAATCGGAAAACAAAGTGGTTAGACCAGGTTTACGAAACGCAATATGAAACATATTCATCATTTGGAAATTACATAATAAAGACAGTTTACAACCACGTTTACGAAGCACATCATAAAACGAAGCACATTAATTAGAACTGAACAAAAATAAATTACTGATTAGACCATGGGGTTTTCATAGTAAAGAACATGCTTTTTGGGCTTAAAGAGGTATCTTGAACCATATGTGGACCGAATTATATCGAAAAACAGACCATATTGCAAACACAGATATAGGATGACTGGCAAGAGAGCAAATACGCCAATAAGGATTGGAATCCATAAAAAGCCCTGCTTGTAAAGAACAAAAAAGCTGACACCAAAAGCCAATGTCATGGTTGCTATTGATATGAAAAGAGTTGCTAAGCCTGCCATGAGCTTGTTGGGTATTGAATCCAAGAAATCACGTTCGGCATAGCGAGACGTGAGGATAGATAAGAAAATGAGGATTGAAGCTGAAGATGCAAACAGAGAAATGGCATCTGCGACAACAAAAACCACAAAGGTTGCTTTTGAATAGAACATAGGGATTCCGTCATTTTGATTGTAACCACCAGGAACCGTAAAAGCTGCAGCAAATACTATGGTTGCAATAAGGGCTGCGACAACCATACATTGACTGGCCGTTCCCTTCATCCATTTCTCACCCTGTGTAACTAGATCTTTGTGTTCCTTGGTGAATAGCTCATGTGGTGTCAGATCATCTGCATTCTTCCGGTCTCTATATGAAGGAGGAATTATGTCCTGTACTTCCTATAATACAAACAAGCTAGAAAAGTTATAGACTAGCTATTGGATTTGGGTTATACACGAATACTATCAGTGAAAGAAGAATAAGAAATAAGCCATGCATTAGTGCATTACTAAAGCATTGTGAAGGCAAATATGTGTACCTGAAACCATAATAGTTCTCGTTGCATTTGTAAAGCAACTCCTGAAACATCCTCGAGTCGCTTTGGCTTTGCAATCTTCCCAACTAAATGCAGCATATTGTTATCTCGTCTATCTGTCACAGGAGTTATCATATCCTTCATTGCACCTATCTCATACAATAGGTTGTAGATGCCCTCGTGACGATGTTTGACAGCAATGTGAAAGATAGTTTGATTGTTATCATCTACCTTCCATATGAGATCAGGACGCAGCCGGATGAGCTCAACCAAAAACCTAGTATTTCCTGCTTCTGCGGCAACAAACAAAACTCGAGAAGAGTGTCTTATTTTTGGTAGTGTGCCTATACGCACTTCATTGATATGGTTAAGAATGATTCCTTGTAGTGTATCAGCTATTTGTGCAGGTTCTTCATAAAGTAAGCTATCCATTTCATAACATATTTTCAATGTATATTCAGAAATGGTCTTTTGTAGTTCCAGAATTTGATCTCCCTTACCAGAAGCCGTATTGTTTTCTTTAATCAAGGCCTGTATTTCATCATGCATGTCCAGAACATGTTCGAAACCAAGGTTTCTTAGTTTATCAACGCTTATTGGGTCATTGGTTAGCTCGATCTGAGTTTCCTCCTGAAACTTGTCAAGACGTTTTTTTAGTCGTTTAGCGTGAATGAGGCTTCCTGTATCAATCAAATCCGGTGGCCCTCTGAGTTTATCATCAATATCCTTCTTAGGTAGTTTCACGATATCTTTCCAGACGGTTCTCAGTAATTCCAGAGCTTCAGTTTCTTTTTCAGGAATTTCCACCTTTAAACGAAAGAATGAAGATACTGAAAATAAAAACCAAAAGACACCAATTAGATTATGCCAAATGTTTATGAGTAATTAACGATGGATGAAATTGCATTTTATTTCTCAATTGATAAAATACAAGGAATCCTATGTATTGCAAGTTTGTAACCAGCATGTATGCTTTTGACATGTCACGTGGATCTTGAATTCCAAAGGGGCTGTACTTGAAAGAATACTTGTATATATATATATATATGTATATATTAGCATGGTACCGAGTGTTGCAACCGCAATAATTTGTAATAAAATTTATAAAGAATAATATAAAATAATTACATGTTTTTCGTGATAATGGCTTTACGCATGACAAAATTTTGAAAGTAACTTTATTACACACTATTTCATACTAAAATATCAAGTACTTATACATCACGATGCATGACGATACAAAAACGGCGGTCATTAGTATTACAAGGTTGTGATGATTTGTAGTGAAAGGTATATGCTAATCAAGTAATTGTTGTGTAATATTCGTCAAAATATAATATAACGTGTAATTGTTGTGTAATATTCGTCAAAATATCCTCCGCCCCGGCGGGATTGGGTATGTTGTTGTTGTTGTTGTATAGAAATATATAAATTAGAATAACTATGCTTTTACTTGTATTTGCTTAAAAGTTCTATATTAGGAAATCTTAAAAAATTAATAGGAGGGAAAATACAAAATGCATTATAAGTAGTATAGATGTAGATATAGATATAAATATTTACTCAACTCAGCGACGAGTAGCTTCGTCAATGAATGTCTAATCTCTATGACAAACAAGTTTCGTCACTAACAGTCATAATAAAGACAAACGATAAAGTCGTCAGTATTTTTCGTAACTAATTTAACCAAAAAAATGTCTAGCGCAAAATTTAGTGGCCATTTAACGAAAACATTTTTGTCACTAGATTTATGCCTATGACCAAAAATGACGTGATGACTCGTCACTATATGGACTTATTTAGTGATAAAAATGTAGACGTCACTAATATTTCATCATTATAGGTGTTTTTCTTGTAGCGACATAAAATTGGTAAATTTCTTTAATT
>OU343220.1:272092409-272213107 GCA_910596185.1 Chrysanthemum makinoi | reverse complement strand
ATCATAATTTTTCCAGATCAAGTGCTTATATTAACACTAGTATACTTCTTTTAAGGTTTTGCAATAAAAACCTAGGAGTATTTAGGAAAGCTAGTTACTTAAACCTCATCATATTACTAGTAAGCTTTTTATGATCTTTTCTAATCTTTCATAATCATACTTGAGTTATTTTTATTATCCTAGTAGAAAAACATGCAAGTATTATGTGATTCATACCACTTTTAATTGTTTTATTACTTATTATAAGTTTTAATCATCCTATAATTAATCCTTTGAAACATATCATTGTTGATGATGTTTAGGAACCCATGACACCCTAAGAAGGTGTATGGCAGGTTTAGAATAGATTTGGTGTTGATTTGAAGTGATTGAAACTATATGCAAAAAATCATTTTCTATTAAATACTAGATTTGGGTCCATTGTTTTGTAAAATCTGAAATTTCAAATTGTGTCATGGATTATTTTGGGCTAGATATTCAAAAATATACAAAATGAAACCGTGGTCGCTTGAACAAAGTTAAAACGGATTTATAAATCTAAGAAGTTACGTATATTTTCAAGTTTAACGACGGAAACTAATTTTCTGAAAATTTGCAAGCTAAAAAAAAGTAACACCCAATGCCGTCTTCCACGGGTTATGGGTACCCAATACCGTTTCCGTTTCTGAAAATTTGCAAGCTGAAAATTTGCAAGCTGTCAAGGTTTATTTAAAGGCCAAAAATGAGTTTTAAACATTGTCTAAATGAGTCGATTTGTCAAAAATATATTATTATACATTAATAATTTAAACTAAGAATATATAAAACGTAGAAAACGAACTTATAACGACTAAGTTATACGCGTTTTAAATGAGGATATCGTAACTATTTTACACAAGTATAACACTTACCTATTTTTACTAGACCAAATAGGTTATCGCAAGTGACCGTGTTTGGAGCTATTTTTCATATCGATAGAATGTTTTTGAGAAAATGATGTCTACAAGTAAAAGTGAGTTCGCCTATTCTATTTTCCAAAATGTTTAACCGTTTGTCAAGCGAGGCTATAATGAATAATTTATGATCACTCAAAATTAGTCATTTTCATGAATTGTCCAAGTGTATTATTTTACGACGAAAAACTTTATTTTCAAAATGCACAAGTGGTATGGATATCATATGAGTTTGCATGCACGACATTATTTCATAACTTATAATAGAGCATATCATTCATATTAGGTTGCGGATAGAGATTGCACCTCCTTTCTGAGTATCCACTTTGTCATCATAATTATTGCATCAGGTGAGTATTCACGATCCTCTTTTTACTGTTTTTACTATATTTTGGGGCTGAATGCCGAAGCATACTAAATTGATTCACTATGAACTCTTTGACTGAACTTTTGAACTTGACTTAGATTCTTGGACTTAATTATGAACTTATGACTTGTTTGAACTTATTGAACCCACGTATACACCCGACTTAAAGTCTCGCCTTATTAATGGAGCGTGCAAATTCTCCCATGTTCGGAGTGTTCTTAAGTGTATACTAATAGTTGTATGATAAAAATCGTTCATACATTCGCATTGTTAGTCTCCTATTAGTAGGTAGTATGGATAGCGCTATTAGAGGTCGGCCAACCTCTCGTACACTATGTTATGGGACGATATTTATTCTAGGGGCTTTGTTCGCATACATTATTATATACGTGGTATTATATTATGAACATATGATGTAATGATACTTGACTACTAGACACACTATATTTTTGTGCAATGGTTGTGAACACAATGTGTTGCAAGTTTTGTATGGGCTTAGAACTTGAACTCGAAGTGGATTTACAATGCCTTTGCTTTGTGGACTATTCTCAATGACCAAAACCTTTGACTCTCTTTTCTAAACGCTTTTATATTATACTTAAACGTAGGTACTCACCCAACTTTTATAGTTGACCTCAAGCCTCATGCTTATTCAGTGATCGTTAGTAAGCTTTTCTTCAAGGTCTTGCATAATGAAGTTTTCACATGTCACTACTAATCATTATGTATTATAACGCAATCTTTTGGGAACGAAACTTTATATTATAATTGCCGATGTCGACTAAACTGATATTGTAATGATGTGATATTTCATTTAAATCTTAAGCGTTGGTATGTTCTATTATCTTGTGCTTGTGTTCCTTTCCGCCATATTCATAGCTTTACTCCTGGGTGTAAGTATGTAGTATGCTTTCCACCCTCCCAATCAAGATGGTGGGCTTGGCATCTTCGCGGTACGAAAGACATCATCCAATGTGCTTCTCCTCGTTTGCAAACTAGTGCTATGCAGACGAGATATTGCAAAACGGCATTAATTCTCATGGTCCTTCGTTTCAAAGATGCTCATACTTTTTAACAAAGGCTTTTTGTAAATATACGCTTCGTCAGCTCGACGCCCTGTCCCATATTGAGAAAAACCTTGCAAAGTGTTACTTTGGTGTCATCGAGAAAGATGTTGTTTCCAAGTATTCGTTAAGTCCAAGGAAAGTGGCTATCCTCGCTAAAATTCGTGCTCCACATGCACAAGACTTCCTGTTCACCATACCTATTGATGGGTTAGGCCAAAGGATGAACCATGGCAACCCGACGAGTATTGTGTTATAGGCTTACCATACCTATGTTTTCGAAGGAAGTCCTTGTCCGAAGCTGCAAACATCGTATGGACCAATGGGGAAAGACCATGCGCCATCGCTCCAAATGGAAGTAGTGAAGTTCGGGACATAACCTGTGCGTGGTATTCTTGTCACATATATGTTCTAAGGTTAGGATTATGGTGAAGAAGGAGGCCCCAATGGGGTTTCTTTCGAGGGATGGGAAAGAGCTACGTCCGCGTACTGCTATATTCAACTAGATCCAAGGTAAGGGACGATAAGTCATGTGACTCGATCTCTCCTTTAAGGGTATTGATGAAAATTTCAGGCCTGTGGGTAGCCTTTACATAATGCCGTGGAGAAGAAGAAAAAGAAATATGTGTCCAAATGTGAAGAAAACGGTTACAAGTGCATTTCATTTGCTTTTTCTACATTCGGGAGTTTGACAAGGAAGCCTTGATACACTTCAATCGACAAGATCAGTTGTTGTTAGCCACTCGAATAATGTCAAGAATGGTGCTTTTATTTTTCGTAGACTAAGTTTTTGTATCCAGAAAGGATTGGGAGCCCAACTAGTGTCTTGGTTTCCTACCAATTTCTTGTACAATCCCTTTGGTTTTCTAATGAAGTGATGTTTTTATTAAAAATAATAATAATAAAAAAAATTAAAAAAAAATAATAATAATACAAAAACAACATACAAATAATAATAATATTGAAAATACTGCACGTCATTTCATTCGACACGAGTCTCATCATCATTGGCCATATCATTCTTAGCTTCACCACCATGTACCATAAGGGTTGTATCATCGGTCCATTCTTCTACAAGGAAAGGTGCATACCGGTCACCTACTATTTGGTGGACTTTTGAACCCACTTTTTTGAAAAATTTTACACGTAACCCAACAACAATAACAATCAGTTTCACGAAGATCCTAGAAAAGGGCACAAAACTAACTCATCACTAAATTTTTCAGACCTGTGTTGAACATATAACCGGTCCACTGGTTACATAACATTTATAAGCTTTTCAACAAAAAACGAGCAAACATCATGCTTAACATTTAAGGTAAGTTAGATACGCACTTTTTGTAAACCCATATAGCCATCATATGTCTAAATGAATGTATCATAGGTTACTTTATTATTTATAAAAACTGGAAAAAAAAGTAGCAAAAATTGGCGATAAAAATTATTTTTTCGTGTAAGTCCAAACTGACCTGACCCGTACTGAAGTTTTCCATTTTACTCGATGCCAAACTAAAATACTAAACATTATCCAACCTGTCTGATCCCACCATATTGTTAGCTTAACCATACATGTTAAAGGTAATGTTAACATCAACTTACTGCAACTTCCTGATACTTGACTACAAAACCTTTCAAGGAAGATTACTCGTGAAAAATGGTACCATTTATTTTTGCATAAGCTTTATCAAGGGCTTATGGACCTCTGGATTCTTCAAGGTCATAGCCAATGCAACCATTGGAGTGCTAAATCAATATAATAACATAACATATTTTAGCAGGCCATAAAAAAGTTAATATTGAAAATTTACGCTTATTAATATCTAAAAAAGGGTGGTGTTTAGGAAACCTTATTTTCAAGTGTTCCTCTGCTTGGTAATCTACTTAGAAAATAAATAGATTAACTTATTCAAACACCTAAAAATGCTACAGTCATTTAAAAGTAAGAAATTACGCACTTAAAGAAGCAGTCCCCAAAGAACTATTTAACCCATTGTACTCATACCACTTCCTTGAACTCCAGATACAATGTATCAAATGAATTTTCAACCTGAACTAATCACTAAAAGTTTCAGACCTGTGTTGAACATAAAACTTGTCTACTGGTTACATAAAATTTATAAGCTTTTTTAGAAAACACGCGAAAACACCATGCTCAACATTTAAGGTAAGTTAGATACGCACTTTTTGTAAACCCCAATAAGCTTATTCAAGCAGCTTATTTTGGCTTATTATAATTCATAAACAACACACAAACAACTTATTTGGATAAAATAAGATCTTTTTCAAAAGCCATTGTGAAGATGCACCCAATGGTAAAACCTATTTAAAAACAAAAATCTAAAACCACTTGGCTTTAACAAGTGACTGCGTACAGTTGGCCATGACATGTGAACCGACTAATATACTGTTACCTTGTACATTTACAGATGATATATTGTTAATTTGTACATTTACACGCAGCGCTACCGGGCATCGCTTATTGATATGATTAACACGCTTTATATCCGTTATTACTTAAAAATCGCTCCTTTTCACATTTTAGGTCTTTTGGAAGCTAAAATGCCAATAAAGCACATGGACGAAGTGGAGCCGTAAAACATGAAGAAAATGGCAAAGTCAAGATCAAAGGCACTCCAGTAAACCTGACGGCGTCCCAACTAGGGGTGTTATCGGGTCGGGTTATCGGGGTTATCGGGTTTGTAGGGTCGGATTAAGTCGGGTTTTGAATTTTTTGAAAATCACCCGCGACCCGATCCGATAAGTAATCGGTTATCGTGTTCATGTATTCCAGTCGGGTTAATGTTAGGTGATTCAGTGACCATTAAGTAACAATAAGTAAAAAACCATAGCACTAATCTTTTTCCCTTAAATGTAAAAAATCCAAATAAAGTAAAAGGATGCTAAGAGCAATATTTATCCAATCAAGTGAAATTATTTGGTGTCACATGAATCAACATATCCTACACTTTACATTCATTATATATTTTAAATATATTGAAACAAAAGTTTGTAACATTACGTACCCAATTATTTATTAAAAAATGCTAGTACTTCTACAATTGAAATAGACATATCAAGCAAGGAATAAGACCGCACTGCGCATCACAATTGAAGCACCTCTACAAGAATGAAACTAAGTCAATAATAGTATAAGTAGGGAATTGCATACCAGAATTGGGGCTCTAAAAAGTAATAATTAAAAATCAATAAGTGATTGTCGGGCCTTATCGGGTTGACCCGATAACCCGATAGTATTATTTATTTAACCCTAACCCGACTCGATAACACTATCGGGTTTGGGTCAAAACAACCCTACAAGATTTTTTGACCCGATTAGCCTTATCGAGTTCGGGTTCGAGTTCTGGTCGGGTCAACCCGACCCTACTGACACCCCTAGTCCCAACCAAAGGGCGACGTCGTCCCTCTATAGAAGTTTTGATCAAAAGTACAAGTGACGGCTCAGCAGAAACTCTGGTTCTAAAGCATGACGGCGTCACGCCTAAACTCTGGAAGGCGTCACTCACAATTTCCACACCAGACGCCCAAGAACCAAGACTCAGACAACGTCCTTCATGAAGACTGACGGCGTCACATTCATAAATTGACGCCGTCCCAACGATGACTTAGCCCAAACGAAACCCTAATGACGGTGACCTGACGACGTCACTAGCAAAAGGTGACGTCGTCGCACTTGTAAATCTATATATAGAATTTGATTTTTATGTATTTTAAGAGGTAGAACTTTGGAGAGCAAACCCTAATATAGTTGTAGTCCGATTTGGACAGTTTTCTAGGGTCCCATACCCTATTTTACATCACAAGATAAGTTTGTTTATCTAATTTATCATTATGTCTACCCCATGTTCAATTGTATGTGTGTATGCTTGCTTGATTAACATGAGTAGCTAAATTATTCTAGTGTTTGCTTAGATCTATGAAACCTAGTTGTTAATTATTGCTATGTTGTCTCTTGTCATAACTGGTAAACGCTAGATTGAGGAAAACTGGCTTCTTCTTTCATTATTGCGAGCTTGAACGTCCTAAATAGTAAAAAAGCTTAAGAGTGCACTTAGGCCATTCGTTGTGTTTATTGTGTGAATTGTAGCTTTAGGATAGTAGAGTATTTGGGGGAGATACCATTGCACTCGCCGATCTCGGGTAGTCTAGAGGAGAGTTGCAATTCATAGAACTAGGGAATTAGGCACCACCCTACGACCAAACGGAATACAACGCAACAATTAAGATAAAGGAAGTTGCAATTCAACCGACCAATAAGAGATAACTAGGGAGTAAGAACATCTAAGTAAACACATCTTTAATCATCATACGAGCACATCTACAATTAGCATAATCTATCCATTAATTAATTAGATAAGTAGTTATAAAAGTAGTAGAAATCGGTAGAAGTACCACCCCCACTCTTATACCCCGAGATATTTACCTTTTCTTTCTAAAAAACCATAAAAAGACTAAAAATAATCTCCCTCAACCGCACCTTCTCGTCATATATCTCTTTCTCGCATTCCTATTCCCCTAGAGAATGGAATCAGTCCCCTAGGCTTATTACATACTACACTAAAACGATTAGGTTCACTGCCTGGAGGGTTGAAAAAATTGCTCGTAGAAAAGGAAGTCTTCTCGACCCGGAACCCACGCATAAAATTTTTGGCACCGCTGTCGGGGAATAGAATAGCTAGTTAGATTTCTATCTCGTTTAGGTCTACTCGCTTAATTCCTATCAGGTGAGCCTTTTTTTCTCTTTTTCTTAGCTTTCTTTTAGTCTATCCCCCTTCTTCGTGTTTTTGTTCGTAATCTCATCACTTTTCATCATGGAAGGTGATAACCCACCCAACAACGATCCACCACCACATCAACCACTTCCACTCAATCAACCACCACATGACCCGTCAAGAGGCTGTCCTCTCGGTGAATACTCTAGACCGAGCCATCAAGGCTATAGGAACACCATTGAGCTCCCACTTCAAGCTCAAACTATGGCTCTGCGATCCGACACCATTCGGTTGGTGCAAAACAATTGTGCATTCCATGGAATTCGTTCTGAAGATCCTAATCAGCATCTTAAGGTTTTCCTAAAAATCGTTGACTCCATTCACCTTGATGCTACCACACGGGAGACCACGCGCTTGCGTCTCTTCCAATTCTTTCTACAGGACCAAGCTAGTAATTGCCTTGAGCGACTTCCCGCAAGATCCATCTCAAGTTGGGGTGATCTCACCACTCGTTTCCTCGCTCGCCCAATTTTCCCACCAGGGAGAACTACCAAGCTAAGGAATGACATCTTGATGTTCCTACAACGTCAAGGAAAAACTCTTTACGAGGCGTGGACTCAATTCAAGGACTTACTCCATAAAGTCCCTCATCACGGCATTGATCTTTGGCTTCAAGTTCAAATCTTTTACGAACATGTCAATATCTCCACTAGGCAAACCATCGACCAAGAGGCTGGTGATAAGCTTAGTGAACTTACCGCGGAAGAGCCGTGGGGTACAATAGAGGACCTTGCCCTCTATGAAAACGAATGTTGGAATTACCCTCGTGAGTTGCCCAAAACCGTCAAGCCAATCTCCTTGCATCCCATTGACTCACAACCTTCCAATCGTAGGATGCTAGAACTTGAAGATCAAGTAAAATTCCTAATGAGTTCCTACGAAACTCCTAAGCCTTCACGCCAAGTGAACAAAGTCTCTTCCTTGTGTGAGTTATGTAGTGGTCCACATAAAAATCGTAATCGCATGAGACTCCCCGAACAAGCTTTCGTGGACTACGTATCCTCGCGTACCAATGGAATGGGAGGAAGATTCCCCACAACACCCAGACCTAGGACTTACAACGAAGCCCGAGATGCATAGAGAGGCAAACCCGACTATAATTGGAGTCAAACCAAACCTCTAACGACTCCCCATGGCCCCAACCACATGTTGGGATATAAAGTACTGGAGAGATACAAAGTACTGAAGAAGTCAAAGTGCTGAAGAGTCAAAGTACTGCTAAAGAAGAAAGTCAAAGTACTGCTCAATATCAAAGTATTGTAAAGCTAAAAGAACTGTTACATCGTTTATGGAAAGCTTTGTTATTCTAGAATATTCTTAGTTTAGATTACTTGTCGTACAAGAATTAGAGTTGTAAACCGACTAGGGTAATCCTTATGCCTATAAAAGGACCCCTAGATTGGCATTAGAGATATATGTTTTTAGAGTTTAAGAGTACGAACTCATACATAGTATTAGAGTTGTTAGGGTTGTTAGAGAATCTGTATAACAAGCAGGTTCTAAGTATTAATAAAATCGTTGAAGTTAAAGTTAATTCTTCGTAGCTTTATTGAAGTAGATTCCGCATACTTAATAGAGTATATTCAGTGTTTCATTGTTTGTGCCTTAGGATTTATCTAAGGTTGCTAAGCCCTTACAAGCTACATAAGTTAGTTTGGTTAGAGTATATCGATCCAACAAGTGGTATCAGAGCTTGTGTGGAAACTCTGATTAAGAAGAAACCCTAAAGATGTCGACTAAACCTGCACCACCTCCATCCATCACCTCACTCAGAATTCCTATCATCAAGAAGGGAGAGTACGATCTATGGAGCATGAAGATGAGGCAGTACATTGCCATTACAGACCATGCACTATGGAATGTAATTGTCAATGGTAATGAAGTTGTTGAAGAACCTATTGAAGTTGCTGGACAACCTAAACCACCTAAGGCTGTCTTGCCAGCAGCTACAGTAAGGAATCAAGAGAAGGCTCTCAACATACTATTGTCTGCTATACCTGATGGTCACCTTCTCAAGTTTCATGATGCTAAGGATGCTAAAAAACTATGGGCTGCAATCAAGACAAGATTTGGAGGTAATGATGCTTCCAAGAAGATGCACAGAAATCTGTTGAAACAACAGTTTGAAACATTCATAGTTGGAGAAAGAGAAGGTCTTGCTGCTGCTTATGACAGATTTTAGAACCTCCTTAGTATGCTAGAGTTGTATGAAGCTAAGGTATCTGTTGAAGATGCCAATCTGAAGTTCTTAAGGAGTTTGCCATCCGTATGGCATGTAATTGCTACTATGATCAGAAGACAACCTGGTTTGGAAACTATGAACTTTGATGATCTTTACAACCACTTAAAGGTGTATGAGCATGAGATGAATGGATAATCAAGTTCAAAATCTCATAGTATTGCTTTTGTGTCGTCTGAAAAGAGAGGCAGTACTTCCACTAAAAGTACAGCTTATCCTACTCAAAGTACTGTTGCTTATCCTAACCCCAGCTCATCACCTACAAAAACCATCCATTCTGATGAAGTTGTGTGCTCATTCTTTGCTCAGTAAGCCACTTTACCTGTTACTTATGAAGATGATTTGTCACAAATAGAAGAGGATGCTCTTGAAGAAATTGATATCAGGTGGCAAGTTGCTATAATCACTGCTAGGATCAAAAAGTTCATGAAGAAAACAGGAAGAGGCATTGACTTCAAACCAAAACAGGGTATCACTTTTGACAAGACCAAGATTGAATGCTTCAATTGTCAAAGAACTGGACACTTTGCAAGAGAGTGCAAGTTTGCTAAATATTAGGCAAACAGAATGATTGAGAAACCCAAGCTTCAACTAAAGGAAATTCTAATTACTGAAACAAAATATTTGGTTGCTCAAGAAAATCTATCAGAGGTTAACTGGAGTGCTGAATTTGATGATGAACCAGTAACCTACTCTATGGTCGCAGTGGAAGAGTTTGATTGGAGTACAGCTTTTGATGAGGAACCTGGATTTGCTACTTTGGAGTCCAGAGATGGTCTTGGAAGCTTTGATTGGAGCATGGAAAGTGAAGAAGAACCTATTCTGCTCGCTATGGTAGCTACTTCACCAAGTTCACCCCCTGTCTCTGAGGTATGCTCTAAGTGTCATGATTTTTATCAAAAAGTGCTTAAAGATTATGTAACTGAAAGAGATAAATGTAGAAAGGCTAGGTCTGAGGTAGTTAGTTATCAAATAACTTTAGAGTCAATGGAAGCCAAAATAATAACTCATGAAAATAATGAAATGGCTTGGGCAGAAAAGTATGAACATCAGGATTATCAGTTAAAATTAAGTGAATGGAAGTTAGGATGTAAGGTCTCTGAACTAGAAAAAATGACTAAAGAAAGGGATGAGTTGCTAGAAAAGTTTGCTGCTTGGGGAAAATCTGGCCTTTCACATGTTAGTTTTGTTGAAAAACAGAAAAGAGCATACATTAAAACTGGCCTAGGTTTTGGTATGGACTTTAGTAGCATAGAAGAGAACCCACCTAGTGATAAGGATGAACTTGATTTTGAGGATATAACAACTAGTGATGATGAACTCATTAACTATGTAGACACATCTAGTAATGAGGAATCAATTAGTCAAACACCTCCTGAATATAAGAAAGACAAAGGTTATCATGCAGTCCCTCATCCCACTGGTAGTTTTCAACCACCTAGGACAGATGTTTCTTGTTTTGGTGTAGACAGCTTAGAGTTTAGGAAAAATCTTAATGGTCAATCTAATACAGATCCATCTTGTCATGAATCCCCAAAAGAAATAGTTGAGAAACCTAAGGATGATGATGTTAAGAGTCAAGCAGTACCTTCCTCTCAAAGTACTGCTAGACGTACAGCAGTACCTTCAAGAAAACCTTTTCAAAATACTGCTAAACCTTTTTGGGATAATTTTGGTCAAAATAATTTTCATAATTCTCCAAAAAGTCAGGTTAGGTTTGGTCATAGAACTAAAGGAAGAAATTTTGGGAGTATGGGTCAAAAATTGTGTTTTGTTTGTTATAGTCCTAATCATTTGATTAAGGACTGTGATTTTCACTCAGAGTATCTAAGCAAATTCCCAAAGACCAGATCTACCAACCAAAAACCAAGGGAGAATAAACCAGTCTGGAATCACTCACATAGGGTTAACCACAGCAACTGTTCAAAAGATTATAGGTACCCTCACCAGGGAAGACCTTTTTCAAAACAATCAGTACCTTCAAACACTTTTCAAGGTACTGGTAAGCCAAAAGTTTCACAAGTAGTACCTTCTCAAAGTACTGCTAGATTTTCAAACAATCAAGGTACTGCTAACACTTTTTGGAATGGAAACCCTAGGAGATCTAATTACTATCAATCTAGAAGGCGTTACACCTCAAACAGAGTATCTAGATCAAAGAGTCCTACACAAAAAGTTAAAACCAGCTGGGTTAAGAAAGAAAGTACTGATGGGGAACAAACAGTACTTTCAGCAAGTATGGGTGAAACAGAGATTTTTGTTGAAAATAATAAAGTGAATTTTGATGGAAAATAGATTTTTGTTGAAAAACCAACACAAGTTTTGGAACAACCAAAGATAATTGATCATGCTTTCAATGACAGTGGAAATTACATACTTAAAGAATTTATGTATGTAACTCCACAAGGGGAACACAAGTCAGTAATGGCTTGGGTTCCTAAAATTAACTAACTCTTTTATCTTTGTGCGGGGCAACCCAGAAGAGGAGCTTAAAGATCATCTAATTGTAGATAGTGGTTGCTCTGGAAGCATGACAGGAGACAAAGAGATTCTGTCAGATTTTAGATCTTATTGTGGAGGAAGAGTTGCATTTGGGAATGATGCTAGTGGAGGAAGAATAACTAGCAAAGGAACTATCAAGGAAGGAAGCATAGATTTTGAGAATGTACGATATGTGAAGGAGCTCAAATTCAACCTTTTGTCAGTCTCTCAGATTTGTGACAAGAAGCACCCTGTGTTATTCACTGACATAGAATGTCTCATTCTTTCCCCTGAATTCAAGCTTGTTGATGATAACTTGGTAGTTCTGAGAGTACTAATACGCTTACACAGCGCGTTCGGGGTCAAAGAAACTTCCTTTTCGTCGAGCAAGTTTTTCAACACCCTAGGAAGTGAACCTAATCGTTGTAGTGTAGTATTAGGGTAAGCCACGGGAATTGATATCGTTATCTAGGGGAATAGGAATGCTAGTGAGAAGTTACTAAGCTAAGGTTGGGGTTGAGGAAGATTATTTTTTTATCTTTTTATGTTTTTTGGGAAATGGAAAGGTACGAATCTCGGGGTTTGGATTTGGGGGGTTGGTATTTCTACCGTTTACTTCTACTATCTAATTATCTAATTAACTAAGGTGAGGGTAGTCTATGTCTAATTATTGTGTGCTCGTATGATGATTTTAAGATGTGTTTACTTAGGTTTTATTACTCCTTAATTATCTCCTATTGATGGTTGAATTGTCACGTCCTTATTCTTAATCGCGTTGTATCTCTAAGGTGGTAGGGTATGCGTTTATCCCTAACTCTTTGAAACTACCAAAGGTTATCGCCTACAAAGTCTTTAGGATTTATAAACTTTAACTCTAAGGTACTCTTCGGATGGTTTAGCCTACAACAACTCTAGGTATTATAAACTAAGGTTCACAAAGATTAATCAAGCATTAACTACACAACGGATGACCTATCGCATTACTAGATCATTAACAATTAAGATAAGAGACAACCAATCAATATTCAATAATTAAGTTTCATATTCCCTAAGCAAACACACAAGTAAATTAGCCGGACATGGAGAACATGCAAGCATACACACAAGTAATTGAAGACATAATTAAATTAATGAAGTAAAACACTTATCTTGATGTAAGATAGGGTTTGGAACCCTAAAATACTGTACAAGATAGCCTTGGTTCGGTTTAGGTTTTTTACTCAAAAAGACTACACACTGAAAACTAAAAAATTCGGATTCTATATATAAGATTACATATGCAACGGCGTCACCCTTTGATTTGTGATGCCGTCAGGTCGCCATCATTAGGGTTTCATCTTGGCCACGTTAGTCTTGCGACGACGTCACCTTATGCCTGTGACGCCGTCCCCTTCATCATCTGGACGCCGTCTGGATGAAATCTAGGCCGTCGAGTTGCGACGACCTACTCTTTTAAAACCTCGACACCGTCACTTGTAAATAAGCAATTTGGCTACCTGAGCGTCACAAAAATGGTGCGCGGCGTCGCAGGTAACACCTGACGCCGTCCCCTTCGGTTCCAGCAGCCTGAGTGTCTCGATTCTTGACTTTGGCCATTTTCTTCGTATATTCTCGCCTTTTCGTCCGAATAAGTGTCATTCCAGCATTTTGCCTTCAAGATACCTAAAAAGTGAAAAGGAACGATATTAAGTAATAACGGATACAAAAGTGATCAAATAAGGGCTTAAATGACCCCTCAAAAAGGTACATTTTAAAACCTTATCAAATATCCCTACACTTGGTATTTGCTTGTCCTCAAGCAAATGTGCTTTTAGCCAATTAATTTATAAGTTAGGGGTCATGAAGCATTGGTTTAGAACAATCCACAACACATATAAGCCCCTCAAAAGTCATAACAAGCACGGAAATTACATACTAGCACCTCACATAGGGTGTTTGGATACTCACATCTCTCGGGTGTATATGAAATATAACAAGTTGGAAATGGAAGATAAACACTCATTAACCGGTCCTAGTACATAGATCACCATAGGCTTGAGACTAGATCAAACCTCCATCGCTTTTGCGCAAGCACCTAGGAAATACTATCAAAGAGGTCTTTTAAAGGGTTGTAATGTTAGGCTTACGGTAGGGAAATAAAGGGTTTGGTGGGATAGGCTATTTAGTGGTGGCAAGTCAAAAATCTTTATGTTACAAGCATGCGAAGAATGGCGTTGCTAAGCCAAGACTCGACACTCTAGACTCTAGATAACTGAAATAAACAAACATAAATTAAAGATAGATGTAGGATGGTAGCCCGTATGTTTTTTTTTTCACTCTCTTTTTTTCTTTTTCTTTTTTTTCTAATTTTTTTTTTCACACACTTTTACTCTACCATCCTCTATGGTAACATCAAAATGATAGGGATTTATAGGCACATCCCTACACTTGAGTTTTTATTACTCTGACACTAATTTGACCCGAATTGAAAAGATCAAAACACTTGGAGTACATTATTACGCAAATAAAGGGAATTTGAATTTAACGTTCCCTTCCCGTTATTTCATAAACTTTAACTTTTCCCATGAGTCCCAATCGTCCCAAAACTATGTACAAAGGATATGACTCGACTTAGCAACTTATGCAAGCAACTAGATAATTGAACTAAGGGTTTTTTAGGGTGATAACAATAATGCACTAAAAGTGAGTGCATACAAGGTAGGCTAAGGCGATTCGGGTGTACATTTGGGGGTGGGGTGTAAACAATGCTCTTCATTGATATTTCGGAAAACCGAAACATCACGAGAACCGAGAAAAGGATAGGCTCTGAGGGGTTAACTAGGGGTATCATGTACTAAAGATGAGTACAACGCAAAGGTATGGGGGAATCACTCAACCGATGTGGAAGAAGTAATTATATTACGGGTATCAAATAAGGGTTATCCTAATGCCTCTTATCATTTAGTTATTCCTAACTACACAAGTGTAGTATTACTAGCGATCTCGGGATGCATCACAAAACAAGTTCTAGAATCTATTATACTACCGGTTCACACTCTAAGCATTGAAGATGAATGCTTCAATTCCTACTAATCTAAGGGCGATCCTCACATTTTGGGTGGAATTTAAGTGGTAAAGGGTTTTTGTGCTAGTCATATAACTTCCTATCCATGAGACGCTTTATTAAGACTAATGGCCCACTCCTATATGTCATGAAAAATTTTAAATTTGGTGCCAAAATTACCCTAACCAACATTTTCTCATGGTTTATTACACAAATGCAATTGGACAAAGCAAATAGTTAAGGATAAGCATAGTTTCAAAGTTCCCGTTTTGTTTTCCCTCCCTACACTTAAATTGAACATTGTCCCCAATGTTCCCCGAAAATGTCAAAGTTATGATAATGGAAGGTAATTAAAAACAAAAGAAACTAGTACTCCCCTGATTAGCTCGGTATGATCCGTGTAAAGTGGTGGTTACATCTTTCTTCAAGAAGAACGTTTGCGTGAAAAGCTCCTTCTCATCTTATGTATCTTCTTCTTGGTAAATTAAACCTGCACACTTGAAGAAAACAAACGAAACCTTCGCGTAAAATCGGCGGTAATAATATATATAAGACTCTACTAAACTAGGATATAATGCTTGTGGAATGGATGTTTACAGAATTTCTGAAAATTAAGACCTGGAAAATTCCAAAAATATAAGTAGCTCGACGAAAAAAGTAAGGTTGTTTTGCTCCTTCCTAACGCCGTCGGTTATCCTGACAAAACTGGTCTGCGATTTTCTGGAAAAAATTCTAGAAAATTTACATCTTTAGAATCTGGAAAAATTTCCTGCAAAATATCCATTATGACTCGATACAAGCATTTGACTCGAACAAACACACATGTATATCTTTTAATTAATTAAAATTCTCATGTTTACGTTTCTTTTGAAAACGTGTGTAATCCTCCCTACACTTATCCTTTATGTAAAATACTTTTATATGTAATTAAGACGAGGTTAAAAACAAAATAAAGTATTTTTACAAATTTAAACATGAGAATAAACAATCAATAAAAGATATATGACACAAACAAGCAAACAATTAAGCATGGGTTGCCTCCCACGAAGCGCTTTTCTTTATTTATGAGTCTTGTAGCTAGACTCGTAGTCGTGCCCCTACGTGACTTCATGGCCATCCTTCTTTTCTTCCACTAAGCCTTCATCATAAGGTTGTAGATGTTGTATGCTCACCGTGAATTCTCTTTCAACATCATCTATTATGATAACGGTTTTATTTTTTAGATTAGTTTCTTTCATCGTATAAGGTCCAAACCATCTTGGCTTATTCCTTCCCCATAATGCTTTTATTCTTGATTTATACAAAAGCACATTTTCTCCATTCAAAAATTCCTTATGGTTCTTTTGAGTTTGTGGTATTGTGGTATAGTTATTTCCTAACTTTTTATCACGTTTCCACAATGTCGCATTTAACCCTTGAACCATGAATTCTCTAAGCCCTTTTTCCCATTCAGCAATTTTCTTCTAAACGGCATTATTGGAGACCTGCGAATTCTTATCTTTTACCTTCTCCATAATCTTCAAAGGATATCTCGAAACAATAGGTATCCTAACTTGTCCTTTTCCGCTTTTGAGTATCATAATCCCTTCACCGCATTTGATGGTTGCCTTGGCAGTGGTCAGGAAAGGTGTTCCCAGGATTAATGGCAGGTTTTTATCTTCCTCAATGTCTACAATTGCGAAGTCCACCGGATAGACAATATTGGCAACCTCAATTAAGACATCCTCCGCTATTCCTATGGGATAAACATATGAATGATTTGCTAAGGAAAGTCTAAGATTGGTCTTGGTCGGTTCCTCCTTAGTTAACTTATTATAGACTGACAGCGGCATTATGTTTACATTGGATCCCTGGTCGGCCAAGGCATTTAGGTTCTCTAAGTCACCTATGCTACATGGAATTACAAAGTTCCTAGAGATCTCTTTCTTCTTAGTTACTGGCTTTCTCAGAATCGACTCGTACATAGGTCCAATAGGCATGGTGTCATACTCTTCCTCTCCTATTTCACCTAAGAGGGCTTTCCTAAGAACATCATTGCCCCTAAAGTTTTTCACTTGGTTAACGATTGTTTTCTTATTGGTCTCATTCTTAAGATAATGCTTGATGAATTTGGGTTCATCATCAGTCCGAGCCTCATTCTTATCCTTACTATCCTTGCTGCTCTCAAGATCCTCCTTCTCAACTGCTCCATCCTCATCGGAAGCAATGGAAATGGCGTTAACAGACAAAGTGGGGGTGGCGTGCTCGTCGTTCCTCACTAGCACCTTCTCGGGAATCTTCGTCTTAGTGTACTCTTTCACTAAGTCCATCATCTCCGCCATTTTTTCCTGTATTTCATCCCTTTGTCCATTGAAGGCTTTTAAGAGGGTGTCGAGCTTGGTTGTCATCTTGCTTTTTCGTTGCTTGAAATCGGCTTCAAGTTGCGTCAATCGAGCTTCTTGAGATGACATGAATTTGGACACCATTCCCTCAAGACTAGTGTAAGTTCCGGTGTTTGGAGGGTTATTGTAGGATTTTCCTAAGTTATTTGGCTCGAGCTTAGGAGTCTCGTAGGAGCTCATTAGGAATTTGACTTGATCTTCAAGTTCGAGCATCCTACGATTGGAAGGTTGTGAGTCAATAGGAGGCAAAGAGACTGCCTTATCAGTTTTGGACAACTCACGGGGGTCATTCCAACATTCATTTTCATAAAGGGCAAGGTCCTCTATTGTACCCCACGATTCTTCCACGGTAAGTTTACTAAGTTTACCACCGGCCGCTTGGTCGATGGATTTCTTAGTTTAGAAGTTGACACGATCGTAAAAGATTTGGACTAGAAGCCAAAGATCAATGCCATGATGAGGGACTTTGTGGAGCAAGTCCTTAAATCGAGTCCACGCCTCGTACAGAGTTTCGCCTTGACGTTGTTGGAACATCAAGATGTCATTCCTAAGTTTGGTAGTTCTCTCCGGTGGAAAAAATTGGGTGAGGTAACGAGTGGTGAGATCATCCCAGCTTGAGATGGATCCGGCGGGAAGTCGGTCAAGCCAATTACTAGCTTGGTCCCGTAGAGAGAATTGGAAGAGACGCAGACGCGTGGTCTCCCGAGTAGTAGCATCGAGGTCGATGGAATCGACAATTTTAAGGAAATCCTTAAGATGCTGATTAGGATCTTTGGAACGAAGTCCATGGAATGCACATCCGTTTTGCACCAACCGGATGGTGTCGGATCGCAAGGCTTTAGTTTGGGCTTGGTCGGGAAGCTCAATGGTGTTCCTATAGCCTAGGTGGCTTGGTCTCGAGTATTCACCAAGACTACGGCCTCTTGGCGGGTCATTTGGTGGTAGGTTGATGAATGGTGGTTGGTTATCACCTTCCATGATGAAAAGTGATGGGGTTACCAACAAAGGTCACGAAGAAGGGGGGATAGACTACGAGGAAGCTAAAAATGAGAAAAAAGATTACTTGATAGGAATCAAGCAAGGAAACCTAAACGAGGTGGACTCCTAACTAGCTATTCTATTCCCCGGCGCCAAAAACTTGATACGCTTACACAGCGCGTTCAGGGTCAAAGGAACTTCCTTTTCGTCGAGCAAGTTTTTCAACACCCTAGGCAAAGGAACCAAATCGTTGTAGTGTAGTATTAGGGTAAGCCACGGGAATTGATATTGTGACAACCATCTTCTCAGGGAATCATTTCTGAATGCTAGTGAGAAGTTCACTCACTAATTTGAGGAACATTTATAGTAAACTTGGTTTATCTTGTTTCAAATGTAACCTTTAAGGTTTAGCGGCGAATTCATGGATCATAACATCCGTACGAATTTCATATGGACTATGGGGATTAGTCTACATTTCATTGACATCATTTGCATCTCATTAGTTCATTCATGACACTTTATTTCACATTCAACTAAGCGTGAGGTAGTCTATTTTAAATATTTAATCGTTACTTTCAAAAATGATCCGACATATTTAAAGATGTGTTTACACTTATTGGTTTATATTACTAATTTTTAGTTTCTCCTAGTGTTTTGAATTTATTTGGTACATAAATCGTTAAAGTTAAATTATTACGTCGTTTTTTCTTAAAAATTATCTAATTATTTTATCACTCAAATTTCACAAGGAATGTATTTTTACAATTTTTATTATCTCATTACATTTTATTTTGACCTATTAAAAACTTACTTGTACTCAAAATTTCCATTTACCTATACTTGTGCATTTTCTTACACATTTACTACACTTTCTCACAAATTATATACAAGTAAATGTTTACATTAACTACACAACATTTGATAAAAAAAAAATATATCTTGAGGAACATACCCCCCATAAAATCCGGCCTTAAGGGGTAGTCAAGAGAATTTTTTCCTACAAAACCTAGATTTATACTCAACTTTATTCATTCCATTATTTCATTTCAATAATTCTAGTTAGCAAACATTTCTCTCTTGTTTTCACCCTCTAAAACCGGCCATATTCAAGGAGGAAGAAGGATCAAAAGTTTTGCAAGATCAAGTATTTACAATCTAGATTACACTCTCATTAAGGTTTTGAAATAAAAACCTAGGGTGTTTAGGCTAACCTTGGTTCTAATCACCTCATCATATTAACTTGTAAGCATGTTTCTTTCATTTTCATGTTTCCTTACCATTTCATATTCATCTTTTCATTTTTGGAGCAACATGCAAGACATATGTGATTTATACCATTTTTCATGCTTTTTAGAAATATATATATACATAAGGTCATCCTATAATTATTCCCTTGGTATTCTTTGGTCTTGATGGTGATTAGGAACCCATGACACCCTAAGAAGGTGTATGGTAGGATTAGATTAGCTTTGGAGTTGATTTGAGGGGATTAGAATAGGTTTTGTCCGAGAAAAACTATTTTCGATACGTATAAAATAGGTTCTGTCCTTATTTTGATTTTCTGGAAAAACCGACAGTTGGTACGAAACTTTGGCCTTGATATTTAGAAAAGATACTTTAAAACGAATCCCGAGCGGATAAGCGGACTTATACGAAGAAGTTATGGATTTTACAAGTTTGCGACGAAATATATTATTTTCAGAAATTTCAGCAAATTGTTTTTACATTGTTTGAGTCAAAAAGCGAGCCTTAAGCTTCACAAATTATTTCGACTTATCAAAAATATATTAGTTTACTTCGATACGAAGCTAAGGACATATAAAACGTAGAAAGCGGTTTGAAGCGACAAATATAGCGTTTTCATAAACTTGTAACTATTATTTTGAAAAACTATATTATTTTTACGATACAAGATTACTATTATAGCGTCCTTTGATAACGAGTGTGGAACTTTTGGAACGAATTGTCTTCTAGTAAAATCAAGTTCACCGCCATATTTTTCAAAACAACAAAGTTGAAGCGGAGTTATAGTAAATTAATTACGGATAAAAGTTCAAACTTAAGGGAAACTCATTTTTCTGCACAATAGCCAAAATCACATCTTTAACCCTTAATATCTTTATGATCGAGACCTTTTGAACGAAAACTCCTGAACTGAAACTTTTAGATATCGATACAGACTTTCCAAAACCGTCGAGTTCGTTCTCTAACGATCGGCGTACACGTTTACTAGTTTTCCAAAGCCATTTTGTTAATTTCATGAAAATTCCGGCATAGACATTGTTTTTGCGAAAAGTGGAAATTTCACCAAAAATCATTATAAAACCATTGTAGGATGACATTTTGCGTAAAACTTGTAAAGTGATTTTTGATTGGTTTACCTTCAAAAACGAGTATTTTTCACGATAATAATATTTTCAAAACGCAAGAAATGGTATAAATAACATACGAAATGCATAACATTACATTGCAACTCATTACGTATCATAACATTCATCATAGGTCAAGATTTGTGTATCACATTACATCTCGGTGTACTCACTTTTGTCTTCGCATCATTCCACCAAGTGAGTTCCATAGCCCCACTTTTCTTGTTTTAATGCTTTCATAACTGTTTTGGGGTAGATACATGCTCGACTATTTTTATTACATTCATGACTATTTGCAAATTATATGTTTAAACTTTGATGCTAGTCATAAGTAACATTATTGCCATACTTAGAATTTCTATTTCATATATTCATTGGTCTAACGGTCTTGGTATATTCATTGAGCTAACGGACTTGGTATATTCATTGAGCTAACGGACTTGGTATATTCATTGGTCTAACGGTCTTGGTATATTCATTGGTCTAACGGTCTTGGTATATTCATTGGTCTAACGGAATTGGTATAATATTGATCTAACGGACTTGGTATACGATTATGGACTAACGGTCTTGGAGCGATTTGAACATTAACTCTACATAGCAATGGGTTGTGAACACACAGGTTGCAAGTTTTGTATGGGGGACTTGAAGCGAGTGGATTCACAATGCCTTTGCTGCATAAACGATTTCGATACATTGAGTCATGCACTATTTTGTGAATTCATTTGACGATTTCTGTGTGAACATAAACTATGCATATTTCGGAGGTTGTAACACAAAGTTGCAAGTTTTTATGGAGGGACTTGGAACCGAGTGGATTTACAATGCCTTTGCTACATAATCGATTTTGATAGTCTATACATTTCAACGATTTACAATGCCTTTGCACATGATTTTGAAAGTCTTTACATTTCAACGATTTATGCCTGCATAAGCGATTTGAAAGGCTTTACATTTCAACTCAAACTCTATGAACTCACTCAACCTTTGTGTTGACACTTTTAGCATGTTTTATCTCGGGTATCTAAGGCATACACTTCATGGCATGCATTTGGACACCTAATGGAGTGTGAGTGACGACGTGCCTAGCGTCTCATGGGTTTTACATACTTTAAAACATCGTTTGAATTGTAACAACTTATTTCCGCAATATGATTTTCAATTGGGACCTACTTTGTAAACTCTGATTATTTTATTAAATCAAACGATGTATTTTCCAAAGCGACACTTTAGGTCGTTCAATATAACTGTGATTGTGATGCTATGACAGTCAATCCCCAGAATTCCATTGTAAATTAATTTGGGGTGTGTGACATTGGCATCCTAGCTTGAGCGGTTATAGAGAACTAGGTTGCATCATTGACCCTAGACTATAACTACATTATCATAGCATCTCATCATTTCATCATAAGTACATGTTCACTTTTCAAGATTTATAAACATTTTTCGAGTTATTCACTTTCATTTCACATTGATTGTCACATGGATGCCTTTAAATTCCCATCCCATTATCTTTTCCCCATACTCTAACGTGGAGAATTCCTTGTCATTCCCTATCACAATTTTATATCACCAGTGATTCATCATCGATAACGACCAATGCCGAGATAAACTTTTATATAGGGCGAAGTCACTCTCACTCCTTTGTTTCACCACTAACATGTCGAGTTACACTTTATTCACACATTAGTCTCTAAACCATCATACATTGAAGCACTTACAACACCTCATAACCCATCTTTTTGGAACCCGTCGATCATTGGCTTGATAAGGTATAACCTCAAACTTATCATCTCTTTGAGCTTATTATTAACATAGACTTTTTGTCTCACCCTTTCCTCTTATTTTGAAGAAGATATGGTATACAAGAAAGCCACAGGAAATGGGTGACCAGCGGCAAGAATTCAAAAGTTGGTGAATGATAGCATTATGCTTTAAGAATTGAAAAACTTGGCTACGCCGAGATAACTGTCAATCAAGGCTTCTTCAATTGGAAGCATCGAAATGCAGGAGGATCCGTTGAGAGGCTCTGAAATTGTTCTTACAAGGATTTTAAAAGTGGATATCCCACCAAGTTTAAAGGGATTATGAAGGATCCACCTTTGCCATGGTGCGATGGTTCGAGAAAGTTTCTTTTGGAGTCCGTGGTTTTTGTGTGTAATTGCACGATGATAGTAAGGTCAAGTTTGCTACAAGTACACTACTCGATGGAGCATTGTCGTGGTGGAACTCATATGCTCAACCAATGGGAATGGAGAATGCTTTCAAGCTTACTTGGGAGCAAGTTAAAGGTTTGGTAACAAGAAGTTTTGCCAGTATACGGGAGGTAAGAAAAAGTTGGAGACGAATTCTATGAACTAATGACAATTGGGTATGACATTGACACTTACATTCGGAGATTCCAAGAATTGGCCGTGTTATGCCCATCTATGGTTTCAAATAATGAGAAGCTACTGGAGGCTTTCATTGAAGGACTTCCCGAGATTATTCAAGGCGTGTGACTTCGTTAGACCATGAGGAAGCTATTACGAGCTCATGGCAAGTAGTAAAGAGGGGCAACACCACAAACATCAACCAAACTTAACAATACCAACAACCGCACAACTACAACAATACCAAAACAACAACAACAACGGCGATAACCAACTCAACAACAACAAAAGAAAATGGGAAAATGACCAAGGAGGTTACAATAACAACAACCAAAACTGTAACACTAACCATCATCAACAACAGAATAGAGGGCAAGAGCGCAATGGTTTATGTTGCTGCACCAATAGAAGGCAGAGGTTATGATGGAACCTACCCACTATGTAATCGATGTAAGTATCATCACACGGGACTTTGTCATTAAGTGCTACAAGTGTCAAAACTAGGACACAATGCGAGGAATTGTAGAGGCAATACCATAGTTACGATGCTTCTGCGGATGTGGAGCAAGGACACTAAAAGTCAATGTCCTCAAAACCAAGGTCAACAAGTTGAAGGTGCTCATGGGAATGTATATATAGGGAGGAGGAGGAGTCGTCAAGGTATCAACGACGAAGATGGCGAAGAAGTTAGGAAACTACCGCCTTATTTCTCCTTATGTACTATGTTGTACCAAGTTTATGTCTAATCATCGTGATCGAAACTTTATAACTTAAAGATGTACTACTTTTGCTAAACCTCTCGTTGTAACATATTCTCATCTATCGTTATTTTCTTCCGATTTGTTATCATTTACGAGGATTTTAATTCTTTTTACTTTAACTATCATTTTAATGACACTTCTCCATGTCTTCTCTCCTCGATGTTCATCACAATTTTAACATCAGCTGACTCAACACCAAACAACATATGAGTCGATTAGTCCAAGCATTGCATAGTTACTCCTAAATTATACATAGCCTGATCACCTATGTCTAATTCGGGAAGAATCATGCAATGAAGGAGAGTAGGCTTATATGTGTAAGTTCAATTCAATCGAGCCAAATTTTGCATCAAAAGATTTTCTTCAAACCACTTGTTTTTTGATCATGATACAGGAGTTCTTGTTTGATGAGTTGCAAAGATCGAGCTAGAAACAAGTTGTTACCTAAACCAATTTAGCCTAATCGTTATGGAGTTCTTGTTTGATGAGTTGTGAGATTAAGTAAAAATTGGTTACCTAAAAGTATTTTGAGGGTTTTGCTGAGGAATGGAAAGTTTGCCACATCAAACCCTAAACCCGAGACCAACACGAAGAATTCATGAATTCCTTTTGATGGGAATGTGACAACCCGTTCAGGTCATTTCGAATCAATTCATGCCTCACTATTTCAACATTTATAGTAAACTTGGTTTACTTGTTTCAAATCACGAACCTTTAAGGTTTAGCGGAATTCATGATCATAACATCACGCATTTCATATGGACTATGATTAGTCTACATTTCATTGACATCATTTGCATCTCATTAGTTCATTCATGGCACTTTATTTCACATTCAACGCGTGAGTTATTATTTTAAATAGTTAATCCGTTACTTTCAAAATGATCGACATATTTTTACACTTACATTGGTTTATATAAACTATATTTTTAGTTTTCCTAGTGTTTTGAATTTATTTGGTACATAAATCGTTAAAGTTAAATTATTACGACGTTTTCTTCAAAATTATCGATAATTATTTTATCACTCAAATTTCACAAGGAATGTATTTTACAATTTTTATTATCTCATTACATTCTATTTTGACCTATTAAAACTTACGATTTGTACCAAAAATTTCCATTTACCTATACTTGTGCATTTTCTTACACATTTACTACACTTTCTCACAAATTATATACAAGTAAATGTTTACATTATACATTTGATAAAAAAAAAATATCTTGAGGAACATACCCCATAAAATTCGGCCGGAGAGGGTAGTCAAGTGGGTAGATTTTCCTACCAAAACTAGATTTATACTCAACTTTATTCATTCCATTATTTCATTTCAATAATTCTAGTTAGCAAACATTTCTCTCTTGTTTTTCACCCTCTCTAAAACCGGCCATATTCAAGGAGAAGAAGGGATCAAAAGTTTTGCAAGATCAAGTATTTACAATCTAGATTACACTCTCATTAAGGTTTTGAAATAAAACCTAGGGAAGAGTTTGGCTAACCTTGGTTCTAATCACCTCATCATATTAACTTGTAAGCATGTTTCTTTCATTTTCATGTGAGATCCTTACCATTTCATATTCAGGAATCAAGAATGGTTTTTCATTTTGGAGCAACATAGGGGCAAGACATATGTGATTTATACCATTTTTCATGCTTTTTTAGAAATATATATATACATAAGGTCATCCTATAATTATTCCCTTGGTATTCTTTGGTCTTGTTGGTGATTAGGAACCCATGACACCCTAAGAAGGTGTATGGTAGGATTAGATTAGCTTTGGAGTTGATTTGAAGGGATTAGAATAGGTTTTGTCCGAGAAAAACTATTTTCTAGTATATAAAATAGGTTCTGTCCTTATTTTGATAAGTTTCAAGATGGAAAACCGACAGTTGGTACAAAACTTTGGCCTTGATATTTAGAAAATATACTTTAAAACGAATCCGTGGCCGCTTGAACGGATAAAAACGGACTTATAACGAAGAAGTTATGGATTTTACAAGTTTGACGACGAAATATATTATTTTCAGAAATTTCAGCAAGCTGTTTTTACATTGTTTGAGTCAAAACGAGCCTTAAGCTTCACAAATTATTTCGACTTATCAAAAATATATTAGTTTACTTGATCCCTAAGGACATATAAACGATCTTATCACGGATTTGAAACGACAAAGATATGCACGTTTTCATAAACTTGCCGTAACTATTATTTTTAGAAAAATTATATTATTTTTACGATACAAAGTTACGGTATTAGCCGTCCATGTTTGAGGCTGTTTTAACGAGGTTGTGGAACTTTTGGAAGCGAAATGTCTTCTAGTAAAATCAAGTTCACCGGCCATATTTTTTCAAAACAACAAACTGTTTGCAAAGCGGAGTTATAGTAAATTAATTACGGATGTTCAAACTTGGCCGAAACTCATTTTTTTCTGCACAACAATTAGCCAAAATCACTATCTTTAACCCTTAATATCTTTATGATCGAGACCTTTTTGAACGAAAACTCCTGAACTGAAACTTTTAGATATCGATACAAACTTTCCAAAACCGCCGAAGAAGTTCGTTCTCTAACGATCGACGTACACCGTTTTACGGCTGGTTTTCCAAAGCCATTTTTGTTAATTTCATGAAAATTCCGGCGACATTGTTTTGCTTAATTTAAAAGTGGAAATTTCACCAAAATCATTATAAAACCATTGTAGGATGACATTTGGACGTAAATACTTGTAAAGTGATTTTTGATTGGTCAAGACGTCAAACGAGTATTTTTCGACGATAAGTAATATTTTCAAAACTCGCAAATGGTATAAATAACATACGAAATGCATAACATTACATTGCAACTCATTACGTATCATAACATTCATCATAGGTCAAGATTTACGTATCACATTACATCTCGGTGTACTCACTTTTGTCTTCGATCATTCCACCAAGTGAGTTCCATAGCCCCACTTTTCTTGTTTTAATGCTTTCATAAGCTGTTTTGGGGAGATACATGCTCGACTATTTTATTACATTCATGACTATTTGCAAATTATATGTTTATCCGAACTAAATGCTTGTCATGCGAAGTAACATTATTGCCATACTTAGAATTTCTATTTCATATATTCATTGGTCTAACGGTCTTGGTATATTCATTGAGCTAACGGACTTGGTATATTCATTGAGCTAACGGAATTGGTATATTCATTGGTCTAACGGTCTTGGTATATTCATTGGTCTAACGGTCTTGGTATATTCATTGGTCTAACGGACTTGGTATAATATTGATCTAACGGACTTGGTATACGATTATGGACTAACGGTCTTGGAACGATTTGAACATTAACTCTACATATTCTGGCAGTGGGTTGTGAACACACGGGTTGCAAGTTTTGTATGGGCGGACTTGGAACCTGAGTGGATTCACAATGCCTTTCTTTGCATAAACGATTTCGATACATTGAGTCATGCACTATTTTGTGAATTCATTTGACGATTGCTGTTTGAACATAAACTATGCATATCTCGGCGTTGGGTTGTGAACACACAGGTTGCAAGTTTTGTATGGGCGGGACTTGGAACTGAGTGGATTTACAATGCCTTTGCTACATAATCGATTTTGATAGTCTATACATTTCAACGATTTACAATGCCTTTGCTACATAAACGATTTTGAAAGTCTTTACATTTCAACGATTTACAATGCCTTTGCTGCATAAACGATTTAGAAAGGCTTTACATTTCAACTTAAACTCTATGAACTCACTCAACCTTTGTGTTGACACTTTTAGCATGTTTTATCTCAGGTATCTAAGGCATACACTTCATGGCATGCATTTGGACACCTAATGGAGTCGTGGTGATGACGCGTCTCACTTGGGTTTTACATACTTTAAAACATCGTTTGAATTGTAACAACTTATTTCCGCAATATGATTTTCAATTGGGACCTACTTTGTAAACTCTGATTATTTTATTAAATCAAACGATGTATTTTCCAAACGACACTTTAGGTCGTTCAATATAACAGTGATTGTGATGCTATGACAGTCAATCCCCAGGAATTCCATTTCGCTGTAAAACAGGTAATTTGGGGGTGTGACAGATATCGTTCTCTAGGGGAATAAGAATGCTAGTGAGAAGTTACTACGTTAAGGTTGGGGTTGAGGAAGATTATTTTTTATCTTTTTATGTTTTTTAGGAAATCGAAAGGTACGAATCTCGGGGTTTGGATTTGGGGGTTTGGTATTTCTACCGTTTACTTCTACTATCTAATTATCTAATTAACTAAGGTGAGGGTAGTCTATGTCTAATTATTGTGTTCTCGTATGATGATTTAAAGATGTGTTTACTTAGGTTTTATTACTCCTTAATTATCTCCTATTGATGGTTGAATTGTCACGTCCTTATTCTTAATCGCGTTGTGTGTCTAAGGTCGTAGGGTATGCGTTTATCCCTAACTCTTTGAAACTACCAAAGGTTATCGCCTACAAAGTCTCTAGGATTTATAAACTTTAAGTCTAAGGTACTCTTCGGATGGTTTAGCCTACAACAACTCTAGGTATTATAAACTAAGGTTCACAAAGATTAATCAAGCATTAACTACACAACGGATGACCTATCGCATTACTAGATCATTAACAATTAAGATAAGAGACAACCAATCAATATTCAATAATTAAGTTTCATATTCCCTAAGCAAACACACAAGTAAATTAGCCGGACATGGAAAACATGCAAGCATACACACAAGTAATTGAAGACATAATTAAATTAATGAAATAAAACACTTATCTTGATGTAAGATAGGGTTTGGAACCCTAAAATACTGTACAAGACAGCCTTGGTTCGGTTTAGGTGTTTACTCCAAAGACTACACCGCAAAACTAAAAAATTCGGATTCTATATATAGATTACATATGCTTATGGCGTCACCCTTTGATTTGTGACGCCGTCAGTCGCAATCATTAGGGTTTAATCTTGGCCACGTTAGTCTTGCGGCGGCGTCACCTTATGCTTATGACGCCGTCCCCTTGATCTCTCTAACGCCGTGCGGATCAAATCTAGGCTGATCGAGGTTGCGACGACCTACTCTTTTAAAGACGTCACTTGTAAATAAGCAATTTGGCTACTAAGCCGTCACAAAAATGGTGCGACGGCGTCGCGGTAACACCGCGCCCGTCCCCCTTCGGGTCCAGCAGCACAGATGGTGTCTCGATTCTTGACTTTGGTCATTTTCTTCGTATATTCGCGCCTTTTCGTCCGAATAAGTGTCATTCCAGCATTTTGCCTTCAAGATACCTGAAAAGTGAAAAGGAACGATATTAAGTAATAACGGATACAAAAGTGATCAAATAAGGGCTTAAATGACCCCTCAAAAAGGTACATTTTAAAACCTTATCAAGTACCAAGAACCAATGATGTGTACAGTCTGGATATGAAGAGTCTTAACTCTTCTGAAAGAGCAACTTGTTTAGTAGCAAAGGCAACACTTGAAGAAGCACATCTGTGGCATAGAAGATTAGGCCATGTAAATTTCAAGAATATCAACAAGTTGGTCAAAGGAAATTTAGTTAGAGGTTTACCTTCCAAAACATACAGGAATGATCACTCATGTTTGGCATGCAAGAAAGGTAAACAACACAAAGCCTCATGTAAGAAGATTGAGGAAAGAACCATTAGAAAACCTCTGGAGTTATGCACATGGATTTGTTTGGACCTGTTTCTGTTGCTAGTCTAAACAAGAAGAAGTATTGTCCAGTTGTGATTGATGATTGCAGTAGATTTAGTTGGGTATTTTTCTTGGGATTTAAAGATGAAACCTTTGATGCTATTCATGATCTTATAATAGCCCTTGAAAATCAACTGAGACTCAAAGTAAGAGGAATTAGATGTGACAATGGGACCGAATTCAAGAACAAGCTTATGGATGAATTTTATGCCAAGAAAGGGATCAAGAGGGAGTTTAGCATTGCTAGAACCTACGCAGTAATGGTGTTGCAGAGAAAGAACAGAACTTTGAAGCGGCCCGAACAATGCTTGCGATTCATAATTACCTATTCAATTTTACCGAAGTTGTAAATGTTGCTTGCTATGTGTTGAATAGAGTATCATCACTAAACCTCGATGAAGACACCTTATGAGTTGCTTATGGGACTCAAACCTAACATATGTTTTATGAAACCTTTTGGATGTCCTCTGACTATTCTCAACACTATTGATACTTTGGGAAAATTTGATGGCAATTCAGAAGAAGGATACTTATTGGGATACTGTACCAACAGCAAAGGATTTAGAGTATACAATATACTCACCAAGAAGTTTCAATATTGTCTTCATGCTGAATTTTTAGAAGATCAAGAAAATCAAAAGGGCAAAGGTCCTTATTGGATGTTTGATCTTGAGGTTTTGACTCCTTCTATGAATTATGTTCCTGTTAGAGAAGAAAACCAAGTTGATCACAAAGAAGAAGATTTACAGTACATTGTTCATAGAGTCAATATTAGACATGATGTTGTTCCTGATGAAGAACCTATAACTGTTGAGAAGGAGAAAAGTACTGATGAACCAAAAACTACTTTGTCTGCTGAAGATCAAGCTATTCAAGATGAACTTCATAGGATGCTTTTTCAAGAAACAATAGCAAAATCTTATGAGGATGAACAAAGGAGAGCTTTTGAAGAAGAAAAGAGAAAGGGTAAGTCTACAGAATACCCTCACAGTACTTTGGATCAAAGTACTGTTGCATCTACTGACAGTACTTTTGATGATGATCCAATCATGCCTGGTTTAGAAGATACTGATGATAAATTAGATGATGAAGGAATTTTCTCAAATTCCAATGAAGGAGCTGATTTCACAAATTTGGATGATGATCTTGAAGTACCACATACTCCTACATTAAGGATTCACAAAGACCATCCCACTGGTCAAATAATTAGACCTTCTACTTCTGAAGTGCTTACAAGAACCAAAGCTAAGGGTTTTTCTAAACCACATAATGCTCTACTTAGCTTTGTATATAAACAAAACAGGCTGAATCATAAGGATCACCAGACGTGATTATTCACTTGCTTTATCTCTCAAGAAGAACTCAAGAATGTAGCTCAAGCATTAACTAAAGAGAGTTGGGTTGAAGCCATGCAAGAAGAACTTCTTCAATTCAAACTTCAAGAAGTTTGGGTACTATGTGATCTACCAGATGGAAAGAAAGTCATTGGTACAAGATGGGTTTTCAGAGTAAAGAGAGATGAAAGAGGGAATGTCATCAAGAACAAAGCAAGGCTAGTGGCACAAGGCTATAGACAAGAAGAAAGAGTAGATTATGATGAAGTGTTTGCTCCTGTAGCAAGGATTGAAGCCATTAGAATATTCCTTGGTTTTGCATCATATATGGGATTTCAGGTTTATCAAATGGATGTCAAGAGTGACTTTCTTTATGGCGAGATTACAGAGGAGGTCTATGTCAAACAGCCTCCTGGTTTTGAAGATCCTGCACATCAAAAAAAAGTCTACAAAGTTGTTAAGGCTCTTTATGGTTTTCATCAAGCACCTAGAGCTTGGTATGAAAGGCTCTCCACTTTCTTATTGCAACATGGTTACAGAAGGGGAGCCATTGATAAGACTTTGTTTATTAAGAGAGATAAGAAGGATATCATTCTGGTCCAAGTTTATGTAGATGATATCATCTTTGGAGCTACAAAACAGTCAATGGTAAAGGAGTTTGAGCAGCTGATGCAACAAGAATTTCAAATGAGTTCTATGGGTGAATTAACTTTCTTTTTCGGTCTTCAAGTTAAACAGTCAAAGGAGGGAATTTTCATTAGTCAAGATAAGTATGTCTCTGACATACTTAAGAAGTTCAACTTTGATGCTATGAAGCCAGTCAATACACCTATAAAATCTATCAACTCATTGGGCAAGGATGAAGATGGTCAACCTGTCGAAGTCAAGCTATACAGATCTATGATTGGTTGTCTTATGTATTTAACTGCATCTAGGCCTGATATCATGTTTGCTGTCTGTTTATGTGCAAGATATCAAGTCTCACCTAAGGTCTCCATATGAATGCAGTGAAGAGGATTTTTAGTTATTTGAAACAACAACCTAAGTTAGGGTTGTGGTATCCCAAGGATTCACCTTTTCACTTGGAAGCTTTTTGAGATAGTGATTATGCAGGTGATAATTATGATAAAAGATCAACTACTGGAGGATGCCAGTATCTTGGAAGAAGATTAGTCTCATGGCAATGTAAGAAACAAACTATTGCAAAGAACATCATCCACGGCGAGAATATGTTGCTGGTGCAAGCTGTTGTGGACAAGTATTGTGGATGCAGAATCAACTCTTGGACTATGGGTTCAACTTCAAGAATACTCCTATCAACATTGATAATGAGAGTACAATTTGCATTGTGAAGAATCCAGTTTATCACTCCAAGACCAAGCACATTCAGATTAGGCATCACTTTATTAGAGATTGTTATGAGCATAGGCTCATTAATGTTGTCAAGGTTCACACAGATGATAATGTAGCTGATCTACTCACCAAAGGCTTTGATGTTTCATGATTCAATCACTTGGTGGTGAGTATTGGAATGATAAATTACTAAGCTACATTTAAGGGGAGGACTGATTAGTTAGTTAGACAGTCCTATGCATTGCTTGAGGGGAGGCAATCCAATGCTTATTTGAAGTTTTTGCCATTGTGAAGAAGAGAATGGAAAAGTACTGCTCTTTGGTTATATGAAAGTATTGCTCTGAAAGTACTGCTTTGGAAAGTACTGCACACGTGGAAAGCACTGCTTGTCTTATCAACGTACTGCTGCACAAGAAGGTACTGCAGCTTCACCTACACCATCTCAACAAGATACTGCACATGCTGAGTCAGAACCAGAAGTCAACCCACCATCATCTGGAAGAGATGCGGGCGATATACCTCCTGAGGGATTGGTTCTTGATAACTATGTTTTGACAAGGGAATTGGTCAGATTGAAGAAAGCTACTGAAGCTCAAGCTGCACAACTAGCAAAGTTGAAGACCAAGTTTAGAAGATTAAAGAGTTTTGTATGGCCTTTGGTTCACCATCACAGATTATGGGTTAAGTCACAGAGGAAACAAGGGAAGAAGTTTAAGAAGTCTTCCAAAGGCAACAAGGTTCAACAACAATCTTCTTTCCAATAGGGGAGGAATCTGGATCAAGATAATTTGAAAGAAGATGCTGAGTTTTATGAAGATAAAGAAGATGAACCTCAAAGTACTGAAGCACAAGTAAATTTTGAAAGTACTGAGCTTGAAGGAACTGAAGTTCAAAGAACTGGAGTTCAAAGTACTGGTGTAGAAAGTACTGATGATCAAGGTGCTGGTGATCAAGGTACTGCTTTTCAAGGAACACATAGACAAGAGCTGATTACACCAAGGACTCTTAATTTTGAAGAAGAAGCTGATCCTTCAACAGTCCTACAAAAAGAAGAAACTGATACACCCATGGTAGAGCATACTGCATGTGATGATGAGACTATTGCTCAACTTTTGCAAAATCTATCAAGACCAAAAGGGGTTAGTATTTCAGGAGTTGCTGAAGAACAACCACAAGCTTCTCAACCAGTTGCAGACCCAAAGGACAAAGGCAAAGGCAAACTGGTAGAAACTAAAAAGAAGAAAAAGTTTACTTGGGCAGAAATAAGAGCAATTGAAGTAGCCAAGAATGAAGAGGCTGCTAAGAAGATTCAAGCAGAGTATGATGCTGAAGTTGCTGTACAAGTAAAGAAACCTGTTATATCACAAAGACCAAGTATTGCTAAGGAGAGGAATGCTATGATGGCCTATCTAAAAGGAAGAGGATATACAGGTCTGCACAAACTGAAGCATATAGAGATGAAAGACTTGTATGATGCTGTTAGAGAAGCATATCATAAGGAAGTTGCTAGAATTATTCCTTGTGATGATGACAAATAGAATGAGGATGCAAGTAAAAGAAGCTTAAAAAGAAAAAGAACAACTGAAGCTGAACAGCCATCAAAGAAGATTGAGTTGAGATATGATACTGTTGATGAGCTGAGAAATTACATAAGAGTTGTCGACTTTGATCATCCTAAATCCAAAGATGATGCAGTAAACAAGTCTAAGATAACTACATTTGAAGTAGTAGAGTCAACAGATGGAGATTATCTGATGTTCCATAGGGAGGATGAAAGCTTTAGAGTGTTCAATTTGCTATGGGATATACTGCATATAATAGATAGAGCAGATCTGTTTCAACTATATCAATTAGTGCAAGAATACTTTGAGCATATTCCATCAACTGGAGTTGGCTTAGTCTTGCTGGGAGATCTGAAAACTATCTGGGAAACAGAGGAAACAAGCACTGAAGAAATCTGGCTAAATCAAGAAGTTTGGGAGATTACAAGCTGGAGATTCTTTGAAGAATCAGGAGTGCATGCTTTGGAATTAGAAGATGGAACTATGATCCATATGTTAGCTGAAAGAAGATATCCTTTGACAAGAGATCTTATGAGAAGGATGCTGGATCATGGAATGGAAGTCGAAGAAGAGAATGACACAGCTCTAATGGTGATTGAGTTATATATCAAATGGACAACGGCTGATGATGAAGCATAAGTACTGGTATGATGTTTAATTGTATAAATTTTTGAAAAATAAGTACTTTATTCAAAGTACTGTTGGACAAATAGTACTTTAACCAAAGTACTGCTTACAGCACAAAACCAGTAAATGATTTTTAAAAGAAAATAAGCAAACTTTTGTTAAGTGCAAAATATTTTGAAACAAAAGTTAACAGCAACAAATGGTTTTTGAGATGGTTATAAAAAAATGTTATCAGTCCACCATGTCTAACAAAAGGACTGGCTAATCCATGAGCAAACGGCTCTGGTAAAGATATCTTAAATCCGTTAATAGTTGACAACTTGCTAATAAGTTGTATGGTAATCAACTCACCATATCAGCAAATGTAAAGAGTTGGCTAGCCCACAATAAAAATGGCTTGTGGTAAAGGCTGTGGAAAAACCATTCATATGGTAATTAGTTCACCATGGTTGCAAGAACTAACTAGTCCAAAAGGGTGAGGCTTTTGGTAAAGACAAAAGAAATCCGTTGATAGCTGATGATTTGCTAAAAATCATATGGTTATCAATGTACCATGGTCTTACACACCTAAACATTGGCTACTCCAGAGTTAATGGCTTTGGTAAAGAGACATCAAATCCATTAAAATTTCAATGATTCACCTCTCACAAGAGTTTACACACCTGGAAGTGATGAGAATAGACTGAAACTTAATGAACTGATGTATAAATTGTCATATGTTGCTGAGTATCTGAAAAGATGGAGATTGCTGATTGTTGTTGAAAAGGAATATTGATAAAGACTACTTTGATGATGATGATGATACAAGCACAAAGAGTACAAAGACAAAATTTGAAGATAAAGACACAATCTTTCCTTGAAGACAAAGATGATTAAAGATACAGATACAAAGGAACTTGAAATCAAGAAAGTAGAATTCAAGTTAGGGGAGGATTGTTGGGATATAAAGTACTGGAGAAATACAAAGTACTGAAGAAGTCAAAGTGCTGAAGAGTCAAAGTACTGCTAAAGAAGAAAGTCAAAGTACTACTCAATATCAAAGTACTGCAAAGCTAAAAGAACTGTTACATCGTTTATGGAAAGCTTTGTTATTCTAGAATATTCTTAGTTTAGATTACTTGTCGTACAAGAATTAGAGTTGTAAACCGACTAGGGTAATCCTTATGCCTATAAAAGGACCCTAGATTGGCATTAAAGATATATGTTTTTAGAGTTTAAGAGTATGAATTCATACGTAGTATTAGAGTTGTTAGGGTTGTTAGAGAATCTGTATAACAAGCAGGTTCTAAGTATTAATAAAATTGTTGAAGTTAAAGTTAATTCTTCTTAGCTTTATTGAAGTAGATTCCGCATACTTAATAGAGTATATTTAGTGTTTCATTGTTAGTGACTTAGGATTTATCCAAGGTTGCTAAGCCCTTACAAGCTACATAAGTTAGTTTGGTTAGAGTATATCGATCCAACACAACACAATTCAAGCCCTCATGCCCCTAGTCAACACAACTTATAAGGGATGATGCGACACCTCGTGACATCCTAAGAAGCCCAAATAGCCAAGCTTTTAGACCGTTTAACCAACAATAAGTCGAGATGGATAGGAAGATAGATAACTTCTTGAAATCCATTACCAATAATGATAGGACAACAACCGAAAAGGTTAATGCTATCTCGACTCACTCTCCCGAAAAATCTTCCCTTGTAATGATTAAGGACCCGAGCAAGTACTTCGCTCATTCACAATTAGGCAATGAAACTAGGAAACCGCCTTCCTCAAAGCACGTTTACTTTGTCAATGCCATCACCCTAGTGAAACCAAATAGGAATAGCGATGAAGCAAACCATGAGATGGTGCTTGAGGTTAGTGAGACTCCTAAGGATGAAACAACCAATGAAATAGACGAAGTAGGTGATGAACACTTCAACAAGCTCCCTACGGATGAGGAACTTTCATACCACCCACACCTAGTGCGCGACCTTCGTCCCTTTTATACTAAGAGATGCCCATGAATCACCTTTGGAAATCCTAGAAACCTCAACATACAATGTTGCATATGACATCATTTCGTGGAAAAGGCCTACATTGATCGCAAGTCCCCAATAAACATCATGACTAGCATGTACTATAATTGGGTGATGAAAAAACCTATCACAAATAGGAAAGACCCCAATGATCCTAGAGTAAGATGTAATTTCCTTGGTATAATTAAGGGATTGCCCATCTATGTAGGTAGCTTCACGTACCTAATGGATTTCGTGATTGTGGAAGATATTAGTATGGCTATAGATTCTAGCTTGTCCCATGTAGTTCTAGGAAAGCCTTTCATAGATAGCTCCAGGATGACTTATGATCCATCATTAGGGATAGTTAGATTCAAGGATGAGATCGATGACATTGCCTACCAAATGCCATTTAAGATTAAGCAATTCTCATCACTATCCAATAACAAGAAGGAACTTAAGCTATCGGTCTACTATAGGAATGAGGAGGATAAGACGAGAGGAGTGGACTATGTGATGAGTAAGATATTTGGATTCTATAAAGAATGTGTGAAATTAGGGCCGGAATATAGAACCAAATGGAGGCAAGATGACTTCTTAGGAAGATGCACAATAGGGCATAACTATGCTATGGAAAACCTTAATAAAGATCGTCATGAGTAAGAAGGTGACGGTAAGGAAGTCACATAGGAGTACGACTTCGAGTCTAGCTACAAGACTCATAAATAAAGAAAAGCGTTTCATGGGAGGCAACCCATGCTTAATTTTTTGCTTGTTTGGTTTTTCAATTTTTTTTTGTGTGTTTATATATCTTTTTCATTATTGTTTATTCTCATGTTAGACTTTGTGAAAATGCTTTATTTTGTTTTTAACCTCGTCTTAATTACATATAACAGTATTTTACAAAAAGATAAGTGTAGGGAAGATCACATATGTTTTTAAGAACTTGAACATGAGATTAACAATAAGATATATTTGTGTGTTTGTTAGAGTCAATTGCTTGTATCGAGTCATAATGGATGTTTTGCAGATATTTTTCGAGGTTTTAATGAGGGAATTTTTCCAGAAAAATGCAGTAGACCACTTTTTGTCAGGACAACCTGACGGCCTCAGGATTAACACACACGGCGACGTCAGGAAATGTAGAAACAGAATATCAGTTTCGTTTTCTGTGTAACTTGTGATTTTTGGAAGTTCTCAATTCTTAATTTTCCAGAAAAACTGCAAACATCCATTCCACAAGCATTATATCTTACTCGCTTTCTAGTGTAGTTGTGTGTCATATATAGTTTTACCGCGGATTTTATGCGAAGGTTTCTTTTTGTTTTCTTATAAGTGTGCAGGTTATATTAGACAAGAAGAAGAAACACATCTTGGAAGAAGCTTATTACTTATTCATTCTTCTTGGAGGAGGATTTAACCGCAACTTCATACATATCCTACTGAGCTAATCAGGGGAGTATTAGTTTCTTTCTCTTTTAACTTATCTTCCTTTATCATAACTTTGATACTTTCGGGGAACATTGGGGACAATGTTCAGTTTAAGTGTAGGGAGGGAGAATAAAACGGGAACTTAGAAACTATTCACTCACTTGATTATTTGTCTTGTCCTTGGTAATTTGTGTAATAAACTAGGAGAAATATTTGTTAGGGCAAGTTTAGCACCAAATTTAAAATTTTTTATGACATTTACGAGCTAAACTTTAGTTTAATAAAGAATCTCATGGATAGGAATTATATGACTAGCACAAAAACCGTATACTACTCAAATTCCACCCCAAAAATGTGAGGTTCACCTCAAGATCATTAGGAATAAAAGCATTCACCTTTAATGCTTAGTGAGTTTACCGGTAGTATAATAGATTCTAGAACTTGTTTTGTGATGCCTTCCGAGATCGCTAGTGAGACTACATGCGTGTAGTTAGGATTAACTAAATGATAAGAGGCATTAGGATAACCCTTGTTTGAAACCTGTATTATAATTACCTCTTCCACATCGGTTGAGTAATTTTCCCCATACCCTTGAGATGTACTCATCTTTAGTACACGATACCCCTAGTTAACCCCTCAGAGCCTATCCTTTTTGCGGTTCTCGTGATGTTTCAGTTTTCCGGAATATCAATGAAGAGCATTGTTTACAACCCACCCCCAAATGTACACCTAAATCGCCTTAGCCTACCTTGTATGCACTCATCTTTAGTGCATTATTGTTATCATTACTAAACCCTTAGTTCAATTATCTAGTTACTTGAATGGTTGCTAAGTCAATTCATATCTTTTGTATACAGTTTTGGGACGATTGGGACTCATGGGTTAAAGTAATCTTTTTTGGAGTAACAGGAAAGAAAGATAAATTCAAATTCCTTTTGTCTACGTAATTAAATACTCCAAGTGTTTCGATCTTTTCAATTCGGGTCAATTAGTGTTAATTAAATAAAAACTCAAATGTAGGAATGCTCCTATAAATCCCTTATATTTTAATGTTATCGTAGAGGATGCTAGAGTTAAAAGGTATGTAAAAAAATGAAAAAAAGAGAGAAAAAGAGTTTTCTATAAAAAAATGAAAATGAAAAAATGAGAAAAACATACGAGCTACCATCCTACATCTATATTTATGTTTATGTTTTTAAGTTTATGTTTGTGTTTTGTTTCAAGTTATCTAGTGTTAGTGAGTCGAGTCTTGGCTTAGCAACGCCACGCTTTACATGCTTGTAACATAAGATTTTTGACTTGCCACCACTAAATATCCCCTATCCAACAAAACCCTTTACTTCCCTACTCTAAGCCTAACGTTACAACCATTTGTAAAGACATCTTAGATAGTTATTCTTAGGTTCTTACGCCAAAGCGGTGAAGGTTTGATCTATTCTCAAACTTATGGTAATCTATGTACTATGCTAGGTAATAAGTGTTTATCTTCCATTTCCATTCATATTATATTTCATATAAACCCGAAAGATGAGAGAATCTAAACACCAATTGTGAGGTGCTAGCATATAATTTCCGTGCTTGTTATGACTATTGTGGTGATTTTACTTGTTGTCGATTATCTTAAACCAATGCTTCATGCCCCATAACTTATAAATTGATTGGCCAAAAGCACATTTGCTTGAGGACAAGCAAATTCCAAGTGTAGGGATATTTGATAAGGATTTAAAACATACATTTTTAGGGGGTCATTTAAGCCCTAAATCAGAACATTTTATATCCGTTACTACTTAAAATCGTTCCTTTTCACATTTTAGGTCTTTTGGAAGCAAAATGCTGGAATAAAGCACATTTGGACGAAAAGGAGCGAAAACATGAAGAAAATGGCAAAGTCAAGATCAAAGGTGCTCCAGCACACCTGACGGCGTCCCAACCAAAGGGCGACGCCGTCCCTCTATAGAAGTTTTAATCAAAAGTGCAAGCGATGGCTCAGCGGAAATTCTAGTTCTAAAGCATGACGGCGTCACCCCTAAACTCTGGAAGGCGTCACTCACAATTACAACACCAGACGCCCAAGAACCAAGACTCAGATGGCGTCCTTCATAAAGACTGACGGCGTCACACTCATAAACTGATGTTGTCTCAACGATGACTTGGCCCAAACAAAACCCCAATGACGGCGACCTGACGGCGTCACTAGCAAAAGGTGACGTCGCCGCACTTGTAAATCTATATATAGAATTTGATTTTTCTGTATTTTAAGAGGTAGAACTTTGGAGAGCAAACCCTAATACAGTTGTAGTCCAACTTGGACATTTTTCTCGGGTCTCACACCTTATTTTACATCACAAGATAAGTTTGTTTATCCAATTTATCATTATGTCTACCCCATGTTCAATTGTATTTGTGTATGCTTGCTTGTTTTACTTGAGTAGCTAAATTATTCTTGTGTTTGCTTAGATCTATGAAACCTAGTTGCTAATTATTGTTAGGTTGTCTCTTGTCTTAATTGGTAGACGTTAGATTAAGGAAAACTAGCTTCTTTTTTCATTGTTGCGAGCTTGAACGTCCTAAATAGAAAAAAAACTTAAGAGTGCACTTAGGCCATTCGTTGTGTTTATTGCGTGAATTGTAGCTTTAGGATAGTAGAGTATTCGGGGGAGATACCATTGTACTCGCCGATCCCAGGTAGTCTAGAGGAGAGTTGCAATTCATAGAACAAGGGAATTAGGTACCACCCTACCACCAAACGGAATACAATGCGCCAATTAAGGCAAAGGAAGTGACAATTCAACTGACCAATAAGAGGTAGCTAGGGAGTAAGAACATCTAATTAAACACATCTTTAATCATCATACGAGAACATCTACAATTAGCATAATCTATCCATTAGTTAATTAGATAAGTAGTTATAAAAGTAGTAGAAATCGGTAGAAGTACCAGCCCCCACTCTTATACCCCGAGATATTTACCTTTACTTTCTAAAAAACCATAAAAAGACTAAAAAGAATCTCCCTCAACCCCACATTCTCGTCATATATCTCTTTCTAGCATTCCTATTCCCCTAGAGAACGAAATCAATCCCCTGGGCTTATCACATACTACACTACAACGATTAGGTTCACTGCCTAGAGGGTTGAAAAACATGCTCGTAGAAAAGGAAGTCTTCTCGACCCTGAACCCACACATCATTTATGCCTACAATAAGAAAAAACAACAGCCATTCAGCATTAACCGCTTAAAACAATAATGTACATCTAAAGGAAATATACTAAAATGGTCCTGCACATATCACACACATACGTTAATTAGGCATAACCTTTGACTCACCTGGAAGTGACACCTCTGTATGGTCATTATCTGAATCGTAAATGTCGCGCATAGTATCCCCGCGTTATTTACACCTGCGAAATCATGGAAAAGCAAATGCAAAAAGGTCACACATAGCGATATGAGTCATAGCTGCAACAAATTTTGATAGTTAAAAAAACCAAATCACAATACCTCCATTTAAATCACAAATTGCTATGTGGCTAAGATCAATAGTGACAGAAATTGTTTGACATGCATTCCTAATACCGTAGAGAGGATCAATGAAGACTGTAGGGTGTATAAAGCTATTTTTACAAACACATGAACATTAAAATTCGAGCATAAAAAAAACGTAGCCCAAAAGGGAAAATAAAACATACAGGAGTTGCCAGCCGCAGGAAAAATGCCAGGACCTTCATCAGCATGTTAATCGGTATCATCTATCTTTCTTATCCCTTTATCAACTGTTAAACCATCCACTACAGATTGACGTCTATTGCCACTGTTTACAGAACGGAGACAAATGACAATTACACTAACAAATGCACCACAATTGACCAACTTATAACACAAATACGAACATTGAAACGAAAGTGAACAAATGCAAACATGTAATTCAACAAATTCAATAGAGGAATCACCATAAATGGTCAATCTCCCAAGAAGTAGATTAAAGAGACGGATTGATAAGGACCTTAGAGCGGGCAAGACTCCAAGAAACTAGAGAGGAACTAGACTTGAAACTACGTTTCTTTATCATTCATTCATATTAAACTCAATGACAAGTACAATGCTTACATAGAAATAAAACAGTTTGTGGGTTAACAAGTCCTCCCCACTATCCTAAACTTACTCGTAAAGACTTAAAGATAATTAACTAGTAAATAAACCCATGATCTCATGCACAAGACCATGTTCACCTAAAATACTCCTTTATTCTTGCAAGTAAGAAACATGTACAAAGACTTCTTCTTCTCTTCCCATGCAGCGTATACTCTTGATTTCTTCTTCTTTGTTGGGCTATTACTTGGGTTAAATGCAAGGACCGTCGTCAGCACGTTAATCATTATCATTTATCTTTCTTATCCCTTTATCAACTAATAAACCATCCACTACAGATTGACGTCTATTGTCATTGTTTACAGAACGGAAACAAATGACAATTACACAAGCAAATGCACCACAATTGACCAGCTTATAACACAAATACGAACATTGAAATGAAAGTGAACAAATGCAAACCTGTAATTCAAAAAATTCAACAGAGGAATCACCATATATAACATCATCGCTTGGTTATAGGGAATCATCATGTGTTTCATTTTTGCCCTGCAAATGAAAATTACACAAACATAATTTATCAAACAGTTGATAGATCGGATCATTGAAGACTGCAGGGTGTATAAAGCTAACAAACACATCAACGTTAAAATTCAAGCATAAAAAACGAAACCTAAAAGGGAAAATAAAACGCACAGGACTTGCCAGCCGCAAGAAAAATGCAAGGACCATCATCAGCATGTTAATCGGTATCATCTATCTTTCTTATCCCTTTATCAACTGTTAAACCATCCACTACAGATTGACGTCTATTGTCATTATTTACAGAACATATACAAATGACAATTACACAAACAAATGCACCACAATTGACCGGCTTATAACACAAATACGAACAATGAAACGAAAGTGAACAAATGCAAACCTGTAATTCAACAAATTCAACAGAGGAATCTGTGGAAAACTAGAAGGGTGGGTTGAATAGTTTTAACAATTAAAACTCGTTTTAATATTTAGATCGACTTATGTCAATCTATTTGGATGTGTGTTGCATGTTGAAAAACAAGGATATAGAAATATAAATATGTAATGAAAAGATAAAGAGTAAGAAGCACAAAACCACAACACGAGTATTTATAGTGGTTCGGCTACAAGGACACCTTCCTTGCCCTACTCCACTCCCCGAGTCACCTACTTGAGAGTTCGTAATCACTACACAACACCGACTCCTTATGGTGGAGAAACCTTCACAACGTTGCCTACACTTTATCCGGTACAAGGCTAGATATCAGGTCCTTTTCACCAAGGAGAACCAACCCTATCACAACGTCGCCTACCCTTTATCCGGTACTAGGCTAGATACCGAGTTCCATTACAATGGAGGAACTACTACCCAACACTACACCAACACCTAACCCCAAAGGAGATATACTCCTTATAATAACATCAACAAGGATAACAATATCCTTTGACCCAATACTAATCTATCTTGTACATCGAATCACAGCATATCGAATGTACACCTTAGGCACCTTTCACTAATGCCTTTGACTCGATCTTCAAGACACCCTTCACTAATGTCTTGTACTTAACTTCTAGACACCCTTCACTAATGCCTCTAGTCTTGACTTCTAAGCACCCTTCACTAGTGCTTTAATATGGACGATCGACACCCTTCACTAATATCTTCGTCTTGACACTTGAGACATCTTTCACTAATGTCTTCAACACTACACTTCTTATGAGAAAGAAGAAAACTATCAACAAGAGAACATCAGTAGTCTTGATGATAATGAAGCATGGCAACTCATGGACTTGAGTTTGCTTGACTACAAAAGGTGGTGATCTCGCCTTTAAGAGGAACCTAGAGGATCACACAAAAACAAAACTACATACATGGATCACTTGGATATGGGTTAGAGAGTTTTAAACTCAAAGAGAAATATGTGAGAAAGGGGTGAGGAACAATGAATAAATGGCTCACTATTTATAGAGAGAACACATCTTCTGTTCCACGGATCCCACGGATCCCTAACTTTAGGGATCCGTCCAGTGTAATACTGGGGATCCGTGGGACGCTCCCTTTTGCCCATGGGTTTTGGGTCATGGGTCATGGGTTATGGATCATGATATCAAAGTAGATACAATATATCTCAAAGATGTAATGCATCTAGTCCATGGTTCATGGATTAAAACTATGGGCCATGGATTAAAAACCATGTATGACTTAGACATGATGTCATGCCATGGGTTATGGGTCAAGCTCCATGGGTATGGGTCAAGCTCCATGGGTTATGGGTTGTACCCAACTATATTCAATGTATTTGGTCAATGGGTTAAATGCTTAAGTTTTTACCCATTTATATTACCCATTATAATACATATTAGTTGTGTATATATTTGCCCAATATGTAAACACTAGTTGTTGTACATATATATTATTGTTAGGATTTGGAAAATCCATTAGTTAAAGAGTCGGTCACCTCAAATATATGTATTGGTTAGAAAGCTCGTAGTCGTAGTCAAGTTATATTAATAAGTAGTTAGATAAGTAACACCGTGGAGGACGGACGGGTCTTTACCCACTGTATGCCTGATCTACAGCCCGTAGAAGGCAAGTCTTGTAAGAAAACTATAAATACCCTCTACCTCCCAAGGTAGAGGGTTGGAGCTTCAATACCATTTTTCTTTGTTTCACCAAGTTCCCAATTCTCTCTCTACTTTCTCTCTCTAAAAACTTCACCCATACGCCTACTTTAAATATGTTTTAATGTGTATATGAAATCCAATATGTTACAAATGGAGGGATTGTCGATTTGAGATTTTATGTGAAAGATATATGTTGTCGAATTTGGCTGCCAAGAGAGGTTTCAAAGTACTGCTGTGTGTTTCAAAGTACTGTTAGGGTTTATGCAAAGTACTGCCATGATGCAAAGTACTGCCACGACAGATGCAAAGTACTGCCCGATGAGAAGTTTGTTCTGGTTTCATTATAGTAAGTTAGTATTGTTCGAACAAAGGAGGTTAGTACTGCTACTTAGTAACTTAGTACTGCTAGTGGTCCATCTAAACTGCTCCTGTGATTGGTGATGAGAAAGAGCACAAGGAAGTTGTTGTTTCTATTGGTGCATGGTAATTTTTCATCGGTGATTCATATATGTGCATGCTAACGTCATATTATAGCTTGATAAATTTGAATTCTTCTCATGTACGCTGGACATGTTGATATTCTTATTAGTGTATGGGACAGTACTATATTAATTCATATATTCATATTGGTGTATACATGCATGATCACATGGGGTTTTATGGTTGATTAGTTTATGGATTAATAGGGTCGGTGATACCCTTACTTTGGCAATCACATGGGTCGATGGAGATCTTGGTCTCTCATTGGTCTAGGTTTATAGTGGAAGCATAACTTGAGGTTACATTGGATCTCGATCAGTTATATTTATTAATCACTTTTGCATGGTTACTGATCTTAAGTATGAAGCATTGGATTCATTGGAGCATGGATGGAATTTATTAATGACTCATGTTGCTATTAATTGGTCGGTTACTTGGTATTTACAGACACTATCATGGGTCGGTGATAAAGTGAGATAGCATGACAGTATTGACTTCAAGGTATATATAATATCACATGGATTGGACATAACTTTGATTGGTGAAGATGATATCATGCGTTCTGTTTGAGAAAATAAAAGACGCGTTATCATGCGCTTCTGATTGGTTTATATGGGACGGTGAAATACTTTTGATTGTAATATTTTATTTGAGCACATGAGTTGATAAAGCAAAAGTAAGATTGCAAGTTACTAATTTTGTTTGTGATTGGTGTATCTAATTACGTGGGTATAGCAATATTAGATTGGAGTAATGGATTGGGATTGAGAAAGTGGTCTTGAAGAATGGTGAATGTACTGATTATTTGGAATTTTGAAGACGTATGTGCGCTGATAAGTTTATTCATGTTTTCTACAGTACAAGATTTGGTTCATTGGTTTTCGGATATGATTGGATGGTGTTAGGTGACACACACATGACTTTATTTGTTTACACACACAGAAGGATATTAGTATACACACACATGAGATTGGTACTGATATGATTGGTAAAGTACACATCATGTTCAGGGGAAGATTCTATGGACGCTTTTACATGGTTTCTACAGGTTACTCTTAGAACTATTCTTCATGTTACTACTACTTGGTTTCAAATACGATTATAGTCATCTTTATTAGTATTTTGGGTGGTACTATGTTCTTCATGGCTGGAACTACAACGTATTTGTTACCATGGTGGTTAGTTATTCAATAAGTTCTTATGGTTATTTAGATGCATCATTCGAGGGGAAGATTTTTACTACTACTTGTTGGTATTTATACTCCGGGTTCAGATTTCTTTTGCCTTAATTTAATTTTTAGCAAGCTTTTTGGTGATCTTCATGACGGGTATCTTGAGGCATTAGAAGGATGGATTAGTCATATGATATTGGTTTATGGTGGTTGGAATCAAAGTTGCTTCTACTTAGCTTCCCCTAGTGGATTATGACAAAAAGGGGAAGAAAGGCGACAAAGACGGTTTGCAACTTGAAGATTCTTGGTGATTGCATGTTTAAGGGGAAGTTCTTATCTTTCATGACATCTTAACTTCAGGGGAAGTTCGTGCTTATTTGGTTTTGTCATTATCAACTAGGGGAAGATTGTTAGGAATTATATTTGAGTTGATTATGACAAAATATGAAAGATGAAGAACTTATGAAGACAAAGAAAGACAATGGACTTACTTGTTAAAGAAGACTTTATTATTTAGTCCCTAGTAGTCAATTGTAACCCTAGACTCTCTAGTATATAAAGAGAGGCAGGGAATTAGATTTATGTGTGTCAAGATGTGAACACCATTAGAAAAGTGTGTGTGTGTAACCTAGGCGTAGTGTATAAACGCCTAGGGATAGTTAGTTAGTCGATTAGCAGATTATTAGTTAGTGTTAGTTAGATGATGATGAAAACCTTGTTCAATAACAAAGAATTGATTAGTTTATTCCGCTGTGCATGTTATTAGTCTTTGTTATTGATTCCTAGATGAGCTCATAAACGATCTTCACATTATATTAATAAGTAGTTAGATAAGTAACACCGTGGAGGACGGATGGGTCTTTACCCACTGTATGCCTGATCCACAGCCCGTAGGAGGAAAGTCTTGTAAGAAAACTATAAATACCCTCTACCTCCCAAGGTAGAGGGTTGGAGCTTCAATACCACTTTTCTTTGTTTCACCAAGTTCCCAATTCTCTCTCTACTTTCTCTCTCTAAAAACTTCACCCATACGCCTACTTTAAATATGTTTTAATGTGTATATGAAATCCAATATGTTACAATTATTAAGTCATAAAATCACTTATACTTGTTTTAGTGTTTTATGTGAAAACATAGGTGTGTTAGAAAACTATTGGCTCAAACCATTTACGTATTTTATTTGTTTCGTTAAAATGATTTTACGTTTGTTATCGACAAAACATTAGAAGATCGTAAAATATAAATAAACGTTTTTACGGCTTATTTGTATTGACAATCTCCCCTTTTTTGTTGATGACAAAACATAAAATTATTTTAAGAAAAACTAAAATTCGTAAAAGTTTGAATTTGTAGTTTTTACTTTCTTCTCCCCCTTTTTGTCAAAACAAAAAGAGCTTCGAAAATAAGCTAACACATTGTTTTTAAGAAAAACATGTGAAAAGAAAGAATAAAGAGCAAGTGATGGGAAGAGTTCTCGTCTTAACTCCCCCTTGACGAGTCCATCCCTTTGTGAGGGCGTCAAGTAAATAAAAACTAATAAGCTAATGCATTGCAACTATGTTTTCAAATGGTTTCGTCTTAGCGACGATAATGCCCCCCCTTGATAATTGCAACTTTCCAAGGGGACGTCATGAAATGTAATCCTAATATTGCAAATGATCTTGCAATGTAATGTTTTGACACAAAGCTCCCCGTAGCTTTAGAGTGTCAAAGTCTTCATGTGTAAATTGAACAACTACAAAACAAAGGTTAGAAAAAAAAAGTATACAATGCATAATTTCCTGCAAGTATGCCTCAAGTTAGTAGAAAACTAGTTTTCTGTTGCACGGATCCCACGGTTCCCTCCTTGTAGGGATCCGTCTAGGCAAATCTCAGGGATCCGTCTGTCTGATGACTAGTTTCAAAGAAATGGTGATATAACAAATATTGTTAACATCAAAGTGAGATATGTTTTATAAAATAATCATATACTCAGAAATATAGCAAGTATCATGTAATTTCATTTAATAAAACTAGAGATATGATATACATGGCTCTAAAAACTAAGAAAATGAACGATACATGATTTGGAATTACTAGACTTATCTAAGTAACGCTTGATACTAGGACACCACTAAAATCCTCTAGCTCAAGTTTGTTTAGGTTTAATCTCGTCGAAACGTTCGAGGAGGTGATAAAACATGAAACGTTGATCTTCCCGTACTTCATTTATCAAACTTTCAACATGTTGACAATGATAACAATCTTTGTCATGGCTAGGTAGTGGTGGTGGAAGAAATGAAATTGCTTGATGTGAAGGATCAAGTGAAGCGGGTTGGGGAGCCTCAAATGATGGAGGTATTGGTGGAGGCACATTTGAAGATGACTCGACCAAGAATGATGGTGGTGGTAGAGAGGTATCAACTTCCATGTAGTCGGGTGGTTTACTTTGATAACTTCTCATAATCCAAATAGGATTATTTGATGGTGACGGAGAAAAGGAAGCCAGAGCTTGTGTTGACTCAACACCTTGATTTTGTTTCATTATTCCTCCTAATGAGGAGAATGTTGCTGGTGGTGGAGGGTGAGATAGCCTAGGAGGCAAATCCTCTAGATTGTAGAGGTGTGGTGATGAGAGTGGAGTGGTGAATGAGAGGGCTCTAGGCACCAATGGTGATGGTTTAGTGGAAATGGGATTGTTAGGTTTAGGAGGTATGGTGGTGTTTGGCATATGTAGTTTTGTAGGAACTATCCTCTTAGGGATTGGTTTGATTGGTTGAGTTGGTGGAGGAGAAATCCTTGCATTTGTGGATTTGACCGGAGATGATTCGGTTGACGAAATTTCGTGTACAACACGAGCAATTTTCTTGGGTGGTCCTTTAGTGGATGAGTTACCAATTGGAGCTTTCCTCATGATGAGATGATTCAAGGAGGTTAGTAAAGGTTTCTAAGTGCTGAAAATGAGGATGAAGATGATGACTTTAGGAGTCCTAACAATGTGGTTTATAAAGCAAGGGATTTGGCAAGTGCATTCAAGACTTAAGTCACTTAGATTCCTTGGAATGTGATGATTAGCATGCACAAGAGTAAATTTCAAATTTGTACTGATCTAGGAACTTAATTAAGATGAGATGGAGTGTTCAAGTTAGCAAGATGAGCTTGAAAAGATTTTTTTAGCTAGAGTTGACATGAATCTGTCATACGGATCCCAGGGTTCCCTCCTATGAGCGATCCGTCTAGGCTAATCCTAGGGACCTGTCTCTCAGCAGCTAAGAAAAGATAACGATGATGTTTGTAAGGTCTAATGCCTATTTCTTCCTGAGTGTTTCAGTCCATCTAAGTGTCTTAAATGAAGAGGTACTTAAATACTTAAGGGTAATGAGTGATGTAGCTAATGATTGCTTTTTATGGAAGAAATTGGAACCTTTTTTAAGAGTACCAATGAGTGACCAAAGATGACACTAAAGATTTGAGAGTGTCAAATGGAGCTCAATGATCCTAGAAATCATATAGTAACTTAGGATAATGTCTTGGAGGATATCTTAAAGGCTTAAGATGGAAAAACTAGAATTTGATCAATTTTGACCAATTTTGAGGTGAGGATGATTATAATCAATTTTGAAAGATTTCCAAAGCTAGATGTTTTAACATGTGAGGGATCATGTGTGAGTATAATAGCGGAGGAGTAATGAGTTTTGGTGAGACGATAGATCTACAAGTGTTTCGAGTGTGATCTAAGTGAGTTATGCGTGAGTACGAAGAATTTACTCAACTTTGATAAGGACTCAATTTGCCTTAAGGCACTATGTCTAGCTTAGTGTGAAGTGATCTAAAGATATGTTTGAAATACAATGATTGCAATTGCATTTTCTGTTCGCCGGATCCCACGGTTCCCTAAGAGTAGGGATCCGTCTAGCACAAACTTCGGGATCCGTCTCTCTGCTAAGCAGAACCTTTACAAACGGTATGCAAGGGTTTTGACAATGCATCATATTTCAAAGTTAGTGTTTTTCTAAGAGGTTCTAACAATAATGTAGTAGAGATATCAAATGTAAGATATTTTATTTCATGAAAGAAATTGGGTTACATTGATAAAGCATGGATACTAAGGATTGATCCTATTTTGAAAGAAGGCTAAATTCCTTGAGCGTTTTCGCTAGATGGATCATCAAATGGTTGATGAGTGTTCGCCAATTCGGGAATGAAGAAAGTCTTTATAAGAGATGAGTTTAGAGGTTCCATCATCTTGTTCACAAGTACGTACAACGGACTTTGAAATTGAGGATGGAAGTACATGATGTTATGATAAAGGCGTGTCAAGAACATTCCATAAGGGATTAGTTTATTCTTGGAGCCTTGAAGATTTACAATTCGCCTTTCGAAGAAATAGGCGAGATTGTATGGTTTTTGTGTTAGCAAACAATACATTATGTGAGCACAACAAGCGGGAAGGATTTCTCGATTTCCCCTAAGACTCTAAACATTTTCACGTAGGATGAGTGCGAGAGCCTTGTACTCTTCTCGGATATCCCGTGTAAAGATAATGTTTAGATTGGAGTAATAGGGTCGAGGTTCGCATATTATACGAGTCAAATCTTCCGGGGAAGGTATGTGTGAACAATATGGACTATTTTCTTCATGAAAGTTGAAGAGAGAATCAAGAGACCAATCTTCAGTGAAGGCACATTGTCCATGATTTGGAATTCAGATGATGTGAGCAAATTGCCCAAGGGTTAGAACAAACTTTTGGTTTTTGATCCAAAACCAAAGAGATAGAGAGCGATCCTCGTTACGAATGAGTTCAACTTGACGGAAGAATTCCAATACAAACCTTGGACATATTTTCTCGTTAATTTCGAGAAGACATTCCAATCCTATGGTTCGGAATGAGGTGCTAATACCTTCTTCATATTGTAGAGGAGTGTCCACAATACGTCCTTCATGGAAGTGACGGGTTTCGAGATTATTGAACCCACGGACATGATTGCCAGATGTGTTGGGCTCAAGAGAGATGTTGGGAGTGTAAACGCTAGTGAGGGAAAAATCGAACTCATACTCATGTGACATAGTGAAACCTATAGAAAAGATGAGTTAATAGGATGTGACGTATTATGGGCAAAACAATGATTACCTAACGTTTTTAGTAGGTTTTTATTAACAATGATAATTAACTCACTTAATGTTTGACACTCTAGTGGAACATTTCTTTTAGAAAGAAAGCGGTTTTTATTTTGCATGAAAAACTGTTATCCAGGAGGACGGTTCCCTTTCACAAGGGATCCGGCTAGTATACCTATCGGGATCCGTGGATCTGTAGTAACAGAAACAGATTTTTGATAAAAACACAATTTTTTTTAGATCTTATAGTTTTATACCAAGATATGTGTATTAGCCTACATTTTCTTTTAGCATGCATTGATGGTTTCTAATGTATCACGAAAGAAAACGAAATATATAAATCAAAGAAACGATAAACACATTATGATAATAATAACCTAGATAAACTAGAATATTAGTAATATTTCATTTCAATGCTAAGAATGATACAAATGATTGGGTATATAACCCCAATGTAGATTAACAACACAAAATATATGTCTCCGTATGAGAACTTCATCATAGGGAACACAAGAGCTATGAGCGTTAAGGCGATGAGCATGAGGGCGATGTAACCATGTTGATGACGAACCTTCTTGGTTTTGGTTTCAGATGAGATGAAGAGGAAGATGAAGTTTTGAATGAGAGGTAATTTTTTGAAAGTGGAAGATTTGAAAAAGTGGGGATTTGATGGAGTGGACGACGGATGGGTTTTTAAGGGGAAGGAGGAATTTTTGAGATTTGTGTTTTGTTTTATTATTAGAAAGATATGATTTTTGGATTAAATGAAATAAAACACAAATTTTATAAACCTCGACTTTAGACGAAAAAGTAACACGTATGCGAGAAAGGCTTCCTAATGAAGCTACATGTAATACATGAATATGCACAAAAGATAATCATATAAATACCTATGTAAGCATCCTTATTTATCAAGCTAATGTTATTTAGAGATAAATGGAGAGTCATACCTCTAATGCACTTAGGAATGTCTTTACAAATGACACAACAAATGTCAGTAGACAATTCCGGCTCTTTTGTGTTAACGTTTAAGATACCTTCTTAGGGAAGGTATTATTGTTACCAAGCAATTCCTATGGCTTGGTGGTATGAGCTTTAACTATGCAACATGACAAAGAAGATTAGTGTAATTAAATAAAGAATAAAATAAAATAATGTTGTTATCTAATCAACATCCAAACAAAGAGTTTTTATGAACATGGTGTTTGTTTTTATGAAAGACCTTATTTGTAGTTTTCAATTAACCATGGATCGTATCAAGTTTTTAAAGTACAATATACTTCAAGAAACTTGGTAACGAAGCTCTGATGCCAATTTTGAAAAACTAGAAGGGGGGTTGAATAGTTTTACCAATTAAAACTCGTTTTAATATTTAGATCGACTTATGTCAATCTATTTGGATGTGTGTTGGATGTTTATAAACAAGCATATAGAAATATAAATATGTAATGAAAAGATAAAGAGTAAGAAGCACAAAACCACAACGCTAGCAATTATAGTGGTTCGGCTACAAGGACACATTCCTTGCCCTACTCCACTCCCCGAGTCACCTACTCGAGAGTTCGTAATCACTACACAACACCGACTCCATATGGTGGAGAAACCTTCACAACGTTGCCTACACTTTATCTGGTACAAGGCTAGATATCGGGTCCTTTTCACCAAGGAGAACCAACCCTATCACAACGTCGCCTACCTTTTATCCGGTACTAGGCTAGATACCAAGTTCCATTACAATGGAGGAACTACTACCCAACACTACACCAACACCTAACCCCAAAGGAGATCTACTCCTTATAATAACATCAACAAGGATAACAATATCCTTTGATCCAATACTAATCTATCTTGTACATCGAATCACACCATATCGAATGTACACCTTAGGCACCTTTCACTAATGCCTTTGACTCGATCTTCAAGACACCCTTCACTAATGTCTTGTGACTTGACTTCTAGACACCCTTCACTAATGCCTCTAGTCTTGACTTCTAAGCACACTTCACTAGTTCTTTCAATAAGGACGATCGACACCCTTCACTAATATCTTCGTCTAGAAAGATGTCTTCAACACTACACTTCTTATGAGAAAGAAGAAAACTATCAACAAGAGCACCTCAATAGTCTTGATGATAACGAAGCATGGCAACTCATGGACTTGAGCTTGCTTGACTTCAAAAGGTGGTGATCTCGCCTTTAAGAGGAACCTAGAGGATCACACAAAAACAAAACTACATACATATATCACTTGGATCTGGGGTTAGAGAGTTTTAAACTCAAAGAGAAATATGTGAGAAAGGGGTGAGGAACAATGAAGAAATGACTCACTATTTATAGAGAGAAAACATCTTCTGTTCCACGGATCCCACGGATCCCTCACTTGAGGGATCCGTCCAGTGTAATACTGGGGATCCGTGGGACGCTCTTTTTTGCCCATGGGTTTTGGGTCATGGGTCATGGGTTATGGATCATGATATCAAAGTAGATACAATGTATTTCCAAGATGCAATGCATCTAGTCCATGGTTCATGGATTAAAACTATGGGCCATGGATCAAAAACCATGTATGACTTAGACATGATGTCATGCCATGTGTTATGGGTCAAGCTCCATGGGTATGGGTCAAGCTCCATGGGTTATGGGTTGTACCCAACTATATTCATTGTATTTGGTCAATGGGTTAAATGCTTAAGCTTCTTCCCATTTATATTACCCATTATAATACATATTAGTTGTGTTGTTGTACATATATATTATTAAGTCATAAAATCACTTATACTTGTTTAAGTGTTTTATGTGAAAACGTAGGTGTGTTAGAAAACTATTGGCTCAAACCATTTACGTATTTTATTTGTTTCGTTTAAATGATTTTACGTTTGTTATCGACAAAACATTAGAAGATCGTAAAATATAAATAAACGTTTTTACGGCTTGTTTGTATTAACAAAATCACCTTAGATAACATCATCTCTTGGTTATAGGGAATCATCATGTGTTTCATTTTTGCCCTACAAATGAAAACTACACAAACATAATTTATCAAACAGTTGGTGTGCATAAAAACACACATATAACATAAACTACAAATTATTATGATTTAAAACTAATAATTCAAAACCATAAAACTTTTAAATTATTATTAAAAACCCTAAAGTAATAGCATACAAATCACTGGCAGATGAATATAACCCAAAAAATTTCTTGAATGTGGTTGAATCATTATGGCATAGGAGAAATATGGAACTGATATGAATTGATATGAACTGATATTAATGTTTTGATTTTGAAACGCCTTTTTTGGGTCTTTTGAAATTGATATAAATTAATATCGGAGCTAGTTATTGAGATTAATTAGTTACCAAAAATCAGAGCATTGAATGATTTAGTAGCATTTTTTAAACGTGTTGAAGAAATTATAGAAAGAAAGTGGTTTAGGAGAATGAATAGAGGTGTTGTACTGCATTAAGTATATATTAATTGGTCGTTTGACATAGTTTCAACCGATCAAATTATAAGAGCATGGGGTATGGTAACTAGTAATTGCATGTTAACCCTTAACATTGTGGCGTTAAGGCATGTTAACAATACCGCGTCCCAAGTTAAAGGGGTGTTAACATGGGCATGTTAGGCCCCTAACGCCATGTTAAAGTGATTTTTTTCCTGCCTCTAAATGAAGGGTTGTTTTTGTAAATTGTTAGTGAGTTAAGATTTAACTTGAGTGAGCTATGATAAAAGGTATTTTTTTATTAAGTTAAGGTGAAATGTTAAAACTGATGTGACGCTGATGTTAAATGATGTTAAACCTTAACCTAGGTTACCATACCCTACGCTCTAATACTCTTTCAGTTTCACTGCCGGACATGGCCCTTCAATGTGTAGATAACGTAGCATCTGAGTCATCATTGAGATATAATTATTTTTGGTGACGTATATATTTCTATAAAGTGGAGATGTGTATATGTGTATGTTTCTATAAATTCAGTTTTGTATGTACCAACTAAAATAATTCTAACTTCCGCTAATATCATTTCTAAATCAAAGTGAATTTTTTAATAGCTAAATATCTCTATCTATATTTAGAGAGTTTAACTTTAAAAAGAATAAAAATACTGTTCAGAAAATGAAAGAAAAAACTAGCAGAAAGGTCAAGGTCGCAATTTTATTGACTTGATTTTAATTTTAAGTAATAGGTTTGAACGACTACGTCAAATACAAACATTAATTATTTCAAATAGTGACAAGTTGTATCTAAGTTATAACGTAATATAAGAGTTGAAGCAATTGAAAGGTTTCATGGCTATTTCTAAGATGATGCTTATTACAGGTGGTTGTATAGTTGTATGAAGTAGTTCTATCCGATCAATTTATATGATAGTTACGTATCAAGTTTTATCGTCATTGTTAGTTGTAGTATGTATTAGTTAGCCCGTTATAGTTTCTTTGGGCTAAGGCCTGTGTTTGTATTGTTAGGGTTAATACCTTATATATTGTTCATTCGTTTGAGGGAATAAGACACGAAACATTACACTCTCCTAAATTGGACGTGAAGAATGCATTTTTGCATGGGGATTTATCTGAGATCGTATATGCATCAGCCTTCGGTTTCGGGATCCCGGCATCCGGATTATGTTTGTTTATTGCAAATAGTTTTCTATACTGCCTCAAACAGCCCTCGCTTGGTTTTACCGCTTTTGCTACTTACACCGCACCATTGGATTTGCCGCTAGTCGTTGTGATTCTTCTTTGTTTATCTATAGACAGGGTGATGATACTGCTTTTCTGTTACTTTATGTGGATGATATTGTACTCACTGCTTCTTCAGACAACTTATTACAGCGGATTATTACTTCGTTACATCAGGAGTTCTCTATATGACGATTTGGGTGCTCTTAATTATTTTTTGGGTATTTCGTTACACGTGATTCGATGGGTTGTTTTTTGTCACAACGTAAGTATGCTATGGCGATTTTGGAGCTGCTCATATGACTGATCAGAACGTGTCTGGACTCGTTGATTCCGAGTCCAAAATAGGTGTTGATGGTGCTTCGTTATCGATCCAACTTTATATCGAGTCTTAGGCTCTACCTCTACAAGATCTTACTTTACTTCGACCGATATTACATATGCCAGGCAAATGTGTATGTCTTTATATGCATGATCCGCGTGAGCCTCACTTCTCTCAAGGCCAAAGCGGATTTTAAGGTATGTTCGAGGTACCTTGGATTTTGGTTTCATTGTTTGCTTCTTCTACTACTTCGCTGGTGGCTTATTCCCGTCTGATGCGGATTGGGCATGCCCTACTACTCTACGATCTACTTGCTACCGCGGTGTTTCTTGGCAACAACTTACTTTCTTGGTCCTCTAGCCAGCCACGCCGCTTTCGCCGTCGGTGAAAATGGTGTATCTGGTGTTGCCATGCCGCTGTCAAACATGTTGGTTGCGAACTTCATCGCGTGAGCTACATACCCTTTGTCTTCCGCTACGATTGTTTATTGTGATAACGTGAAAAGTCGTTTATCTATCTTCTAATCCAATTGCATCACGACTAAGCATATTGAGATAGACATACATTTTGTTCGCGGATTTGGTTGTCACGTCGTTCGAGTTCTTCATGTGCCCTCTCGGTTTCAAGATGTCTGATATCTTCACCAAAGGTTTACCTTCAGCGTTGTTTAATGAGTGCGTTTCGCAGGTTTGAGTGTCCGGTGTTCTCCGCCAAACTCGGGGAGTGTTAGTTGTAGTATGTATTAGTTAGCCCGTTATAGTTTCTTTGGGCTAAGGCCTGTGTTTGTATTGTTAGGGTTAATACCTTATATATTGTTCATTCGTTTGAGGGAATAAGACACGAAACATTACACTCTCCTACAGTCATCAATTATGATATAAAGGAGAGAACCAAAGGCACCTTGCTCAGCGGTATGTGAGTAGTTTATTAACTTAAAAGTTATGGTTTTAAATTTCGTTGGAGACAAGTGAGATAAAATTTATGAGATATATGGTGTAGATTGTAAATAATTGTTGTTCTAAAAAATAAAAAATAAAAAAGATATGGAGAAGAGATCATAACATATACAACAAAATCTGTATACAAATTGATAAATCTCATGCATTCATATTTATTGAAAAAGAGAGAAATTTATTTGACATTTTTAATAAAAATGCAACCGCACCCATTTTTGTTAATTTAAATATCTCATTAACCGTTAATTATTAGATAAACAAACTATATTGTTGTGCCGAACGTTTTATTATTATCTTTCAATAGACGGACACTTACATATATTTTCGACAAATTATTATTTTTTGTTTTTTACGTATTTTTCGGTATTTAGATTTACATGACAAATCATGTGTGATTCAACACTAATGTATATGTTCGAACACTAAAAACTTGTACTAAAAATGGTATAAGTATGTATGTATAAATGAAAGATTTTCCTTATATTTTGCCATAAAAAACAAACATTCATAGCTTTGTGACCATATATCACATGTTGTATTTGAATTATAGATTCTACAAGTTCATTTATTAAACTTTTATAATCACATGTGAAAAAATATAGTGTATACAATTAAAAATATAATGTCATATATAATGTGAAACTCCTAAACTACACTAATCTACAATATTAAAATGGGGTTGATTTTAATTTATAAGTAATGGGTTCGAAGTTTGAACGACTATGTCAAACACAAACACTAAGATGTCATATAGCGAGTAAGTTGTTCATGCATGTAACCCATTGGACATTTATTATTTCGAATAATAACAAGTTGTTTATGACGTATTATAATAGTTGAAGTAGTTGGAGGGTTTCATGGCTATTTCTAAGATGATGCTTACTATAGGTGATTGTATGAAATAGTTCAATCCGATGAATTTATATGATAGTTTCGTATCAAGTTTTATCGTGATCTATTATTATATAAAGGAGAGAATCAAATGCCTCTTGGCTCACCACTATGTCAGTAACACATCAACCTGAAGGTTGTCGGTTCAAGTATTGTTGGAGACAAGTGAGATAGAATTTGTGAGATATGTGGTGTAGGTTGAGAACACTTGTCGTCCTAAATAAATAAATAAATAAATAATTGTGGAGAAGAAATGATGTTATATACAAAATATTTTGTATATAAATAGATAAATCTCAGCGTGATTCATAATTCTTGAAAAAAAGAGAAATTTATTAATTTTTTTATTAAAAATACGATTGCGCCCTTTTTTTTAATTCAAATATCTCATGAACTGTTGATCATTACATAAACAAATTATACCGTCGCGCCAAACATTTTATTATGTTTTGATAGACGGACACTTTTATATACTTTCGACGATTTGTTGTTTTTTACATATTTTTTAAGTATTTAGTTTCATGTGACATATCACATGTGATTAAACACTAATGTGTATGTTCGAACACTAAAATTTTGTACTAAAAATGGCATAAGTATTTGTGTATAAATCCAAGACTTTCCTTGTTTTTTGCAATAGAAATAAACATTCATGGCTTTGCGATCATATATCACATATTGTATTTGAATTATAGATTCTAGAAGTTCATTTATTAAACTTTTATAATTATATGCGAAAATATACAATGTTTATAATTCAAAGTATAATGTGTTATATAATGTGAAACTTCTAAACTGCACTAATCTACAATATTAAAACGGGGTTAATTTGAATTTTAAGTAATGGGTTTGAACGACTATGTCAACCACAAACACTAAGATGTCATATAGCGCGTAAGTTGTTCATGTCATGTAGCCCATTGGACATTCATTATTTCGAGTAATAACAAGTTGTTTATGACGTATTATAATAGTTGAAGTAGTTGAAGACTTGAAGGGTTTCATGGCTATTTCTAAGATGATGCTTAATTTGTAGTCAACATTCAATCGTGTAGTTAAGATATATCTTAAGTTGTGTATATAGTTGCTATTATATATTTATATATATACTAAATGGCAGGGAGGAAAACAGTACCAAGCAAGCTCATTTAATGCAATCTTTCCCAACTTGGCAGAAACAGTTCTTGAGGTTTAAGTTGCGCTGCAAAATTAGTCCTTTAGCATTAAATGCAAATTTTCCCAACTTGGCGTAAATAGTCCCCCTGTTTTTAAGTAGCGCAGCAAAATTAGCCTCCTTAGCATTAATTGCAAACTTTCCCAACTTGACGTAAATAGTCCCCGATATTTAAGTGGCTATTTGCAAAATAAGTCCTACAACATTAATTGCTATCTCATAAAGCAATCCGGCAAAAATAGTCCTAAGGTTTAAGCGACGTTGCAAAGTAAGTCCTGTAGACTTAATTGCTAACTATAGCAACTTGGCAAAATTAGACCCTAAGGTTTAAGTGTCGCTCAAAGCAGTTTAAGTCTAATCTCACTCAAGATCGCTACGGCTCCCCACACTCGTATATACTAATTACAAGGGAAGAAACAGTAACCACCAAACATTAAATGCAATGTTTCTCAAATTGGCAAAAATACCTCGAGGTTTAAGTGGAAAATGCTAAAATTAGTCCAAGATCATTAATTGCTAACTTTCACAACTTGGCAAAAATGTCCGAGGTTCAAGTGTCGTTGCAAAGCAAGTCCTTTAATTAATTATCTTTGAAAACTTGGCAAAATGTACCATTTTGAGGTTTAAGTGTCGTTGCAAAGTAAGTCCTTTAGCATTAATTGCTATCTGTTGCAATTTGGCAAAAATAGTCCCTAAGGTTTAAGTGTCGTTACAAAGTAAGTCCTTTGTAGCGCCAAAATAGTCCCTAAGGTTTTAATTGTATTTGCAAAGCTCTGGCCCAAACAAATTTTCCTGCCATTCATCGGCCCAAATTCACGCCTATTAAAAGCAATCCGTACCAAGAACGCTACGAAGTTTTCTCAATTGCTTATACCGAAAAGGAAGTCAACTACAGAGGATTTTGAATCATTCCAATAAAGTTGCCTTAATTAATTAAAGAGTAAATTGCAAAAATCATCCATGTGGTTTGTGTATTTTCACAATAATTATACATATCTTAAACCTTTAGCATTAAACATACTCAAGTCCACAAATCTTTGGCACTAATCATCCTTGAGCACTAACGTCATTAGTTTTACCCGTTAAGTGTTAAATAATATTTGCCCGTTAGTCCCTCCGCTAATAATTTTGGCACCGTTAGTCCCTCCGTTAATATTTTTTTCACCGTTAATTCTCATTTTACGTTTTTAGTCCCATGTTTTGTCCATATTCGACTGGCCCCGCTTTTACTTTCATCCGCTTGTTATCCGTTTTTTATATGTATTCGGCCGTTTTTTTACGTTTTCGTCTGTTTTTTTTACGTTTTTGTCCGTTTTACTCGCTTTTATCCGTTTTTATATGTTTCGGCCCTTTTTAGTCGTTTTCGTCCGTTTTTATATGTATTCGATCCGGGCGCTTTTTACGCTTCGTCCGCAAGTAAAAGCGACGCAATTTAATACGATAAAACGGAAGAAAACAGATAAAAATCGGACGAAACATATAAAAACGGACGAAAACGGGTAAAACGGACAAAACGTAATAAAACAGTATCGAAACGAACAACGATCGGAACGAAAAAATGCATAAAACGTAAAAAATGGACGAAAACGTAAAAGAACGAGAACGTAACAAAGGGACGAAAACGTAAAAAAACGGACGAAAACGTAAAAAATGGACAAAAACGTAAAAACACGGAAAAAAACGTATATAAACGGACGAAAGCGCAAAAATGGACGACAACGTAAACGAAATAATAAAAAGCGGACGAAAAATTTAAAAACGGACGAAAACCAGTAAAAACAAACAAAAACGTAAAAAAGACATACGAAAATGTAAAAAAACAGACGAAAACGTAAAAAAAACGGACGAGAACGTAACAAACGTAAAAAACCGGACGAATACATATAAAAACCGGACGAAACGGATAAAAATCGTACGAAAACGGATAAAAAGCGGACGGAACATATAAAACGGATAAAAGCAAGTAAAACGGGCAAAAACGTTAAAAAAACGGACGAAAAAGTAAAAAAACGAACGAGAACCTAAAAAAGCGGACGAATACATATAAAAAACGGACAAAAACGGATAAAAAGCGGACGAAACATATAAAAACGGACGAAAAAACGGTAAAACCGAACAAAAACGTAAAAAACGAACGGAAACGTAAAATGAGGACTAACGGTGCAAAAAAATATTAATGGAGGGACTAACGGGAAAATATTATTTAACACTTAACGGGTAAAACTAACGACGTTAGTGCTCAAGGATGATTAATGCCAAAGGTTTGTGAAGTTGAGGATGTTTAATGCTAAAGATTTGAGATAGGGATGATTCTTGTGAAAATGCACAAAACATAAGGATGATTTTTGCAGTTTACTCTTAATTAAAATTACAATGCATTAATTTATCAAATCGTTCCAATAAAGTTGCCTTAAGATTATGATAGTCAAACTTTCATGCAAGGTTTGATTCTTGCAATATAATTTCCAAACGCCACTTCTTTTCAAATTTTTTTCATTTTCAAGTTTGACTATTTTCAATTTTTTACTTTCAAGATTGATCATTTTTCCTTTATAATTAGTTAAAATTAAGATAAAAAAGAGTTTTTTAAGCGCATTTAATTTTTCCCTAATATGTCTTTTCATGTCATCTTACCACGTGGACTTTTTTATGCAAAATTTTGAAACCTTATTGGTAGTTGTTAAACGCATTTTTTTAAAAGTCAATTAAGCAAGTTATTATTAGATTAATAAATTGGGTTAATATACAAAAAAATTACTAAACTTTCAAAAAAATTTGTCCTAAGTCACTAATGTTTATCTTCTGTCATCTAAGTTAGTATACTTTACGTAACCGGTTATCTTGGATACCAATAGTAGCGAGTACGGTTGTTACGGTTAAGGTATACACACCGAAGTTGTGTACAGTTATCTAAGTCTACTAAACACGAAAATTTGTCCTAAGTCACTAATGAAAATTTTGTCCTAAGTCACGAGTTGTGCACATGTTACTGAACCTTTAAAATTATACGTTTTATACAATTTTATACACCTTTTATCACGTTTTATTCATTTTCATTCGCTTTTATAATCGCTTTTGTTTGTTTTTACGTTTTTGTCGGTTTTTATCGTTTATGCTGTTGCGAGTCCCATTTGTCCATTTACGCGTTTTATGTTATCTCGTTTATACGTTGTCCGTTTTATATGGTTTTATACATTATTTACGTTGTTTTTATCCGTTTTTATTCGTTTTCATCGTTTTATATCGCGGCCGTTTTTCTTACGCTTTCGCCTATTTTCTTATAAGCTCATATATGCGACGTTCGGCAAACCAATGAAACATAGAAAAAATGGGAAAACATAAGAAATGATCAAAACGATAAAACGTATATAACGTACGATAACAAAAACGGATGAAAACGAATAAAAACTAGTATGAAAACTAAAAAACGTATAAAAAATGTACAAAACCATATAAAAACGGACAAAAACGTATAAAACGGATGAAAACATAAAACGATAAAACGGACGTAAAAATGGGACAAAAACGGACGAAAACATATAAAAACGGACATAAAAAATGGGACAAAAACGGACGAAAACGTATAAAAACGGACAAAAACGTAAAAAAAACAAACAAAAACGTATAAAAACGAATAAAATGAATTAAAACATATAAAAGGTGTATAAAATCGTATAAAACGTAAAATTTTAAAGGTTCAGGAACATGTGCCACAAATCTGACTTAGGACAAAATTTTCATTAGTGACTTAGGACAAATTTTTAGCAAAGTTTAGTACCTTATATGACAGGAATGAAACATTAGTGACTTAAGACAAATTTTTCACAAAGTTTAGTGACTTGTTTGTATAGGTTTAGTAATGTATGTGCCACAACCGGTTACCAATCCTTCGGGTGACTAGGGTGACACTTATAAAAAGGTTTAGTAACATATGTGAAAAACCCGTGAAGTATAGTGACCTAGATGACAGAATACAAACATTAGTGACTTAGGACAAATTTTTTTGAAAGTTTAGTAACATTTTTGTATATTAACCCTTAATAAATTATGTAATGTTTGACAAACAATGAATAGTATGACAGTAATTTTGGACATGATTACAAATCCTGTGTGCTAATTTTGTAATAGTATTCAAACAAATCAATAGAATTATTTTTAACGTGAGCTATATAAGAGCACTCGGTATCGTTACCAATAACATGCCATTTGCTCATTTTCAAACCAATAACATAACAAACATCTTACCATGCAACAAGCCAACCACAAGCTAAAAGAGAATTGAGTTGGTGGAGTGGCTCAATCCAAAGGAGAAAGAGGACAAACTTTTGTAATTTTTTAAATTTTTTTTAGTGTATTGTAAGTGAGGAGTATTTTTAGTAGGGTATTTTGTGGACCGAATAACATGTTATTGGTGTGTTATGAGGGAAGGTGTTTGAGTTATTGGTGAGTTATTGAGAGGTGTATGATACGACGATGAGGTGGCATACCAATAACGTGTTGGTATCCACGATACCTTGTGCTCTAATGCGAGATTTCACTGGTACAAAAAACTCGATTCTCTTCCTCTTCTTTATGCAAGAATTAAATAAATAAATAAAAGAAAAGCCTCACTTAATTCAACAGGACCACTTTGTTTTCTTCAATCTCCATTCAAATTCGTCAAGAATAGGTCTGACTATGTCGTCAATAGGTTTGATCACCTTTGATAATTAATTGTTTTCAGGACTTAAATAAACCCGTATATTTGATTTATGAATCTTTTTGTGAAGAATGTGTCATAGCTCTCATAGGTAATATTGTAAGGATTCATATAATTGGTTCTTTAAGCTGCGTGAAACACCTAACTTCTTGAATCGCAAGAAGATAATAAGGTTTAGAGATATGACATTCCTTTAGATATTGTAGTTATAGCTTCCTATAAAAATATTACGTAGTATCATTTAGAGGTTTATTTTCTTACCAGTTGAAAAATAATATGTAAGACAAGGTGGTTCAGACATTTTTGTTTGTTGGAAGCATTTCCGTTTGCTACATGGCAACAAGATTTTCTAGCGGCAGATAGTTATGGTGATAAAACCTCACAAATACAAAGAAAAATGTGGTGTATAAATAAGTGCTCAAGCGAATCAGCTCAACTCATCAACAACTGAATCAAACATGCATTCGCGATGATATAACAATAACAAGTAGATATAAAAAGAAAATTATAATATTTACTGATGCAACTTTATGTTCTCTTTGGTTTTGTCTACACATATGGCAATTTTATGTTCTCTTTAGTTTTTTGTCTATTTTTTTTATTACTACACATATGTTCGTTAGTATGAAGTTTATTTTTTTCTACCGTGTATACGTATCTATCTCAACGTCTAATTGCATAATATAAAGGCATGATATATATGTTTCCCTCTTTGTTATTGTTATGTTTTCTCTTTCTTATGAATTACAAGTTTAGCTTAGCCTTTGAGAATGGTAATAAGAAAGACTATATGTGTATCGAATAGTTTTTTAGTCACATTTGCATGTGAAGAGTCATTTGGAGACTTGGAGTAAGTTGGTTTTTTATATAAATGATTGGGTTTTAGTTATATACAATATTTACTTACCTTTGCATTAAATATATTTGTTTGATTGGGAGGGCGTTTCCTATAATATGATATTATTCGATTCTTTAAAGGAAAATGTTTACATAGAGTTGATGTTTGAGATTATTGCAAACTATGGGTTTGTTAAAGTTTTGAGCATAGATAGAAGGTGAAATTGGCTTTGTAATGGTTAATAGTTAGCAACTTAAAATCCATTTTTAACTTTTATAAATAAAACCAACAAATGTTAAAAGGAGTATTAGCTAGAGACATTGTGCAGATAACGGAAGAAAAAGTAATTGAGATTGAATATGTTTTCCCACATTAACAGTATAATAATTCCACATTAGTGATTGAGTAAATGTAAGTTAATTGTATAACCTTTCATTCTTCTAAAGGCAAAAATTACACCTTTAATGGATACAATTAAAAATAGTAAAGTAGCTTCCGGTGTCCATATCTTATTCCTATGACGATCAACAGAAGCGAGAGACGAATTTTTGAGAAAGTGGGTTTATATTTGCCACTACCTATTTTCATAGATAGCCAACTATATGGTGTATATGTGTCCCGCATTAAGAGTAGAAAAAGTTGCAGATGGTTATTTGAGAAGAAGTTAACGACCTCACGAACAGATAACCAAACTTACCCAGCTTCTTACACACAAATTACTAATATTATAATCAATATTATTTATTTATAGACATTTTTTAAATCGAATATGCATGGTTAGCAATTATGTCATGTATGTAATTAGTTATTAAAAATCAACTAAAAAGATGTAGACATCAACATGCCTTTAATTTTTTCAATAAAAAAAGTTTATCAAAATTAGAAATTACAATAAGTGCTTATGCAACTAGATGTTCTCTTTAGATTATTTGACTATTTGTTCCATTAGGCACATGTTCCATTTTTATGAACTTTTTATATCCACTTGCATATATTAACGCGTTTTTTTTCTAACGACCAATTGCGTTATACACAAGTCATTATTTATGTTTTTGGCCTCTCTTTAAAATACCCGTGAAAGCTAGTGAGTTATACAGATGAGTACATAGAGTATTTATGGCTTTCCCTCATTTTAGAATTGGAAAAAATGGTGCTAATACGATGTGGGAGTCTGACCCTAATCCGGGTCTTCAAAATTTTCAATACACATTGCACACCACATCGCGTGCAATATGTTAAAGGCACGTGCAATCGAGTCAGGTTGAGTCGCAATCGTCCATATTTTCCTTTTGGTATATCTTAAAATAATTGTTCATCTTCTATTTTTAGTAAACAAAAGGTACTTTTGTGAAGGAATATTATATTTGTGTGGTTACAAATTGTAATGTCTCCACTTTTATTAAACTTTGTGTTTTTATCTTCTAACAATAATTTTTAGGCGGAAAGAGTGACTTGAGACCGACTATTATTTTTCTACTTGGGATCGGCACGCTTTCATATGAAAGCTTGAGTTTTGCTTGAAAAACTCGATTTAAATTTAATGAAACATTATTTTAAACAACACAAATTTAATTACTCCGCATAAAATAAGATTAGAACTATGCTCGAGTTAAATTTGAAAAACTTAATACATCCATAATTAAGATTAGCGTGTTCACATATAAGTCATTTATCATACATAGTATATATAAGAACATATATATCACTTAACAACTCGAAAAGCTCGATAATTATTCTTATAAGCTCAGACCCGGCTACTCACGAACCAGCCATTCATATTTCATAGCTTTCGATTTCGTACAATAGTATCACACTTGATACCTTTGATCTAAATTCACAATCATTTCTTTCTTTCCAGATATGATACCCAATAACCCATGTAACAATTTGCCATAACTTATCAGATGATACGATAAACGGGTAAAGCATCCCCACCCCAATGCCGAAAGATCTCATTAGCAGAGTAAAACATTCATTGGACCCATTTTCCACTGACCAAATAATTTGTCCGAAACATGTGATGCCATATTGCCATATGGAAGGGGGTGCAACGGTGTAGAGCCAATGGTTAAATTTGAGTCAAGTTGGTTAAATGTTTTTAATGAGATGGGTTCAGCTGAGTTTTGTTAAATAATATAGATGGGCCTAGATGGGTTTAGTTAGGTTTTATTAAAATAATTAAATAGGTCTAGATGGGTCTACTATTGTAACCACATGGGTCTATTATTAAGATAAAGTCATTGATGCTTTATGTACTAACCAAACTGATCCATTTTTTCTACGTTTTATAAGTTTTTGTACATTTGTTACATTTTCATCCGTTTTATACGGTGTTAATACAAATAAGCCGTAAAAACGTTTATTTATATTTTACGATCTTCTAATGTTTTGTCGATAACAAAAGTAAAATCATTTTAACGAAACAAATAGAGTACGTAAATAGTTTGAGTTAATAGTTTTCTAACACACTTACGCTTTCACATAAAACACTAAAACAAGTATAAGTGATTTTATGATTTAGATACATATGTACAAAAACTAGTGTTTACATATTGGGTTAAACATATACTTAAACTAAGTATACTAAAATGGGTAAAAACTAAGTGTATACTAAATGGGTAAAATACTAGCAAATGGTTTTGACCCACAACCCATGGTTTTATATATACCACTTAACCAAGTTCATTGTATCTAGAAAGAAAACCATGGATTAACCCATAACCCATGACCCATAACCAAAAATACCCATGGGCAAAGAGGAGCGGACCACGGATCCCTAGCTTTGTGCTAGCCGGATCCCTTATGGTAGGGATCCGTGGGATCCGGGGAACAGTAGGATTTTTCCTCTATAAATAGTGAGCCATTTCTTCATTTTTTCTCACCCCCTTTCAATATACTTTCTCCCCTGAGTTAAATCTCACTAACCTTAGATCCAAGAGATCTATGTTTGTAGTTTTGGTTTTGTGATCTTTTAGGTTCCTCTTAAAGGCAAGATCACCACCTTTGAAGTCGAGCAAGCTCAAGTCCATGAGTTGCCATGCTTCCTCATCATCAAAGCTACTGAAGTCTTCTTGTTGATGATTCCCTTCTTTCTTCAAAGAAATGTAGTGTTGAAGACATTAGTGAAAGATGTCTTAAGAGTCAAGACGAAGATATTAGTGAAGGGTATCTATTGTCTATAGTATAAAGCACTTGTGGTAGGTGCTTGGAAGTCAAGACTAAGAAGCATTAGTGAAAGGTGCTTAGAAGTCAAGACAAAGAAGCATTAGTGAAAGGTGCTTAGAAGAGAAGACACAAGACATTAGTGAAAGGTGTCTTGTAGATCTAGTCAAAGGCATTAGTGAAAGGTGCCTTAGATGTACATTCGATATGGTGTGTTTCGATGTACAAGATAGACTAGTTTTAGATCCAAGGATATTGATATCCTTGATGATGTTGTAAAGGAGTAGATCTCCTTTGGGATTAGTCGTTGGTGTAGTGTGGTAGTAGTTCCTCCATTGCAATGGAACTAGGTGCTTAGCCTAGTACCTAATAAAGGGTAGGCGACGTTGTGAAGGTGTAGTTCACCTAAGGTGTGAAAGAACTAGGTACTTAGCCTAGTACCTAATAAAGGGTAGGCGACGTTGTGAAGGTGTAGTTCACCTAAGGTGTGAAAGAACTCGGTGGTTAGCCTAGCACCGTATAAAGGGTAGGCGACGTTGTGTTAGGTGTGGTTCGCCTTGGTGTGAAAGAACTCGGTATTTAGCTTTGTACCGGAAAAAGATTAAGCGACTTTGTGAAGGCTTCTCCGCCATAAGGAGATTGGTGTAGTGATTACGAACTCTCGAGTAGGTGACTCGGGGAGTGGAGTAGGGCAAGGAAGGTGACCTTGTAGCCGAACCACTATAAATACTTGCGTTGTGGTTTTGTGCTTCTTACTCTAATCTTTTCATTACTTATCTTTACATGCTTGTTTATCAACATCCAACACACACATCCAAATAGATTGACATAAGTCGATCTAAATATTTAAAAGGAAGTTTTAATTGGTAAAAATATTCAACCCCCCCCCTTCTAGTTTTCCACATACGGTTTTATATGTTTTCGTCCATTTTCATACGTTTTTGTCCGTTTTTATACGTTTTCGTTCATTTTATACATTTTCGTCTGTTTTTAGATTTTTTCGTCCATTTTTCTTACGTTTTCATCTATTTTTATCTGTTTTTCTTACGTTTTCATCCGTTTTTATCTGTTTTTATATGTTTTCGTCTATTTGTATACGTTTTCATCCGTTTTTGTTCGTTTTTATACGTTTTCGTCCGTGTAAATACATTTCATCCGTTTTCAACCGTTTTTATACGTTTTCATTCGTTTTTATATGTTCTTGTCCGTTTTATACGTTTTCGTCCGCTTTTATACGGTTTACACGTTTTTATCCGTTTTCACCCATTTTATACGCTTTCAATCGTTTTTATATGTTTTCTTCCGTTTTCATCCGTTTGCGTCCGTTTTTATATGTTCTATTACGTTTTATCTGTTTTTATACGTTTTCATCCGTATTTGTACATTTCTATACTTATGAAAACGGATAATAATGTATGAAAACGTAAAAAAATGTACAAATTGTATAAAAACGCATAAAACGTATAAAAAGGTACTAAAATGTATAAAATGTACAAAAACGTACAAAACCGTATAAGAACGTACAAAAACAGATAAAAGCGTATGAAAACGCAAGACCAGAGGGAGAGGATCCATTAAAAAAAGTTTAAGGACTATATCCGTTAAACCCAACAAACCACATGGACCATTTATGAAATTAACTCTTATTATTATATGTTTCATCTCAGTATTTACGATTCTTTAAAGTTAGATTAACATTGTAACTAATTTAAGTATGTGTGATGTACTTATGTACGTTTCTTGATACACTTTATGGGTCAAATTCTTCATATTTTACGTATTTTTATGTTTACTTGATAACGATGGAAAATCCTTGAATCTCCAAGGGGATCCCCGATCCCTATTGGGGATGGGGATTGGGATGTAAAACTATTCCCCGGTGAGGATGGGGACAAGGATGGGTATGGGAGTAGGAAACGAGGACAGGGATAAGAAACATGATCCTTGAAATTCCCCGCCCCGTTGCCATCCCTACTATCAGCCTTTGCGCGTTCCCCCTTCATAATTTCAAACACGAGAAAGAGGTCGATGTTGGAAAGCCGGAGTTCTAAGAAATAGTTGTTGTACTATTCTTATTATTCAGATGATCTATATGCCACACAAATACAGATAGCATGGAGTCGCGGGATGTTAGCCTGAGAATAACGTCGGCACTGTGAAAACGAAATCAAAAAGTTTATATCTATTTTAGAGGATGTTTCTTTTTTTTTTAGCTAAAGGACCGTATGGGTCCTACATCTATATAAGTCACTTAATGGGGAAGGGTTAATATTTTTTGCATTGAGGATATAAACCAACTAACGAAAATATTGGGTCACACTTAAAATACACACACACACACACACACACACACACATATATATATATATATATATATATATATATATATATATATATATATATATATATATATATATATATATATATATTATATATAAGAGGAGGCATGCCACATATAATGCCACTTGACATCCCATAATGCCATGTCATTATTCCATGTCATTATTGAATTTATGTGGCATTTTTTAATGACATGTGGCATTTTTTTAAAATTTATGTACAATTTTAATTTTTTTTAATTTTAAAATTCGGTTTATATTTGTCGATTTTAAATTTTAATTCGGTTTAATTAAAAAAAAACATATATTGGATTTGAACTTGGGTCATTCATAAGTTATCTAAACAACTTACCACTAGACTAAATTATTTTTTGATTTATATCTTCCAAATCAATACAAATAAGGTCATGCTAAAAAAAACTGCAGTTTGTAATTTAGGAATGTATATTTTGTGATAAAATTTGCATGTCAAAAACGATAAAGCTATCAAAATTCGGAATTATATAAAAAAACTCATATTTGCAAACTTATTAAGAAAGCCATATACGAATTTACAGCTAATACTTTAATATATCCCGAGTTTTTAGCACAATTTTATTCCCTTCCTATCTTGACACGGTAATTAAAATCCAAATTATTTAGTTATTTATTGTGTTGATCTAGACATGTTTTTAGAGGAGAACATCATAAACGCCATGGGTGAAACGGCACAAGAATCTTTCATGACTATTTTCAACGTAGGTATTCATTGAATGGTTTTAGTTATGAATGTTTCTTTAATTTATTTTGTTACTTCTGTGGAACATGTATTCATTGAGTGTGATCATGTGAAAGATGAAGATGATTCGATGGTATGAAACGTAAAGTCCCTTTTTCAGTAAAGGATTATATATGTTTTTCTTGGTTATTAAAACAATGATTAGAATTATATATACCACAGGTTTGAGCATGCACTTAGCTACAAGAAAAATCTGTGTTGATGAAAGTAAGTGTGAACCTTTCGGTGAAGTTTTTTTGTTAATATTTGTTTATATCGTTAAATTGTTATCATGTGCAAGCATATGTATTTAATTTCTCTTTGGATTATTAACACAAATCATGTATGCAAATTGGTCAATGGCCGTGAATTTCATATTCATCATCGTTTCCCATGTTTAAGATAATATGTATATTCATGCTTCTCGGGCGGGCTATTATTATATTGTTTTACCCTTATTACTCTCATTCATTCTGATAAGTCTTTGTTTTCTATTATTATTTTGATTCAATTTTGTCTTATAATGTTTAAACTGATTTGTGATTCAATGTTGTGTTATGCAATAGTTTTTGTTATACGACCTTTTTTATATGACGTATCACTTATAATTTCTTTAGATTGAATCAATGTCTGTAAAATCTTATATTAATTGATATGGATGATGGTAATCACATTATATGTTGTGCTTAACGAAAGAGTATTTGTTATATGTAATGTTTGTTTAGCACTTTATGACTAGCTGATATATGACAATATTTTGTATACAATGTGATTCAATGTTTTAGCAGTTACTATGATCCATGTACACATAATGCATATGATCTACGAACATAAATTATGCACAATATTTTGTATACAATATGGGTTGAGATGTTATAATGTTCTTAATTGTGTAGTTGCAGACAAACAAATTTTATTATCTTTGTGAATGTTTTGTAAACATCTGATAAGGTTTTAAAATGTACCTTTTTGAGGGGTCGTTTAAACCCTTATTTGATCACATTTGTATCCGTTATTACTTAATATTGTTCCTTTTCACTTTTTAGGTATCTTAAAGGAAAATTGCTGGAATGGCACTTATTCGGACGAAAAGGCGCGAATATACGAAGAAAATAGCCAAAGTCAAGAATCGAGACACTCAAAGCTGCTGGAGCTGAAGGGGACAGCGTCAGGCACAAACAGTGACGCCGTCGGACAACTTTTGTGACGGCTCAGTAGCCAAATTTCTCATTTACAAGTGACGGTGTCAAGCTTTAAAAGAGTAGGTCGTCGCAACTCAAACGACCTAGATTTGATCCAGACGACGTCAGAGGATGAAGAGGACGGCGTCACAAGCTTAAGGTGACGTCGTCGCAAGACTAACGTGGCCAAGACGAAACCCTAATGACGGCGACCCGACGGCGTCACAAATCATAAGGTGACGCCATCGCATGTGTAATCTTATATATAGAATCTGAATTTTTTAGTTTTCAGAGTGTAGTCTTGTGGAGTAAAAACCTAAAACGTACCAAGGCTGTCTTGTACAGTATTTTAGGGTTCCATACCCTATCTTACACCAAGATAAGTGTTTTACTTCAATAATTCAATTATGTCTTCAATTACTTGTGTGTATGCTTGCATGTTCTCCATGTCCGGCTAATTTACTTGTGTGTTTGCTTAGGGAATATGAAACTTAATTATTGAATATTGATTGGTTGTCTCTTATCTTAATTGTTAATAATCTAGTATTGCGATAGGTCATTCGTTGTGTAGTTAAAGCTTGATTAATCTTTGTGAACCTTAGTGTTAGGAATTGGAAATTCTATGGTGAAGCATCGGTTACCCCAAGTATAATCTAGCTTAAGTTAGCTCGTAGACATATCGTTTATTATGTTAGTTGTTAGTCAGTTATTAGCATAGTTTAGTCTAGTGCAACACCGTGGAGGAAGGACGGGTCTTTACCCATTGTATGCCTGATCCACAGCCCGTCGAAGGGCGTTGTAGTTTTGTATAAATAGCCCTCTCCCCACAAGGGAGAGGGTTGGATGTTCATTTGGAATCTAACCTTCCATGAGTTTCTCTTACTAGAATATCCCACTTTCTCTCTCTAAAACCATATGATTATACGCCCATATTTGTGATTGCTTGTGTGTTTGTGAAATCCAATATATGTTACAAATGGTATCAAGAGCCATGGTTTGATCATCTCTCTTACATATCCTTGGATTTCTAGTGGTTTTAGATGGTTTTTGAGTTTGAGAAAGTTTAGTGGTTTTTGCATCATTTGGATCATTTCTTTTGTTAAAGTTTGAATTTTGTGTGTACTTTTGTGTTTAGAATCATTGTAAGTGCTTGGGTTTTGATTTGGAAAGCTTGAATCACTGTGGTTGGGCTTGTTTTGGATTGAAAAGTGTGTTTTTGAAGTTTTTCTTGCTAGCGACTTGACTCTCGTTGTGCTTTTCTTCGTAACGACTTGCTTCAGTAATTGTTAGCGAGTTGTAGTGTTAATTGTTAACGACTTGAGCCTAGCGACTTGTCTATTGAGACAAGCCGACAAACAGCACAAGTTAGTGGATTCTCCACTACGGCTAGCGACTTGGTTAGGTTAGCGACTTGCTTTCAATTTTGTTAGCGACTTATACTTTGTATTCTCAGCAATTTGGTGTTAGCGACTTTGATCTTAGCGAGTTGTTCTTTAGCAACTTGATTGTGTCTAGCGACTTGGTACTTAGCGACTTGATTTCATAATTCTTAGTGACTTGGTGCTTAGTGACTTGTCTTCATAATTCCTAGCGACTTGGTGTTATGGTTCTTTGCGAGTTGTTTTGTTAGCGACTTGTCTTTATAGCAATTTGGTGAATTGATGCAAGTTACTCATATCTAATATCCACCAACACAATGTCTTACATCACTGACCCTTTAATCTCCAAATTGCTTGAACTTTATGATACCTCACAGAACAATGATACTGGTTGCTATTCTGAATGCTCTACTTTGACTGATTTAGCAATTTATGATCAAAACACTTCACAATCTGAGTCAAAATCTAATGAGTCACACTTGGTATTGACAAATGATGCAAGGAAAATGGAATGCAACATTGAGTCCTTTCAACTACCTCATCAGCACCTCACACATCTGTTATCCACAACTAGGCATCGAACATGCAGTGCTTTCTTTCGTCAGGACTTATCCACATTGACAAGAACTGTGTTGCTGAACTTAGAACAACTGAAGCTTCAAATTACCAAAAAGAAGGTATTAATGAATGACTCGAATGCTGCACGTCAAGTAATCTACAACCAATTTCAGTCATTTATCAATTGGAAATATTCCGCAGACTTTGATCAACATGTGACTGGAATTTCATTCAAGAAACATACTGGAATGGAAATTCATGAGTACATCAACACATTTATTCAACTTATGGATAATGTGGAAATGTACATTAGGGAAGTTGCTCAAGAGAATGTTCAGTTGAATGTGTTGAATGAGTGTCAGATAAAATCAAGTGAAAGTTGTGCTAAATCGGGTAATGGATCAGTTGAAAGAACGGATGATGCTGAATGCAGTATATCAGATACAATAAAGGATGATGAAACCAACTGTACTGAATACAAAGGATCAGAGTCAGAAAAGCTTGAATTAGATTGCATTTCAGTATCTCCTGGTATGCATGAGGAGAATACTGATGCCATCCCAGCAAATGATCCGGAGTTATGTGATGAGGTACCCTTAACTGATCAACATAATGAGGTACCCTTAACTGATCAACATAATGCATCCACTAATGTGCCTGATGATTTTTATCCTAACTCTGATCACGATATTGATAAATGTTTCTTGATTAAGCCTGAATCTAAAATCTTCAAAACAAATGACGAACTTTCAAATTGCATGGTTGAAAAAGGGGTTTATGATGAACTTTCAAACAAATACTCAATTCTTGAAAAACATTGCATTTCCTTGGAAATTGAAATACAACAAAGAGAAAAAGTTTTCTTACTACAAACACCAGCATAAATCCGGAATTCCCATAATTTCGTGAATTTTTTGAAATTAACCACTTAAAAACCCTGATTCAGGACAAAGATTCAACAATATGCGATCTAAAATTAGAACTCTCAGATCTGCATAAGAAATGTAATATTGGGATGAAAAATCCTAACCATGAAGAGAGTGATACACTTAAATCTAGGAATGATGAATTGGCTCAGTGTGTGTCCAACCTATTGAGGGAAAATGAGTCCTTAAGAAAGAACTTATTAGAGAACAATTCCAAGTTGATAGATCAAACTAATTCCTTCTTGGCTGACATTGATGCCCTCAAAGCCCAAATTCAGGATAAGAGCTTCACTATTGTTGCCTTAAAAAATGAGCTTAGGAAATCTATTGGAAATAGGGTGAACACTAAGTTTGCAAAACCATCAACCTTGGGAAAGCCAACTGTTCAGAACAACTCAAAACATACTGTAGTTAGGCAGCCCAATGCTTTTAGAACTGAAAGATTTAAACCATCGAAATCTAAGCTTGCCTCCCAAGTTGATGCGAATACTGTTTTGACAAAACCAGTCACTTCATTATTTCATTCCGATATGATGAATAACAAACCCCAGGTTAATGTTCAAAGTTCTAAGATCAGGAATACTAGGGGTCCATCTAGTTCTTATAAGAAGCATCAAATGGCTGATCAATCCCCTAAGAAACCAACTAATTACAAAAGGACCAATGTTTAAAAGAGGGAAGTGCCTACATCCAAATCTACTAGCAGTTGTTTCAAATGGATTCCCACTGGCAGATTATTTAAGTTTACAGGATCCAAACTGACTTACATACCTAGATCTTGCCTTAAGTGGATGCCCACAGGAAAACTCTTCAAGAATATTGAACCTAAAGGGATCTCTATTAATGACACGCCTAGATCAAACTGTGCAACATCCAATAGTGAGATTACTCATGTCACTAACCCATCTATTTGCAATACTACATGTGCTTCTAGTGCAATGTGTCCTCAGTCTTTTTCAGGTACAATGCTCAATTCAATCATGAACATCATGACCTGGTTTCCATCTGAATTGAAGATTGCTCACTCAGGAATGGTAGCTTGCCAGAATTGACGTACCCCGTACTTTGACTCCTATTCATCTTGAATCAGGACTTGCTCTTATAAATCTGTGTACAAACTAGTTTTAATAAAAAAAAATTATTTAATTCAAATCATTTTTTTTTAAATTCAAATATCAAAATCATTTTTTTTAAATTCATAATTTAATTGTTTCCCACTATCTGATAAAAGATATATCTCCTGTTATCGATAACATCTACGGTCTTAGAAATGTCATTCAATAATGACACGGGATCATAGATGAAGTTCGAACAAAAGATATACTCTTGTTTTTTAACGGGTGGGTTGAATTCAATCAATGTTTATTGGTGACATTGATTGAGGGGGAGAATTTTACAAGTTATCTCGTTTATCTCTGTTTCACTCTGCACCATTGTTGGATATGTATTGTGTTCAGATGCATGTCTCTGTCTTGTCATGTTTCGTGGTGTCCTCTATGTTGATTGCTTATCTGTTTCATGGTGTCCTCTGTGTTAGTTTGCTTATCTATGTTATGTCAATTTTGGTACTTCTCATATTATTTAACATGTGATTAAATACTGTATTTGCAAGCAATCTAATATGTTCATGGACTGGTAGTGTCAACAATACATAATATGATAGATAGCGACTTGCCTTTATCTGGGTTAGCAACTTAAGACGTAGCGCCTTGCTATTCATCTTAGGTAGCGACTTGACAAGTGCAGGGACTGAATATGTAATCGTTGCATACTTGAAAAAGCCTTCATCACCCACTAGCGACTTGTCACTTTCTCATTATTTTCAAAAACTTAAAAAGAATTTTTCTTTCTTTCTCTCTCTCGTGTACAATTCATCCTAGCGACTTAACTGTGGTATGTTTAGTATCAATCATTCTCAGTTTTTCAAACATAAGATTTAGATGCTATCCTAACTCTGTTCCCTTTACAGATTCCCATCGTGCAATTGATCGTCATCACTTGATCCCCTCACTTAGGTTTGTAAATGGATTCGCTTTAATGGGATCATTTGATTGATATTTGATGGATGTGTTGGCGTTATTGGATAGATTTGCGCATAATATTGTAGTTGTGATTGAATGTATTGCGATAGGGTATTGTGTATTTGTTTGTGTTTGTGGTTGATTAAAACTGTTCTATGTAGCGATTTGATTGAGTTACTGTAATGGTGATAGATGATTGATTGGATTGTGGTGTTTTACGCATGGTTTGTTAAGTTTCTTGATAGCGACTTACCAGTGTTCTTCGTAGCGAGTTGTTAGATACAACTTGTTCTTGGTAGCAACTTACCAATGTTCTTCGTAGCGAGTTGGTTAGTTAATTGATGTGTAGCGACTTGGCCTTATTACTTTTGATAGCGACTTGTCTTTACAAGTTAGCAACTTAGTGATTTATTAACGTAGCGACTTGGTCTTGTTTCTATTGGAGACTCTTGTTTTGACAAGGTAGCGACTTGCTGGTTCAATTTTCAAGTAGCGACTTGTTTTATTAAATTATTTAAGGCGACTTGCTATTATAATCTCATGCTAGCGACTTGATTCAGGATTTCCTGTAGTGATTTGTATTGACAAATTGCTCTTAGTGACTTGCTATAACATTAATGTTTAAGCAATTTGTATCTGGTTTCTCTTGTAGCAACTTGATGTGACAACTTGTCTTAGCAACCTGTTATAACATTTCAATAATAGCATCTTGTCTCATGAAATTATTTCATAGCAACTTTGTTTTTAACTAATTTGATTCTAAAACAACTTGTCTCTCGATAACTTTCACAAAAGGAGTTGTTATGTTTGAAAATGTACTAATGCTACTTAATCTATTTTCTAAGCATTTCAATCTGTTTATGGGAACTCTGTCAAATTTTCTAATTGTTGTGTCTTTGTCATGAGGCTGTATTCAATATTTTTTAACTAACCACATCTAAACTAACATGCTCTCAATCATTGTTGTTGTATGTGTGTATCATTAGATCTTCAATGGCAAACACAACCTCATCTGAGAACCCTGCTACCTCTACTCCACCCACTGCTCTCACAGGCAATGAAATTCTTCCAGTAGACAAATGGGTAGAGATTGGGAAAAGTAACTGTTATGTGGACATGGAAAGGATTCAACAAAATCCAATCTTCAAAGTGGCAATTGATATTCTTAAAAACACTAATTTCTTCAGTGCCATGACCAAGCAATGCACTATCCCTTCCATTTACCTACAACAATTTTGGAACACCCTCACATGGAACAAGATCTCCGCCACTTATTCCTGCATGCTTGATGATAAGGAATTTGAAATCACATCTGACATTCTCAGCAAGGCCCTAGGAATCACACCCTGTGACCCCACCATACGATCTGAACCTCCACCCAGTGCGGAAGAGCTAATAGTCTTTCTGATTGGTTTGGGTTATCAAGTTGGCATATCAAGGGCTTCAGATATTATCACTGGACACATGTATCAACCCTGAAGAGCCATTACTACCATTCTTAACTTATGTTTATCTGGCAAAACCTCAGGGTTCGATAACGTAAGGATACCTATTCTGCAAATCCTATGGGGTCTCGTCAATGGGGTGAACATTAATGTCTCGGAACGTATTGGGGAAGAATTCTCGTTGTCAATGAACACATTTATCACCGATAGAACAAACTTTCAGAATAAAGCTCAAGGAAGAAAGAAAGTACACAAACTTGTGATTCCTAGCATCAGATTCTCGAAGCTTGTTATCCAGTACTTGCAACAGACTCATAACTTCAATCCCAGGAGTGAATCAATCCTCTATAATGCTAAGGATGAATTTGTTCTGGGTAATCTCAAATACATTGCGAGAGGTGTCAATAAGGAAATCTTTGGATTGCCCATTCCTGATATTCTTCTAATAGAAGATATTAAGAAGACTGATCACTTCAAATTATACAAGAAAAGGGCATCCAGATCCATTGTTGAGGACTCTCCCATTCCATCCCAACACAAAGCTACAAAGCCCACTTCCAGTACAAAGTCCTCATATGATGCCCTTCCCAAGAAGAGACGTGACAAAGCACATCCTACTGACACTTCTTCAAAGAAGCAGAAAAAGAGAAAGAATGATGCAGAAAAGGAAATTGTTGGGCGAACTGAGACTCCAAAGGGTGACAGTCAATTGGTTGATGAAGACGAGGCTAATTTGCAGCAAGGAATTCAACAAAGCCTGGAAAGCCTGAACATGAGACCACCAGTTGAAGGTTTCGTGTTAAGAGAACTTGAACCAGAGCCACGCCAAACAACTCCAATCACACAAGACAAAGGAAAATGGATTGTTGGTGTAGATGCCGAACAAGCTGCTCATATGCTTCTGACCTTCTCCTCTTCACCATCAAGAACTACCACTCAATATGAGCTGAAGAAAAGAAGTGTTGAATCATCTTCAGCTCAAGAACAATCTGGATTGGAAAAGGAGGTTTCCAAAGAACAAGAAGAAACTCTTGCATCAAGTGACACCCAATCTGATCAAAATGATGATGAAGAGTTGCAGAAATACTTACAGGACAACCTTGAGTCGAGATCTGATGAAACCAGGCATATGGAGGAACCTAACATGTCTACTGATTCACTATCCTCATTGATGAATCTTGATACAGACTTCTCTTTCGGTGATCAGTTTATAAATGACAAACCCACAGACACTGAGACTCTTAAGCAAGGTAATGAGAAAGAGGAAGTAGAGTCCATGTTTACCGTCGACATACAGCAAGACACTTCAACCATCCCTCCTATGTCAGCACTGTCTCATACAACCGTACTTCCACCACCCAAACCCGCTAATGATCCATCAAATGTTGTGACCATCAGTGAAACCATCACTCCTCCTGCCTCACCACCTCCTGCATCACCTCCTCCTGTCAAAATGATTGAGCAATTGCTCGAAGAGGCTATGTCATGTATTGCAACTATTGAGAAGCATTTTCCTATCGCTGTCAACAATCTTGATAGTCGTGTCAAAAAGCTGGAGAATATTAACCTCAACGAGATTGTAACAAAGGCAATAGAAGCTGATATTAAAGATGCGGTTGAATGGGCAATGAAGGCTCCATTACTTCAGCGATTCAAAGACTTGCCTATCTCTGACATGAGATCAGATCTCTCAGAAAGAATGTATGAAGCAGGAGAGCATCTTTAGAATACGCATAAGAAATTATACGAAGCACTCGAGGAGTTGATGAGGCTTGATAATTATCAGCAATTTGTAGAGGATGTACATGAAAGGGAAGATAAGAAGAAAAGAAAGACTGTTCCGATGAAATCAAAGGATACGTCTGGAGGACCCAAGCTACCACCACCTCCTTCACCTCCAACTGGAGGAGCTGGAACTTTTGGAGCTGGTGGATCGTCTAATACAACCTTTACACCTCCACCACAACCACCATCATCACCACCAAAACCTTCCAATCAATCTAGTCCATCCGGAGATCAGGGAACTTACAAGAAATCTGCAGCTTAGACCACGGTTGATTCAAGGTTCACACCCACATTCTCTTCTATTCCTGAAGATCAAGTGCTTCACGAAGAATCGTATGTCATGGCAGAGTCAGAATCCGATGACGATGATGCATCCACCAAACATATCTCCATGCCATCTGAAGATGATTGGGTTGATGCGTACGTGTCAGGTGAACACTCTAATATCTCTAGAGTTACACCTTCGAAAGACACAATTCAAAGTTGGCTTGCCGAAGAGAGACCTCAATCTCCAGAACCTTCATGGTCCATCCCAGAGTCTGACACGATGATCCTTGACAACAACTGGGCTTCAACAATTTCTACCAACTATGAAACCCCAGATGAAGACTCTCTGCTTTATTTCACTGGAGATATGGGTAGCTTTATTAAGTGGTTTTGTGAACAGAAGTGAATCTCGTCCATCACTCCAAAGGATCTTGAAGGACCAGCTTTTGAAATTGTCAAGGTTTTTCACTCAGATGCCAATCAGCTCCAATACCAGATGGAAGAATGCCATAAGATGTTGAGTGATCAAGTCAGTGAGCAGATCAGTCATTTCAATGTAAACAAGCCTCTTCCTCTCGGTGGTGAACCTGGACAAATGACCATTCAGTCTGAATTCTTCTTCAACCATGACCTGGACTATCTATGTGCTCGTTGTACTGAAAGAAGACCAGCTTTATCGATTTCAAAGATGAAAGCTGCTACCTACCCTGATCAGGGTCTTGAATAGATGGTTCTGGATCAATTTTGGGCAGATAAAGAACAAGTGTATGACATTGCTGCCTCATATGGTATTTCTCATTGGTGGTTCAAGAAGAAGAAATTCTACATTGATAGACATAATGCCAAAAAAGAGTCGCAGAGCTGTTCGATCCAAGCTGCGAATTCTAAGTGTTGTCGGTGTAGAGATCTTCCCAATCCATGGCTATGATTATCTTAAGAAGATCGTTCTTCGAAGAGCAGACCAGAAAGATCATGTTATAGAAGAAAACGACTTCAAACATCTGCTGCCAAATGACTTTGAAGATCTCTATCTTTTGAACCTTCAAGGACATCTTGACCATCTACCTGTCCGTGAGAAGAAGGCTCTCTCTGCTGCTATCAACCTTTGGATCAGGGGGTTAGTCATTCGAAAAAGGGTTGAGGATTTTCAGCTAGGAATGGAAAGCTACAAGACTCGGGTCAACCTTACAAGACCGCAATGGGAAGCCTCAGGACATGAATTTCGTCATGACTATAGAGTTCTTGACACCCCTAGAGCCATCCTCTTCCACGACAGATACGGGACTCGCATGCTAATGAGACTGTGCGAGCTCTACAAATTCAGTGATGGTACTCTCAAGATGGTCGAAGAAGAATTGAACTCTAGAGTGAAAGAAATCAAAGTTGATCTGAAGCCGTGGAACAAAACAAAATTCTGGTCTGATGAGGACTTGAAGAGGTGTGAAGATTTCATTGCTGCGATCGGGCGAAGACTTAAGACTCGAAAGATCTTCCGCAGCCTTGAAAGTTTTGTTGGTGGTAGACTTCGTGAAGGTAATTACAAACTGCTTCAAAGAACTGAATGAAGACATCTTCAGGAAGTAGTTTCTGTTTTGTACTTTTGATGTGTAAAATGTGGTGTATGTACTATGAACAACTATAATGTGTGTAATAGTGTTAGGTTATGTATTGTGGTTTCCTTTTTTATCTAAAAAGGGAACTTCAGTATTGTCCACTTCAGATCATATAAAATCGGACACATTTTTCTCCAACAAATGTTTTGTTTCATACATATTTAAATCACTTGAGATCCAAAATCTCAAAGGATTTGAAATTTTTGATCGGGGGAGAAAATGTGATATAAATATGAAAGATGATAAAAGATGACCATTTTTGTCTCAAAGTGCATACTGCTCTCTAATATGTGCTAAACTCTTTTCGAATCTCGAAGCATATATTAAGGGGGAGCATTTCAAAATTAATACAAATAATCAAGGTACAAAGATTTCCAGGTTTTAACATAAGGTACCTTGATTGTGTGTTAAACGGTTTCTAAATATTTGGTAATTGTGGTTGCATTTCAAAAGATCTCTTTCCTCTATGTGATAAAATGATTTCAAATATCCTATGCACATACTGAGGGGGAGAATTTACCAAGAAAATCAAATGGCTTTTTCTACGGAAATTGTGATCAAGAATTTATTTCAAAAGAACTCTTGCCTCCATGTGCTAAACAATTTATAAAATCATATGCACATGTTGAGGGGGAGCATTTCTAAAAGATCTAAACAATTAAGGTACAAAATGCTTTGATATTATATCACAAGTACCTTGATTGGTTTTCCAAATGATTTTTCAATTGGTTTCGAGAAGGAAAGAACTATACCAAAATACCGACCAATTTACTTTATGCATGGTGTTATAAGGATGGTTAGGTTAGGTATTCGTTCCCACGATCTCGCTAGGGCCGGAGGGATCTACCCAGGGACTATCCACTAGATAGTGTAGAGCTCTTAGGTATGATGAAAAAAGGAGAAAAATGAGAAATGGGAAGAGTGCTGACTGAGATAGAGCTAGAACTGGAATAAACCCAACAAGGTTCTAGTTATGAAGTCTCGGTAAGCACTGAAGGGGTTGAAGAATGAAAAAGAAATTAATGTGAAAAGGGTGAAAACAAATAGCCCTCCAATAATTCAACCTTAGGGCAGAAACCAGGTTCAATTCATATGCTATTGGTTGTTACTAAGGTAACACTGGTATTGAAGACAAGACATCATGGACCCAGTGACGCACTACACTAAAACTTCCCAAGCTACTCAAGTTCCTCTTAAAAGGGCTTGTTTCATTCTCACGGGGAACCTACATAATCTATCGACTTTCTCTTAGAGATTGTTGATATTGAATAAGGAGACCCTCTCCCTAGTCTCCGGCATAGGAACCAAATATGCACAATTGAGTCTAAAGCTACGAGATCATCAAATAAATCTCATTAGGACACTGTCTATGAAGACTCTCTGTTTCACACAATGTGGAAACAGAGATTATATCTTATGAGTCCTACGCATTATCCTTGTGGTATTGCCAGAACATCTGAGTGATATGCTAACATATTCACAATGAAGATGGAAAGCCTTCTGGAGCCAACATCAAACAAGCTCCTGGTGGGTGGCATATGAGATCTATCCAATAGATCAACCATGTGACAACTGAACAGAAACAATGGGCCGATTCAATCTTTTGAATCAATCCTGGTTCAGGTTATGGATTGACAGATACCTTTAAAAAAAACATTCGTTGTACTTAAAAACTCTTTTCTTTAGCACATCGACTGTGTTCGAATATTTCAAAATAAAAGGTGTTTATGATTGAAAATTGATTTTTCATTAAAACCTTCGTTGTATTGCAAAAACAATTTCTGTTGAGCGGTACACGATTGTTTTTCAAATCTCTTTTCATCAATCAGTGAATCTCAATTCGCTGGTTCACTCACTCCGTGTTGTCTTCTTTGAGACGTTCCAATTTGAGAACAGGTAGAGCAGCTGCGAAACCCTGTCAAGGAAATTCTTCAGAATTATACCTGATCACAGGCAATACTTGTACTGATCAACGGGGAACCGTGGGCCGTGTACCTCAATTCAACGAAAGTGATCAAAGACACTTTCGTGCGCTTTATTGCTAACTGTTGTATGCAGGTACGCCCGACGTTTGCAGCTGATCAGAATGAAGCGGTCAATCCATAGCCGCATGCTCACACAACACATTCATTTCTAAAGAAATCATGATTAATGCATCAATGACTCTGATATTTTCACTCTATACTTCTGCTACGCTGCTGCAAATATCATGAATCAACTAAAGCTTCCGCTACTCTGATAAGAAGAAATCATGATCCAGAATGTGAGCATGTCGGTCCAAATGTCACAAAATCATATGCTGGCAACACAACAATGGGTGATGCTGAGATTAACTGTGGCTGATGATCTCTATTAAAGCTCAAAGGTCATCAATGTGGATTAGCTCTATAACCTCCACAAAATATACATTGTAGTTGGACAATGATGAAATCACCACGGAAGCACAAAGTTAGAATATTTTGATGATTTGATATCTACGAGCTCAAGATTAAAGATAAAATAGAATGCTAGGATTCACAATGTAAATCATGGGGTGACCTCCCTTAGGGGGAGATTGTTAGGAATTGGAAATTCTATGGTGAAGCATCGGTCACCCCAAGTATAATCTAGCTTAAGTTAGCTCGTAGACATATCGTTTATTATGTTAGTTGTTAGTCAGTTATTAGCATAGTTTAGTCTAGTGCAACACCGTGGAGGAAGGACGGGTCTTTACCCATTGTATACCTGATCCACAAGGGAGAGGGTTGGATGTTCATTTGGAATCTAACCTTCCATGAGTTTCTCTTACTAGAATATCCCACTTTCTCTCTCTAAAACCATATGATTATACGCCCATATTTGTGATTGCTTGTGTGTTTGTGAAATCCAATATATGTTACACTTAGCTTATAGTACCTAGAGTCATTGTAGGCTAAACCATCCGAAGAGTACCTTAGAGTTAAAGTTTATAAATCCTAGAGATTTTGTAGTCATTAACCTTTGGTAGTTTCAAAGAGTTAGGGATAAACGCATACCCTACGACCTTAGACACACAACGCGATTAAGAATAAGGACGTGACAATTCAACCACCAATAGGAGATAATTAAGGAGTAATAAAACCTAAGTAAACACATCTTTAAATCATTATACGAGCACACAATAATTAGACATAGACTACATACACCTTAGATTAGATAATTAGACGAATAGAGTAATCGGTAGAAATACCAACCCCCAAATCCAAACCCCGAGATTCGTACCTTTTCATTTTCTAAAAAACATAAAAAGATAAAAAATAATCTTCCTCAACCCCAACCTTAGCGTAGTAACTTCTCACTAGCATTCCTATTCCCCTAGAGAACGATATCAATTCCCATGGCTTACCCTAATACTACACTACAACGATTAGGTTCACTGCCTAGGGTGTTTAAAAACTTGCTCGACGAAAAGGAAGTTCCTTTGACCCCGAACGCGCTGCGTAAGCGTATCAAGTTTTTGGCGCCGATGCCGGGGAATAGAATAGCTAATTAGGAGTCCACCTCGTTTAGGTTTCTTTGCTTGATTCCTATCAAGTAAAAAATTTTCCAATTTTTAGCTTCCTCGTAGTCTATCCCCCTTCTTCATGACCTTTGTTCGTAACCCCATCACTTTTCATCATGGAAGGTGATAACCAACCACCATTCATCAACCTACCACCAAATGACCCGCCAAAAGCCCGTACTCTTGGTGAATACTCGAGACCAAGCCACCTAGGCTATAGGAACACCATTGAGCTTCCCGACCAAGCCCAAACTACGGCCCTGCGATCCGACACCATCCGGTTGGTGCAAAACGGATGTGCATTCCATGGACTTCGTTCCGAAGATCCTAATCAGCATCTTAAGGATTTCCTTAAAATTGTCGATTCCATCGACCCTGATGCTACTACTCGAGAGCACGCGTCTCGTCTCTTCCAATTCTCTCTACGGGACCAAGCTAGTAATTGGCTTGAGCGACTTCCCGCCGGCTCCATCTCAAGTTGGGATGATCTCACCTCTCGCTTCCTTGCTCAATTTTTCCCACCGGGGAGAACCACTAAGCTTAGGAATGATATCTTGATGTTCCACCAACGTCAAGGTGAATCTCTCTACGAAGCATGGACCCGATTCAAGGACTTACTCCACAAAGTCCCTCATCACGGCATTGATCTTTGGCTCCGAGTCCAACTCTTCTATGATCATGTCAACTTCCCCACCAAGCGATCCATTGACCAAGCGGCCGGTGGAAAACTTAGTGATCTCACCGTGGAAGAATCATGGGGTATAATAGAGGACCTTCCTCTCTATGACAACGAAAGTTGGAATGACCCCTGTGAGTTGCCCAAAACTGTTAAGGCAATCTCCTTGCCTCCCATTGACTCACAATCTTCCGACCGTAGGATGCTCGAGCTTGAAGATCAAGTTAAATTCCTAATGAGCTCCTACGAAAATCCTAAGTCTTCACGCCAAGTGAACAAAGTTTCTTCCTCGTGTGAGCCATGTAGTAACATGCGCACTTGCACAAGATTCCCCGAACAAGCTTTTGTTGACTACGCATCCTCGCGTACTAATGGAACGGGAGGAAGATTCCCTACAACACCCGGACCTAGGACTTTTAATGACGCCCGAGAAGCATGGAAGGGCAAGCCTGACTTTTATTGGGGACAAACCAAAGAATTCACTTCCAATGATTTCTCATGGCCCCCATCTCATGGCCCTAACCAACAAAACATAGAAGGGATGTTGCAAAACCTAGTCGCATCCCAAGAAGCTCAAATAGTTAAGCTCTCGGACCATTTTAACCAACAACAAGCTGAGATGGATAGGAAGATAGATAACCTCTTGAAAGCTATGACCAATAGTGATAGGAAGGTTAATGCTATCTTAACTCCCGAACCTTCCGGTGTAGAGATTAAGGACCCAAGTAAGTTAGCTAAGCACGTTCAATTCGTCAATACCATCACCTTAGTGAAACCTAATAGAACAAATGACGAAGCGAACCATGAAACAAAACTTGAGGTTAATGAAACAACCAAGGAAGTAGATGAAGTAGACCATGACTATTTCAATAAGTTTCCTATGGAAGAAGAACTCTCTCGCCACCCTCACTTAGTACGTGACCTCCGTCACATGTATGTTAGGAGAAGCCCTAGGATCAAGTTTGGGAACCCTTGGAATCTTAACATACCATATTGCATAGGATACCTTTTCGTGGCAAAGGCCTACATTGACCGCAAGTCCCCAATAAACATAATGACTAGCACCTACTATAATTGGGTAATGAAGAAGCCTATCCCAACTAGGAAAGATCCCGATAATCCTAGGGTTAGTTGCAATTTTCTTGGTAGAGTTAAGGGATTGCCCGTATATGTAGGTAGTTTCATGTTTCCTACAGATTTCATAATAGTGGATGACATTAGTACGGCCATAGATCCTAGCTTATCCCACGTTATTCTAGGGAAGCCTTTCATAGAAAGCTCCGGGATGACTTATGATCCCTCATTAGGAATAGTGCGATTCAAGGATGAGACCGATGATGTAGCTTACCAAATGCCGTTTAAGATTGAGAAGTTTTCATCACTCTCCAATGATGAAAAGGAACTTAAACTATCGGTCTACTATAGGAATGAGGAGGATAAGGAGAAAGGAGTAGATTATGTTATGGCCAAGATTTTCGGTTTCTATAAGGATTGCTTGAACTTAGGACTGGAATATAGAACCGATTGGGGAGAGGACGACCTCTTAGAAAGGTGCATCATAGGGCACTTTTACAACATGGAATCCCCCAATAGAGACCGTCATGAGGAAGAAGGTGATGGTAATGAAGTCACGTAGGGGCACGACTTCGAGTCTAGCTACAAGACTCATAAATAAAGAAAAGCGCTTCGTGAGAGGCAACCCATGCTTAATTGTTTGCTTGTTTGTGTCATATATCTATTAGTGCTTGTTTATTCTCATGTTTAAATTTGTAAAAATGCTTTATTTTGTCTTTACTCTCGTCTTAATTACATATAAAGGTATTTTACATAAGGGATAAGTGTAGGGAGGATTACACACGTTTTCAAAAGAAACGTAAACATGAGAATTACAGTTAATTAAAATATATATATATGTGTGTTTGTTCAAGTCAAATGCTTGTATCAAGTCATAATGGATGTTTTGCAGGAAATTTTTCCAGATTCTAAAGATGTAAATTTTCCAGAATTATTTTCAGAAAATCGCAGACCATTTTTGTCGAGGATAACATGGCGTCAGGATCGCAACCTGACGGCGTCAGGAAGGAGCAAAACAATGATTACTTTTTTCTCGTTTCTCGAGCGCTTATAATTTTTGGAATTTTCCAGGTCTTAATTTTCCAAAAATTCTGTAAACATCCAGTCCACAAGCATTATATCCTAGTTTAGTAGAGTCTTATATATATTATTACCGCCAATTTTGCGCGAAGGTTTCGTTTGTTTTCTTCAAGTGTGCAGGTTTAATTTACCAAGAAGAAGATACATAAGATGATAAGGAGCTTTTCATGCAAACGTTCTTCTTGAAGAAAGATGTAACCACCACTTTACACGGATCCTACCGAGCTAATCAGGGGAGTATTAGTTTCTTTCGTTTTTAATTACCTACCATTATCATAACTTTGATACTTTCGGGGAACATTGGGGACAATGTTCAGTTTAAGTGTAGGGAGGGAAAATAAAATGGGAACTTTGAAACTATGCTTATCCTTGATTATTTGCTTTGTCCAATTGCATTTGTGTAATAAACCATGAGAAAATGTCGGTTAGGGTAATTTTGGCACCAAATTTAAAATTTTTCATGACATATAGGAGTGGGCCATTAGTCTTAATAAAGCGTCTCATGGATAGGAAGTTATATGACTAGCACAAAAACCCTTTACCACTTAAATTCCACCCAAAATGTGAGGATCACCCTTAGATTAGTAGGAATTGAAGCATTCATCTTCAATGCTTAATGTGTGAACCGGTAGTATAATAGATTCTAGAACTTGTTTTCTGATGCATCCCGAGATCGCTAGTAAGACTACACTTATGTAGTTAGGAATAACTAAATGATAAGAGGCATTAGGATAACCCTTGTTTGATACCCGTAATATAATTACTTCTTCCACATCGGTTGAGTAATTCCCCCACACCCTTTGCGTTGTACTCATCTTTAGTACATGATACCCCTAGTTAACCCCTCAGAGCTTATCCTTTTCGCAGTTCTCGTGATGTTTCGGTTTTCCGAAATATCAATGAAGAGCATTGTTTACACCCCACCCCCAAATGTACACCCAAATCGCCTTAGCCTACCTTGTATGCACTCACTTTTAGTGCATTATTTTTATCACCCCAAACCCTTAGTTCAATTATCTAGTTGCTTGCATAAGTTGCTAAGCCGAGTCATATCCTTTGTACACAGTTTTGGGACGATTGGGACTCATGGGAAAAGTTAAATTTTGTGAGATGACTGGAAGGGAACGTTAAATTCAAATTCCCTTTATTTGCATAATAATGTACTCCAAGTGTTTTGATCTTTTCAATTCGGGTCAAATTAGTGTTAGAGTAATAAAAACTCAAGTGTAGGGATGTGCCTATAAATCCCTATTATTTTGATGTTATCGTAGAGGATGGTAGAGTAAAAGTGTATGAAATAAATAAATAAATAAAATAAAATCGAAAAAAAATAGAAAAAGAGAAAAAAAAATAGAGTATTAAAAAAAAAAAAAAAAAAAAAAAACGGGCTACCATCCTGCATCTATCTTTAAATTTATGTTTGTTTGTTTAAGTTTTCTAGAGTTTAGAGTGTCGAGTCTTGGCTTAGCAACGCCATTCTTTGCATGCTTGTAACATAAAGATTTTTGACTTGCCACCACTAAATAGCCTATCCCACCAAACCCTTTGTTTCCCTACCGTAAGCCTATCATTACAACCCTTTAAAAGACCTCTTGGATAGTCTTTCCTAGGTGCTTACGCCAAAGCGATGGAGGTTTGATCTAGTCTCAAGCCTATGGTAATCTATGTACTTGGACTGGTTAATGAGTATTTATCTTCCATTTCCACCTTGTTATATTTCATATACACCCCAGAGATGTGAGTATCCAAACACCCCATGTGAGGTGCTAGTATATAATTTCCGTGCTTGTTATGACTTTTGCGGGGCTTATATGTGTTGTGAATTGTTCTAAACCAATGCTTCATGACCCCTAACTTATAAATTAATTGGCTAAAAGCATATTTGTTTGAGGACAAGCAAATACCAAGTGTAGGGATATTTGATAAGGTTTTAAAATGTACATTTTTTAGGGGTCGTTTAAGCCTTATTTGATCACATTTGTATCCATTATTACTTAATATCGTTCCTTTTCACTTTTTAGGTATCTTAAAGGCAAACTGCTGGAATGGCACTTATTCGGACGAAAAGGCGCGAATATACAAAGAAAATTGCCAAAGTCAAGAATCGAGACACTCAAAGCTGCTGGAGCTGAAGGGGACGGCGTCAGGCACAAACAGTGACGCCGTTGGACAACTTTTGTGACGGCTCAGTAGCCAAATTGCTCATTTACAAGTAACGGTGTCAAGCTTTAAAAGAGTAGGTCGTCGCAACTCAGACGGCCTAGATTTGATCCAGACGACGTCAGAGGATGAAGAGGATGGCGTCACAAGCTTAAGGTGATGCCGTCGCAAGACTAACGTGGCCAAGACGAAACCCTAATGATGGCGACCCAACGGCGTCACAAATCATAAGGTGACGCCGTCGCATGTGTAATCTTATATATAGAATCTGAATTTTTTAGTTTTCAGAGTGTAGTCTTTTGGAGTAAAAACCTAAAACGTACCAAGGCTGTCTTGTACAGTATTTTAGGGTTCCATACCCTATCTTACACCAAGATAAGTGTTTTACTTCAATAATTCAATTATGTCTTCAATTTCTTGTGTGTATGCTTGCATGTTCTCCATGTCCTGCTAATTTACTTGTGTGTTTGCTTAGGGAATATGAAACTTAATTATTGAATATTGATTGGTTGTCTCTTATCTTAATTGTTAATGATCTAGTATTGCGATAAGTCATTCGTTGTGTAGTTAATGCTTGATTAATCTTTGTGAACCTTAGCTTATAGTACCTAGAGTCATTGTAGGCTAAACCATCCGAAGAGTGCCTTAGAGTTAAAGTTTATAAATCCTAGAGATTTTGTAGTCATTAACCTTTGGTAGTTTCAAAGAGTTAGGGATAAACGCATACCCTACGACCTTAGACACACAACGCGAATAAGAATAAGGACGTGACAATTCAACCACCAATAGGAGATAATTAAGGAGTAATAAAACCTAAGTAAACACATCTTTAAATCATCATACGAGCACACAATAATTAGACATAGACTACATACACCTGAGATTAGATAATTAGACGAATAGAGTAATCGGTAGAAATACCAACCCCCAAATCCAAACCCTGAGATTCGTACCTTTCCATTTTCTAAAAAACATAAAAAGATAAAAAATAATCTTCCTCAACCCCAACCTTAGCGTAGTAACTTCTCACTAGCATTTCTATTCCCCTAGAGAATGATATCAGTTCCCGTGGCTTACCCTAATACTACACTACAACGATTAGGTTCACTGCCTAGGGTGTTGAAAAACTTGCTCGACGAAAAGGAAGTTCCTTTGACCCCGAACGCGCTGCGTAAGCGTATCAACATCATCAATCTAAATGCTTTGTCTGATATTTTATAAGAATCCTATGTATAATCATTGGTTTATAATATGGATTATTTATACTGTTTACTACATTACAGCATTTGAAAAGAACCAGAAAATTACTTTGATCAGCGATAATGATCCAATGTTGGAAAACATCTCTGTTCAAGGTAGATGTATCTTTGTTTGGCATTCGAATAAGCTTAATGAAGCGCACAATCCCTATAGTCTTGACTTGGTTCTTCAAGATGCCCAGGTATGTACATTACCTAATTTCTTAATTTAACTTTAAACTACAAATATTCTTAAGTAACAACAACTATCATTTGTATTTCAGAATGATAGGATTCAGATCTACATAAAGAAGATTTGATGTTCCGTTTTAAACCATTTTTTGAAGAGGGGCAGTGTTACGTTATTTCAAACTTTGGAATTGCCGAAAACTGTGGTAGGCTACCACTGTTGCCTCACAAGTATAAGCTCAGTTTTTTCAGAGCGACCCAAGTGACTAGAGTTTACCCTTTTGCTAAGTACGTGAATTACTTCATTCTTGAGCCATTCAACAGTTTATTCGACGACAGCCGTCATTACCATGATCAAGACTCCATTGGTACGTGTTCTAAAAACATTATATTCTAAAATTTAATTTCTTACAAAACGAATATTTGTTTACAAACATTTTTGGTAGAGATGTCATTGGGTCTGTGATCGCAATCGGGGATTATCCCAGTTCAGTCTGCTGCTGCTGGTCCTAAGATTTGTAGTTTACATTCAAATTTTAAATTCTTTATTCAAATAGTTCAGTAGGTTTACATTTGAGTTCAGATTGAGTGTTGAGCGACTCCAATTTAGGACATAGTATGTTGAAGCAGGCCCGGTCAGGTCGGAATGACCCAAAGACAGTTGTTTGTTCTAAATATTCTCTCTAAATAATAAATGTGTTAATTAGATTACAAAAACTATATTAATATTTAATTAAACAGTTTAGGGGGTTGTCGCATTAAGTTTAATTTTGACCCGTTTCACCAGTTTGTCATTAACTGCATAGTTTAATCTGTGCAGATTAAGATATAACACAACTAACATTTGCTTTGACTTTCTTGCTTGGGAATAGGAGCCTTGTGATAACATCAAATAGTCCTGAATATTAAGTGTCAATTTCCCCCGATAATGCTCGTTATTTATATCATTTATATGGATTTATGCTTGTTTTCCATTGTTTTCCACTTTTAGGTAAATTACGAGCATTGGAGCTAAAGAGACGCAGAAATGGAAACATTACTTAAGATTTATCACAGTGTGCCTATTTTGAAGAAGTTACGGCGTAACTCCCCTCTCACATTACGCCATAACTATTGCGTGACCCAGAATACCAACTTATCAAGAGGTTACGTCATAACTCTTCCCAAAGGTTACGACGTAACTCCATTAGGTCAAAAAAGGTTCCACGTCGCTGATACTTACGCCGTAACTTCTGCATCACTTACAACGTAACCGAGTTTATTGAAGACTACGGCGTAACCACTAATAAGGTTACGCGGTAACTGGAAGATCTAGTGCATTTACGAAGAAATAGAAGGTTACAGCGTAACTCCTATATTGGTTACGCCGTAACCCAAACCTGGCCTATAAATACCCCACGAATTTCAGCATTTCTAATCATCTCATTCCATACACAACACTCTGAGAACGTGGTAAAAAGATCAAGACAGGTCTAGGGGAGCATACGGAGCTGTTTCCAAGGGAGAAGTCACTCCATTACGATAAGCTTTAGCGTTTTATATTTCTTTTACTTTCAATTCATGTATTTCGTACATTTGAATATTGAATTAATTTGCATGATTAATATGAGCGGCTAAGCACCCTTTGGTGCTAGCCTAGTTATGATTCCTTAATTGTTTTGTTTACGTTTACCTTTACTTCCGTACAATTATTTCTAAGTGTATGCATGCATAGTTCTTTGGTAGTCACCCTTGATTCTGTAGTTTTTAATGGCGGCAGAGGCCAATTGCCTAGGAGATATGACCAACTGACCCTAGGTGAGCGGACTGAGACGGGAAGGGTAAGATATGACCAACTGACGACCCTTTCTACTTGTGCGATTTGACCAACTGATCACCTATCGTTTGGATGAACTTAAGAATTGGGGGGTGTAGTGTCTAAGTTCCTAACGGCCGGGCACTCACTATTTTGAATCTAGCATGTAGCGGTACTTAATGACTTAGCTTAGGGGACCAGGAACAACCGGACTTATGACGGTGCGCCTGATTTCTCTTGTGGTGGCATCTTTGCTGATAGGTTATGGCGAATTGACCAAATGCTGTCCTCTCGAATTTGACCCCACCTGAAGTAATTGGAAGTAGGTAGACGTAGACATAACTAGCTAGGAGGATTGACTAGGTTAGCACCACTATTCCTCTATTGATTTCCCTTTACCCATTTATCTTCTTTTATTTTATTCTGCATTAGTAATTTAATTAATTAAATCCTTATCAAAACCATTATTATTCTGTGACAATTAGACTTAGTAATAATCCAACACACATAGCTCTTGGAACGACCTCGACTTTACCATTTACTACACTACACGCGACCGGGTACACTGCCCGTTAGTGTACTAGGGTAGACCATAGGTATAGCGAGACACTATAAATATTAAGACCTGGTCAGTAGCATCACCTTGAAACCGAAAGCAGCCCTGAAGCCAACTATTTGTATCTTATATTTGGCAACTTTCTAAGTAGGGACTGCTATTTGGATCACGTTTGAGGGTGACATTGGTTACATGGTGTATGATTATATTTTAGGACGATGGATTTGCTACTTTACTCTGTATCTATTTTGCTTCGGATTCATGAGGTAAATTTTTATCCTTATAGTTGTACTTTGATATTCTTTACACATATCTATTCTAGAAGTTATTATGATTTGCAAGTTGTTTAAAGGCGTTGAGGCAGATATGGGTTACAACTAAACCAAAGGGCGACAATGCCTCCTGAAGATAAGTTTAAAGTACTTTGAATGTTTAAATGTTCTACCTGTCTTTGATGTTTTTGGTTACGAGTTTGGCTCATGTTCGTTTTTATGGTGATTGTTATTTTATTATCCTCATCTTTTGTTTTCAATATTGGAAAATTTATCTTTGGACTTTCATGTGTCTTGATGAGCATTCGTTCATTAATCTCTCTTTTGCGTATGTCATTGCAGATTCTACAATTCACTCCCACCTATAACCAAGGCTTATGCTACTTTGTGTGTGGTGGCTACAACACAAGCCACATTCAAGCTGCTTCCTATCTATTACAAACTTGGAGGACAATGAAATTGAACCTGTACCTAAGCTTATTGAAGTAGTGTTCCAGAACTGTACGGGTCAGGTGGATTACTAGGTTGAGCCATATATTAGACTTACAGTTGCGCGTTTGCGCACAGCTGAGCGACCATACTTGAAATGCCTTCTGGTGCAAGTTGTAAGTAACTTAAGTTTTTTTATGTTATTAGATCTTCAAGATGCAGAAACTTGATGTTGTTAGACTACATAACCCAATGATATTTCGCAGAGTGCTATTACTTTTGTTATTCTGCTGGTTATTTTTAGACGTTTGTATGTTATGCAGATTGTTGATGCTCTTTACTATAATTCATCTTTGACACTCAATATATTGCAAAAGCTTGGTGTTGCTACAGAAGTTTTCAACCTTTGGTTCCAGATGTTGCAACGAACTAAAAAGAGTGGTGTGTGGGCTAACTTTAAGAGGTAATTAGTCCTCACTTCTTTGTTTTTTAGCGACATGTATTGTACTTTTGTGTAGTTGTTGTTTGTGCTGAGATATATCTTTTATAGACTTCTAATTCAGTGTATGGTGCACATATTGATGTTGGAGGTGGCAACTTTAACCCCTCTATATACAAATATGTCGACTTGGGTTTTATTTTTACCTTAAGTGTTCTGATGACCCTGGACAAACAGACTGAAAGTCACCCGAAATATATTCAAATGCATAAAACCTTTCACGCCACCTTATTAAAAAGTTTAGATAACCGTTATGATGATGTAATTTCGTAATCAAGTAATCAGATATAACACATTAAACATCATAAAATAGAAGAATGCTTGTGCTTTGACCCATTTTGCCACCCAGCTTGATGTCTTGTGTTTTTTTCAGGGAACATGACAATAAAGTGTGCTGTTTGGGTTTGACATCTCTGCTTACACTACCTTCGGATCAATTGCCAGGTGAAAAACAAAGTAAGCAACAAAAGCGTACTTTAATTTGTTGTTTTTTCTCTATGAAAATTCAACATCATGGTATTTAATTTTGCCACATAATAAAGATATATGATGAAAAATCAGAAGTAAGATTTTTGGATTAATATGTTTATCACCAAACATTTATTTCTCGATACACACTAATAAAGAAGACTTGGTGGAGCCTCTTTGCCACTTCCTTTCCTTTCAGGCACTTTGAGAAAAGCATTGGGTTTCTATGCCGATGTTTTGAGCTTATCTAAAAAAGGTATTATGATGTATATATTTTTCAAGAACTGGCATGCTAACAACGGTTGCTTAAGAATTCCCATCTGAATACGAACTTGACAAATGTTTTTAATACTTATACGCTATAGTTAGCTTTGCTTACTTTAACTGCTCATGCTATTGATTCCCCTAAAGCTGATACACTAAAATTTCTTGAGGTATCTCCTGGAAAGGTAGGGATTTGTTTCATTTTTGTATACCTTGAATCAATGTTATTCTTATTTATATCTACACTGATGTTCACTTCTTACATTAATGTTCTTCGGAATGAATATGCTGAATGGATAATTGCAAGCTAAAGAAGTCTCCTTTAGGTCATGGAAGCCTTCATATCAGCTAAGCATCCACTTGGTGTTTTTTCATCTGTTTCCACACTTGCAGCCTATACTATTCTATTTATTCTTCCTCAAAGTAAGTACATTCAGTTAGTCTTACTTTGGCAAATATAAATAGTTTTTTAAAGTACATCTGGAATTAATATGGATTTCATAATTTAGGTCTGCGCCTGAGATTGTTTGTGAGCAGATGATACAAGTATTGGAATCTCAGTGCTTGTAACACTTCCTGCACTGCCTCTTCTGGTTTTCCTGGTAGGTGTACCAGCGGACTTTTCATCGAGAAAGCCTACTTTGCCTTCATCAACTGCTACCAGATATCGTTTGTACGAATACAGCTGTTTGATATCATCAGTTAAAAGGTGATCTGGCAGCACAACACCTTGTTTCTTTGTTGTAGATTCCTTAAATCTGACTGTGAGTGTAGGCTCATACAACATGGAGTGATTGTTGGGGTCATTGAGTCTCTTGGGGATATCAGGATTATACCCTAGAGCTCTTTGGATCAACAATTTGGTATATCTTATATATGGGATCTTGGAGCCAAGCTTTTTGAGGAAAGACATCATGTCGTCCCATATTAGAGCTTCAACTTCAATGTGTTTCATGTTGACCAAAGCCCAAAAGATCTGCAGTTCCATGAGCTTGGGATGCTCATAGCCACTGTCACGTCCAGAAACAGATTTGGTGATGATGATGTAGAGAGTTCTCCATGGCTGAGAAATATTCTTAAGATCCACGTATGAATGCTTTGTATTTACTCCTGAAGCTTTGTCATAACCAATGTCGATCATGAATTGCAGAACAGTCTCTTCAGTTGGTGCGACATTGTATTCAGTTGGTTCGATGACAGGGATGAGAAGAATAGCCCTTAAGTCTGCAGGTGTGATGGTGACTTGTTTGTCATTGAGCGTCACCGTCACAGCATTTTGTCCTTTGATCTTTTGCATTGAATTCCAGAACTGGTGAATATAGATCTCAGGCACTGTAGCAAAATTGGTGAGCATGTTCTGATAAGGATGATTATTCAGAATATCCACAGCAATTAAGCAAGAAGACTCTAAGCAGGTGAGAGTGTCAAAATCAACACGAAGGTTGTTCTTTCCTATCTTCATCGGATAGCCATTAGGGAAGATATCAGCAATGGTGAGAACATTTGGTGCTTCCACATTCTACATTTGAGCGTCCATATCGTGATCTGAAAGATATTTAGCCAAAAGAACCAACATATCGAAAGATATTATGTTATTCATAATTAAGGTTAAAACTAGGCTTTGGCGTAGAAATGGCAAGCTTATGCGTAAACAGGAGTGTTATATGCGTAGGTTCTTGACTTACGCGTAAGAAATATTACGCGTAGGAAAAGAGTGCCTTATGCGTAAAGCTTACGCGTAAGCGTATATGGAACCTTACGCGTAAGGCTTACTCATAAGAGTCAACCTTATGCGTAGAGGTCACTGTTTACGCATATCCTTCACAGGATACGCGTAGTCCCTTATGTAGAACCTTACGTGTAAACGTTACGCGTAAGATTTCTCTTACGCATAACATGCTACGCGTAAGGTGATCCTTATGCGTAGATTGCAAGTAACCTTGATTCTGAATTATCAAGCATAGAAAAAATGAAATAAATTCATCATGACATCAACATTAACACATACATTCAATTATTTTCAGATCAAATCATGTATGCTCAATAACTCAGTTACGCGAAGAAAGACTTATGCGTAAACTTAAACCCTTAGGCCTAAATTCTACATGTAAGTTATCTAACCATGGGAATTGCACCAAACTTTTTCTGTATGGTCTAAGAAGCCTTATGAGTAGTTCTATCCAAGTTTTAACATCAAAGGCTAAGCGAATCAAGAATACCCAAATACTTATGAACATAAACCCTAATCATCAATTTTCATGCGTTTAGCGTTTCTGGGTAGATTCTAAGCACGGATATGGTCAATTCAACTTGAAAACAACATCATACAACTATCCTTTTAACCAAAGACATTCACATTTGAAAACCCCCAAATTTACGCATAAACCCTAATTTCAAGAAACAATCAATTCATATTCTGGGTGAGTTTTAAAGATAGTGATGGTTTCAATATGATTAGATAAACGTTTGACACTACCATTCTAACCAATAACACTCAAATGAAGAATTCGTGTTCTTATGTTACGCGTAGAACACAAATCTCTCTAAAACACGAGATTTAACCGTTGGATGTTTATGATATTAAAAACCTTCGTTTATAATCATGTTAGAAACGTGAAAACACTTACAGTTTGATGATAAAAAACATGGATTAGAGGGTTGAATATTAGGCGTAGGATTTGGGGTAGATGGGAATTAAATGTAAGTGAATTAAATTAGTTAGGTGGATTGTTTTATTAAAATAACTTTGAGCTTTTGACAGTTTTAGCCCCTCCACCTTTTCCATTTACATTCAATGTCCATAACTTCCATTTTGGTTACCAACCTAAGGATATTTGGAAAGAATTTTGACGACACTCCCCCTTGACTTAAGAAATAATGAAGTTTTATAAAATTTAGTCCGAGGAGTGTCAGTAAACCAGAAAAGTGACCACCATTTAAAGAAACAACCGGGATAAAGTAACATGCAAGTACAAGGTTTTATGAAACTGAAAAATATTTGCTTTCTCCCCCTCAACACTTGATCGAAAAAATACTGAATTTTGAAAGATTTGAGTGTTGACGGAAGATTTGTACTTGCCACGTTAAAAGAAATATAGATAGAAGAATATTTTTGTTGTTTTATCTGATTTTATAATTTTGTATTTTGTTTTTGAAAAATATTTACAAAAGAGGTTTTGATGTTTGACTGGTTTTAAGAATGTTTTAAGAGTTCATCCAGTTCCTCTTGAGTCAAACACCGCATACCAATCCGTGGACCAACTCATTAAACCTAGCAGGAGCTAAGGCTTTGGTGAGGAGATCTGCCAATTGGTAATCTGTACCCACAAAGTATAAATCAACTCTACCCTGTTCCACGTGGTCCTTGATGAAATGATATCGAAGATCGATGTGCTTTGATTTCGAATGTTGAACTGAGTTGCACGAGATCGCAATAGCACTCCGATTGTCGCAGTACATCGGGATTTTGTCAAATACGTAACCATAGTCTTTGAGTTGTGTTCTCATCCAAATGACTTGAGCACAACACGCCGACATGGCTACATATTCTGCTTCTGTTGAGGACAGCGATGTACAATCCTGCTTCTTCGATTGCCATGAAACCAGTTTATCACCAAGAAATTGTAAGGCCCCTGAAGTACTTTTCCGTGAATTTAAGCATCTTGCGTGGTCAGCGTCTGAAAAAGCTATTAGTTCAAAACCAGAATCCTTCAGATACCAGATTCCCAAATTAATGGTTCCCCTGATGTATCGGAGGATTCTTTTAGCCTCAGAGAGGTGGGTTTCAGTTGGTCGCGACTGATAACGGGAGCATAGATATACGACAAAAACAATATCAGGTCTGCTAGCTGTTAGATACATGAGAGACCCAATGAAACTACGGTATTTGGTAGGGTCCACCAATTTCCCATGTAAATCAGCGTCTAGCTTCTTGGTATGAGTCATTGGTATGGCATAGGTGTCACAGGTTTGCATTCCAAATTTGTTAAGAATTTCAAAGGCATATTTGGACTGACTCAAGAAAATACCACGGGGTGATTGATGAACTTGCAGTCCTAGAAAGAACGTAAGTTCACCAATCATGGACATTTCAAAATGTTTCTTCATTAGTTTTGCAAAAGCGATTGAGTACTTTTTATGTGTTGACCCAAAAATGATGTCATCCACGTAAATTTGAACAATTAAGATATGTGCCCCGTGATATTGTATGAAAAGAGTTGGGTCGACCGAACCTTTGGTAAAATTATTGGCAATGAGAAAGGATGATAACTTATCGTACCAAGCCCGATGAGCTTGTTTGAGACCGTACAGAGCTTTGTTCGTTTGTAGAAATGGTTCAGGAATGCGGGATCAACGAACCCTTCTGGCTGGCTGACATAAACCGTTTCTTTCAGTTGACCATTCAGAAAAGCAGTTTTGACGTCCGTCTGAAAGACCGTTATATTCATATGAGCCGCGAACGCGAGAAATATCCGAACGGCCTCAAGACGAGCAACCGGAGCAAATGATTCTTCAAAGTCAATACCCTCTTCATGTCGATAACCCTTAGCCACCAGACGTGACTTGTTTCTAATTACGTTCCCTCCAGCATTCAATTTGTTCTTCCAAATCCATTTGAGACCAATGACGTAGACACCTGTTGGTCTTTCAACCAGTTCCCATACTTCAAGACATTTGAATTGGTTGAGTTCTTCTTGCATGGATTCAATCCAGTTGTCCTTTGTCATTGCGTCTTTAATGTTTTTAGGCTCAGATTGGCAGACAGTGAGAGCATAAATGCAGTGTTCACCATCTGTGTGAAGACGTTGTCTTGTTACGACTAGTTGATTCGGGTTGCCAATTATGTTTTCAAGAGGATGGTATTTTGTCCAACGATGTGTAGAGAGTTGATGTTGGTATACATTGTGCATATTTTGAGGATTCAAATGGCTTGTAGATGATTCCGCAACATCAGGTGCAGCAGTTTCATTAGCAAACGGGTTAAAGAACGCATTTGGATCAAAATCTGCAGGTGGGGGTACTTCATTAAGAACATCATTAGCTGGTTCAGCGTCGTTGGATGTAGTTTGTTCAACTATTGTTGTAGAGTCAACTGGTGGTGCTTCTTCAACCGTAGTTGTTGTAGCAGGTGTATCAGGTATAGGAATATGATCAGGTTGAGCAACGGAAACATCGGATACGCCTGGAGCACGTTCATCAATATCGTCACTGAACAGCGGAGCAAATAGCTTTTCCATTTGTTGACGAGTAAGCTGAGGGCTTGGTTCAGCTGATGATGGGGTTTGAGGGAAGTTTAAACGGTTATGACCGGGTTCCAAGCTGTTATGCTCAGAAGCCATTTCAGTAAGCTCATCAAAATTAGCATGAATCGTTTCCATAACCTGCTTTGTACGACGATTCCAGATCCGGTAACCTTTAGAATTCTCACAGTATCCAATAAAGACTCCAATGTCAGCTTTGGCTTTGAGCTTTCCAAAGTCATCACGATCATTATTTGGGTAGCAAAGGGATCCAAATACATGAAAGTGTTTGAGATTCGGTTTTCTGTTGTGGATAAGCTCAAAAGGTGTTTTGTTATGGTGTTTTGTAATCATTGATCGGTTTTGAGTATAGCATGCAGTTGATACAGCTTCTGCCCAAAAGTAATCTGGAAGTTTAGCATTAATTAACATTGTTCTTGCAGCTTCCACTAACGTACAGTTTCGTCTTTCAACAACTCCGTTTTGTTCTGGTGTACGTGCAATAGATGTCTGATGCTCAATTCCCACTTTCTCATAAAATTCTCGAAGAGTTTGGTTCACAAATTCAGTTCCTTTGTCTATTCTGATTTGGCGGACGGTGTTCCGGAGCTGAACTTGAATTTTCGTGAGAAAGGTGTGATCATCTGTGGAGCTTGATCTTTGCTTCGAAGAAAGTAGACCCAAGTCCATCGTGAGTAGTCATCGACAATTACCAAGATGTAGCGTTTGCCATTAATCGTTTGCACGCGCATCGGGCCACACAAATCCATGTGAAGAAGATGAAGCACATGCTGAGAGCTGTGGTCCACCTTTGAAGGAAAATGAGCACGAGTGCTTTTCCCTTGTTCACAAGCTGAGCAAAGGTGATCTTTAGAATACCGGAATCTCGAGAGACCTTCAACAAGTTTGTGTCGAGCAAGGTTGGTGATGGTTTGAAAGTTTAGATGTGAGAGACGACGATGCCATAGCCAAGATTTTGTAGATGTAGCCTTTGAGAGTAGACAGATGGGAGATGAAGAAACCATGTCTTGCATTGAGATTGTGTACAGACTAGAATTGCGAGAGCCAGACATAAGATCGTTTCCTTGTAGATCATGAATGAAACAAGTTTTCTCCCGAAAAGCAACTTCCAAATCTCCATCACAGAATTAACCGACTGAAAAGAGATTGTGACCGAGGCCTTCTACATAATAAACCCTGCTAATTTCGATATTTCCATTGATATAATCTCCGTAGCCCATGATACATGCGAAGTGATCATTCCCGAATCTGACAGTGCCAATGAACTTTGCAACAAAGTTTGATAACAGTTTAAGATTGCCTGACATGTGTCGGGAACATCCGCTATCAACAATCCAAAGGATGATATGTATCACCTACATTACACACAGACGACACAGATGGAATAGAAGTAGATGTGGAACCCGATGAGTTAGAGGGTTCCGAAGCAGTTATAGTGGAAATACACACATCAATGATTTTAGGCATCCATTTATATCCTAATGTATTATGTATCCATTTCTGCCATCTCCAACTTGTCTTAGCTTTAGTATAAGTGAATGCGCTAGGTGGTACTACATTTCTTGGAGGTGATACTGGAGCTACAGGGATATCAATGCGTTTCTTAGAATCTAAAGAGGGTGGTTTACCAAGCACAGACTTAGAAACATTAGTGGGCCTTGAGGTATTCCGGGTCTTAGGATTCTGTAAACGAGACAAGATAGCACTAGCAACACATTTGTCATGACAATCAGAAAGCATACTTTTACGACAAATAACACAAGAAGCATCAGACTGAATATCAAAAGTACTTAAAGGTTTAGCATTCGTTACAACACTTTTTCCATCACATTTGTCAGATGCAATATCTAAAGTGGGTGCAACTTGAGTCTTATTCAAAGTCCTAGGGTGTTCTTCTACTTCAGCATTCTTTATTATTCTTTTCTTAGGTCGCAACTTCCTATTCTTCCTTGTATTGCTCCTAGGCTGTGAAGTGCGGACATTTGGAAAAAAGCAACTAGTCCCTTTTCTGTAGAGGGAAGCACATTAGTATCTTGTGATTTGTCAGTAGGCATTCTGGGTTCACGTTTGCTAAGTGTTACACGTGCAATTCTCTTAATGATGCTAGGCTGAACTTGTTCATACTTTCCTAACATCTCCCTTAACTTAATAATAGTGTGTACCAAATCTTGATTTTCAGAACGAAGATTTCCAGCAAAATTCATGACTTCTTTAGTGTGTGCAAGATAATGATCAAGTTCGTTTGATGCTTCATCACGAGTCTGTTTGAGTAAATCAAATATGACACCATATTCCTGTTTAACTTTTACAAGTTCTTGTTCATATTATGAGATTTGACATTTCAAAGATGCGTTTTGATCATCCAGTTGCTCAAATTTTGGATTAAACGTTTTGGATTGCAACTGGTTGATTTTGTTTTGCAAAGCAAGTTAACGATTTTGACAATTTTTTTGACACCATTGAAGACGACATTTTGAATTTGAAAGCTCGTTTAACAGTCGTTCATTTTCAACTTTTAAAGACTCGATCTGAGGCACATTATCATTATTTTCAACAATATCAACAGAATCAACAGAATCAGCAGAGATATGATCAGATGCGTATGCAACATATTGTAATAACACAATATTATTGATATCAGCATAGATAACATCTTCCAAGAGTCGATCAACATCTTTTCTCAACAGTTTCTTTTTAAGTTCCTTGTGAAAATCCCTTTCCCAATATAGTGCACAAGTTTTCAAATTTTTGACATGGGGTAAAATTCTTTTCTGAAGAATATCTCTTTGTTCTCGCGCCAACAGCAATTGAAAATGTTCAACTTTTATTTCAGAATGAAATTCAATCTCACGTTCCAAAATTTTGAGGTCAGATAAGAAAGTGTCAAAATATTTGATAACGCGACAACTTTCGGCTTTTGTTTTAACTTCACTAAGTGAAGGTAAAGGACCATTAATTTATGCACCATTGTGTTGGGGACTAACTTCAGAGACTGGTGTGATAACCAAAGGTTTGTTAGAAGTATCTTGTTGTGTGACAAAAGTTACGGCTTTTGAATAGTTAAATGGTTTGTTATAAACGGCATTTTCCATTTTTGACCGACTCTCGTCATCTGCATCTAATTCCTCCATGCGATTATATTCAGCAACAGTCATAATTGAATCATCAATTCTATGCTCTGCACTGTAAACTTCAGGATTTGGTTTGAATGCTCTGTTTGAAAACTTGGGTTGGTAATCAGCAAGAATCGGTCCATATCCATTTCGATTTGGTTTAAAAGTAAACTTTTGAATAGTTGTGATTGACTCACCATGTTTATAAACAACATTTCAAAACTCTTTGATTTTGTTTTGTAAGTCGAAAATTTCTTCAAGATAGTTATCTATTCGTTTCGTGGAATGCTTTTTGTACTCAGAGAACTGTTTTTGACAAGTTAACAACTAAGCCTTGGCTTTTTGAGTTTCCAAAGTAAGAGCGTTAATTTATTTTTTATGTCCATGTTTCAGTTGTTCTATTTGAGACAACAAAGCATTCTTGGATGCGGCTAGATCACGTATTTGTCGTTCTAATGATTTTTCATTTTGATGAGATTTGGCAAAAGCGACTTCAAAACCCTTTTCACGTTTTTCTTGTGTTAGGATTTGGAAAATCCAGTAGTTAAAGTGTCGGTCACCTCAAGTATATGTAATTGTTAGAAAGCTCGTAGTCGTAGTTATTTGACGATAAGTAGTATTTAGTTTAGTAACACCGTGGAGGACGGACGGGTCTTTACCCACTGTATGCCTGATCCACAGCCCTTAGGTGGCGTTTGTGTGTAAGAAACTATAAATACCCTCTACCTCCCAAGGTAGAGGGTTGGAGCTTCAATACCATTTTTCTTTGTTTCACATAGTTCCCAACTCTCTTCCCTCTCTCTCTTTAGAACTTTCTCTCTCTAAACTTTGTTAACGCCCCACATGGTTATGGTTTAATATGTTTGTGAAATCCTATATCTTACAATTGGTATCAAGAGCCATGGTTTGATCACTCATCTTTCATGCTCTTTGTTTTGGTGGATTTCATAAGGTTTTTGGGGTATTAAGTGTTTAGAAGAGTTTGATTAATTTGAACAAGTTCTAGTGTTAAAGTTTGAATTTTGCTTGTACTTTTGTGTTTAGGATCATCATATGTGTTTATGTTTTGAATTGGAAGGCTTAAATCTTTGTGGTTTGGTTGTTTTGGTTGATAAAGTGGTTATTTTTGAACTTTGTACTAAGCGAGTTGAGTCTCGGATATTTAGTTCTTCGAAGTGAGTTGCTATGTTACTGGATGCGAGTTGATATATGCGACTTCGCTATTTAGCGAGTTAAGCTTTTAAGCGACTTGGTGGTTAAGCGAGTTGTGTCTGTTTGCGAGTTGCTATTAAGCGAGTTGATTTCTAAAGCGACTTCTTTCATTAAGCGAGTTGATTGTGGTGCGAGTTGATACTAATGCGACTTAGCTATTTAGCGAGTTGATTCCTTAAGCGACTTGTTCCTTTGAGCGAGTTGGTTGTTTAGCGAGTTGATTACTAAGCGAGTTGAGTGTTTAGCTACTTGTCAATTTAGACTTGTTACTTCTTCGTGATACATTCTTACGGTTGTTCTTTTGGTTTAGTAAAATCCCGTGAAAGAATCAATTTTCCGGTTTAATCAAAGAATTGTAAAATCCCGTAGAACTTGTAATCATGGCAAACATCGTTCCTACTATTGTTTCTTCCGTAGCTGAGGACGTTCAAGCAGCAAGGTCAGATACTCGTCCACCTATGCTTGACAGAACTGATTATGACTCATGGGCTCAAAGAATCCGATTGTACTATTTGGGAAAAGAAAACGGAGTCAACATTCTCAAGTCAATCGATGAAGGACCTTATCAGCTTGAGACTACAAGAGACTTAATTGATACAGCTGCAGATGGAACTATGATCTATGGATTAGACAGACCAAAGATGTATGATGAACTCAATGATAAGGAGAAAAAGAGATTCGATGCTGATATCAGGGCTTCTAACATCATACTTCAAGGTCTTCCAAAAGAGATCTACAAGCTTATCAAACACAACACCGAAGCCAAGGCAGTATGGGATAATGTCAAGATGCTTCTTTCTGGTTCTGAATTAACTATAGAAGACAGAGAATCACAACTCTATGATGAATTTGAGCACTTCAATATGAAACCAGATGAGAGTGTCTATGAGTATTACGTGAGATTCCACAAGCTTGTTAATGACATGAGGAACATTAGAATGACTATGCCAAACATTCAGCTGAACTCAAAGTTTGTGAACAACATGAATCCCGAATGGCACAAGTTTGTCACCTCTGTGAAGCTAACCAAAGGATTGAAGAATACAAACTATGAGCAACTCTATGCCTTCCTTCTTCAGAATGAGAGACATGCCATGTTTGAAAAGAGGATTCTTGAACAATTCAAAACAAATCCAGGAGAAACAAGTTCATCAAATGATTCCACTGCCTTTTACACCAATGTTGGGATTACCACCAAAGCCTCACAAGTTATACCCATGGGTAATGGTAATCACAAACTCATTCCTGATCCAATGTTCAAACAAGCTGATGCCGATGCAGCCGTGGGAAACTTCATTAATCAACTGGCTCTCATGATTAGTCAAAACATGAACTCTCTCCCACACACCAACAACAACCTCAGAACAACATCAAATCCACACAATCAAACCACAGTCAAAGATGGGAAGGTTATGGTGCAGCCAGTTCAAGAAAGGCAGTACGAATAAGGAAGAGGTGGAGTCGGTAGAGGATATGTGGCAAATCAGAATAGGGGAAGGAATGGTAATCAGGGACAAGCAAAGCCCATCAAGTGTTACAACTGTGGTGGTGAGGGACATATTGCAAGGAACTGCACATCACCAAAACGCCCTCAGAATGCAGAATACTTCAGGGATAAGATGTTGCTTGTGCAAGCTCAGGATAATGGTGCAACTTTGGATGAAGAGGAGTTGTTGTTTCTTGCCGAGGGAAATGCTAAGACATATGATGCAGATGTGGATGAAGCGACCAATTCAGGAGATAGGCCACAGTCATCAGAATGCCTTTCAAGTTGCTGATTGTGATGCATACGACTCTGACGTTGATGATGAACCTCTGCACAAACCATTTTCATGGCTAGCATTTCTCCAATGGTCTCTCCTAAAGTCTCTTCATCACCACAAGCTGGTCCATCCAAAGACAAACTCGTTTATGAGGTATTAAAACTATATGATGATGCTGATGTGCAAAAGATGCATGACAAAGTACAATCAACTGAAACTATTGAGTCAGATATTGAAAATGTGGGTAATATCAATGTTGTCCCATATGATCAATATGTGAAACAAAGTGAAAGTGAGGTAGTACCAAGTGATGCATCTTATGCAGTCAATGATGACTATCTTTTTTATGAATACACCTGCATGTGCCCTTACGATGAATTCTGTATCTCAACTAAATGCCTATAAAGAGCGTGTTGCTATTTATGAACAACGAGCTAAGTTTGAATTAACCACCCGTGAGCAGGAGATGGATGGCCAAATGCGTACATTTATTAGAAAAAGTAACTTTAGAGAAGAAGTCTTAAAACAATAGTTAAACTCCTTACAAGAAAAGCTTTCTAAAACTGCTAAGCAAAAACAGGAACTTCAAGAAAATGTTAAAATGCTTAAGCAAGAATTCACTGCAAAGGAATCAAAACTTTTGAATGATTTTTCCAATCAAAAAACTTTGAAAAACAAGCTTGAAAATAAGTTGTGCGTGCAAGGGAATACCATTTAGACTGCTCACTTGATCACTAAGCATAGAGTTCTAAGCGATAAGCATAGTACTCCCCTTGTTAAGGAACCAAATCCAGATGTCATTAAAAAGGCTAGAACTGCTCATAAGGTAATTTATGATGGTAATGAAATCCTTAAGCCTAGACAGAAACCTAGTTGCGCTGAGTGCACTGAGGAAGATCAGAAATCAGATGAGGTCACTAGGGAGAAAATGAATAAAAAACTCAAAAACCCTATATGTAAAGAGAAAAACATAACCATCAAACCTCATGATTACACTAAGGAAAATTGGATCTCCTTGAACATGTTTAAGCCTCAAACTCAATTAACCCCAAAATAGATTTTTTGGAAGAAAGATATGGAAAAGCAAAAAGCAGAGAATCTTGTTGTAACAAACCCTCCCCTTAGGAAAATGCCTTCAGCAACTGTGTATCCTCCAAATACACCAATGCATTTAGTTCCTAGAACTATTGCCACTAAAAGCAAGACCTTAATCAGTCAATATGTTATCTTTCAATTATTTGTTGATTTTGAGAAAACGTGTAAGAAAAGGATCACACCCACTGGGATAACTGAAGGGGAAAGGGGTTTTGAGCAAACTAAAGAATGTTATTTAACTGAGGTCATGCCTTTCTTTAAACAACTAAAAGATCAATTTGAGAGTCTTAAAAAAGGGATGGATTTAGATATTAAAGAAATGGAAAAGGAATTTGATGCAATGATAGTTGAGGTTAGTGACTATGAGCGAGAATTAAAATATAATGAGATTGAGAGGAAGAACTTGCATACACTGAATGAGAATCTGATTTTTGAATGTATTGCTCAAGATGTGTTTTTCACTGCTACAAATTATTCCATTAATGCTTCTCAATTTCATGAATTATCTGTTGCTCTGAAAGTCTCCCATGATCGTGTCATTGAGCTTGAAAAAACTAATTCTAAACTAAATGAGAAAATTGATCTGGATGATCGCGACAATTTGGTAAAACATCTTTCTAAACTAGAAGTTGAGCATTTTAATTTACAACTAAAATATCAACATCTTAAATAAAATGTCAAAACCTCAAATATCCAGACATCCTTGAATGTTCTTGAATTTGATGCAGTCTTTGAAATTACAAAACGTGATGAACAGATTCGAGCTCATTGTAACACGATCAGAAAGTTAAAAGCCCAAATCTCTCAATTAAAGGGTGAAAAGAACAATGTGACTGGATCCCAAATGCCTCCTCCTTTAGATTCTCAGGATTCTCAAACTTTTCATCTTCAAAACTTAGTTAATGCCTTACAAAAGGAAAACGAGAGTTTTCTAGAAGAAAATGAAAAGGTTAAACGACACTTTAAAGTGTTATATGATTGATTCACTCGGGAAACCAATAATAAGAGAGATGTTTTGTAGTATGCGGGTAACTCAAACGTGTTAGGTTTGAGCACCGAGATCGTTCAAGCGAGGGTTGAATGGAATTTCAACTCACGTCATGATTATCGGGATTTGAATGGGAAAAGGGATAATTTGAAATTAACTAAACTACTGGGACAAGGGAAGCATAAAGCGGGGAAATTACACTACGGGAAATCCTAAATACGCGATTAAAACTAAAACGATTTAAATGAAACGTAAATAAAATGCAACTACGTCTATTCTAAGTCCTAAAAATAATCTAAAATTACTTTCTAACTAAAAATGATATTAGAAAATTAATTAAGAATTAAAATAAATTTTTATGATTTTTCTGGAATTTATTTGAATTCAAAACTAATTTTAAACTTTAAAAACTAATTAAAAATACTAAAAATTATAAAATAAAGGTGAAAATTATGAAACTATTTTTCAAAAATTTAAAATAACTCAAAAGACTTTTCAAAACTATTTTTGTATTTTTCTGAACTTTTCTCTATTTTCTATGAATTAAAATCTATTAAAAACTAATTAAATGGCTAAAAATTACAAAATAAGCAAAATTTAGGAAAAATCTATAAAAATTATTTTTTTGCTTTTTTATATTTTCTTAATCTATGAAAATTGAAAACTTATTTTTTAGAAACTTTTCTGATTTTTACGTATTAAGCTAATTAAAATGCCTTAAAACTGCTTAAATAAAGACAAATAGTAAACAAGAATTAACTAAAAATTATGAAAAATTCAGGGAAAATCTAAAATATTACTAGGAAACTAGGAAAAATGATAAAAGCTATGCTAGTGTTATGGAAATCATTTTTGCTATGAAAAGTGCTTTATAAATAAGTACTTATAATAAGCAAAACAGTGCAATAAGCCACCAATCTTTCTCAGAAGCTATATTCTTCTAAAATAAGCTAATTCCAACTAACTTAAGCTAATCCTAACAAGCTATAAGCATTATCCTAAGATTCCAACTTAAAAATGGTTTATGCCTAAACAACCTCTAAGGTCCTATTATAAGCTATTGTACTTTGACTTATCTAATAAGCTAATCTGAAAACCGGATGTTGAGAACTTAAGACTACCGGTGAGAACACTTGTACCAAGTTTCAACCAATTAATAACTAACATGAACAAGTTATGCTCATTGTTTTACAATCGCTGTGCACACTCAATGGTGGCTGAGAGTGTGGTATTTCTAAAATGACAACTAGTTTAAGCACTTCAAAAGCTCCTTTAGAAAATTTATAAAAATAAACTAAAAATATCTTGAAAGTCACCACCAACTAAAGTTATGAAATCCAAAATTGCAAATAAATTGGACTAATGATCACTGATTTAAAAATCCATAAAGTTTCTTAAAAACTGCTATTAATGGTATTTTGACTTTATGACAGAAATGGATATTTGACTAAAATGAGTTTTGATTTCAATGTAAGAGCTGAAAATGATGAAATAAGCTAAAGTAAAGCTATACTAAACTAATCCAATAACTTCTAACCCAAAATCAAACTTAAAATCCTAAGTACTTAACTGATGAGAGTTCTAGGAATGATTTTAAGTGATTTTGACTATATGATGTGTAGAAGCAAAACAAAAGCTAGCGAGTTTACCACACCTAGTTAAGCATGAATCAATTACTCTCAAGCAATAGACTAACCTCTAGCACAGATTTACATTCTAATCCAAACACTAATTAAAATCTGATAATGCAAATGTAAGCTATCAATTAATGAATCCAACTCAAATAACAGCTAATAATTATGATCTAACAATTATAATAGAGCTACTGAATGCAATCACAACAATATAAACTAACAGAATATGACTAAGCTAATGATGCAGTTGAACTTATACCAAAGTATCAGATTCTAAAACTTACAAATGTCCAGCTTATTTGCAAATCATCGAGAACCAAAGTAACACTAATCTAATCAAATCCAACCCAAATTCCACTCTGCATCACCCAAATCAGATTCAATACCAGCAAATCAAACCATTTATGCTTCAGTTGACTGGTTTTTTTTTATTTGAGAAAATGAAAAGTGAAACAACTATAAACTTTGAATAAGCTATAATTTAGCTTAACAAAGCTTAATGAAACAGTAGCATAGCTTGTTATAAGCTTATAAAAGCTGGAAAGTATTTTCTATATTTTTCAACTATTTTTCTGAATTTTTTTTATTTTTTTTTTTATTTTTTTTTGATTAATGATGAAATAAACTAAAATAATTTTGAAATAAGGAAATAATGCAATAAACAATGAGCAGATTTAGATCATAAACACAATATTTGAGAATTAAAAACTTGATTTCATTAATCTAAAAACTTTGAGTACAAAAGGTGAATTACAAAAACTGAGGAATTTAAAACATAACAACTAAATTAAAAATACAAAGTATGCTACTGAATTAAGGAGAAAAATAAGAGATGCCTCCAATTCGTGAGTAAAGGGGTCTTTATATACTTGAGCTTGAGCCTTGGAAACTTCTGGAATATGCAATTCTGTGTTTCTTTGAGTGGATATCAACCCTTTGATCAAATCCCACGTATCCCAAATGATAACAACCCTTGGATTAGATCATCCACGCTGTTTCGACCAATGAGAGGACAGGGATTGGAATGTTGCACGCGGATAGCTGACCTGGCATCCCACATGTGTCAGGGGTGTCAGTGATTGTACGTTATTACCCTTAATTGAAGTGATAGTGACCAATAGAAATGAAGGGTAGATTAGGGTTCTTCGACATCTGGGGATTTGGGGGTAAAAAGCGCGGGGGTAGTTTTTTTATATTTGTTTGAGAGTGTTGACCGGGTTGTGGTTTGTTTGACTTGGTTAAACCGGGTGTAATATTTTAGTGGACCGGGTATAGGGATAATGGACATGGGCTTTTGATTATTTGGTTGGGCCGTGTGGATTTAGGATTAGATTTGTACCCATTTAGCATATTAAGGACCAAATGTGTATAAACTGAAACTTCAGGGACCAAATCTGTAAAATCTAAAAATGTTCTTCAAGGACCAATCTTGTCATACTCAAATAATCCAAGGGTTGATTTTGCAACTTTTGAAACTTGAGGGTGTTTTCGTCATTTCTTTAAAGTTCGTGGGGAATTGTTCGACATTTCTTCAAACTTTGATCAAATCTTCACAAATCATCCTTAGAGAGTAGAAATCTTCACAAATGCAAAATTCTGACCTTCCGGCTTTAGCTCTCTTAATCTCTCGTGCTCGGATTTTCGTTTGATTTAGCTTCTTTTTGTGTGTTTTATCGTATCCGTACCTGCACATGCAAAAACTCAAGAAACACGTAAATGTTAACAATAAACGGCTCTTTTCTTGGTTATTTTGGGTCAGTTTTGATAAACAAAAGATATGCGTTTAAGCACATATCAATGATTCAATGAAAGTCACTCGTGACCAAAACAACGAAAAAATAACGTCTTTACAAAAGGAAATTGAGAATCTGAGGAGTCAGGAAAATGGGAAACTGCCACTTGTTTTTAATAAGAAAGTTGCATCAAAGTCATCCTCATAATGCAAATATACTGTGACTGTTAAATACATTCCTCCTCATCTTAGGAATAATGAATCTGCATTTCATGAGTATTGTGCTCTCCTTAAAGATAATCTAAAATGTCTTCGTGAGATTGTTCAAGAGGACTTCATTAATAAACCTCTTGATAGAGAAATTAGGTTTGCTTGCATTCAGGCCAAACGATCTCAAGAGCTGCTAGAATGTGTAATTGCAACATGTCCTAAATCCTTAGGTGCAAAAGGCAAAGCGGTGATGCCTTGTTCTATGCCTAGTGCCAAGCATACAAACCATTCTATGCCCAGTTTCAAGAAAGTGAACACCAATGTGCCTTCTAGTAGTACAGACCCTTGCACATCTAGGTCAAGAATGCAAAAAGTAAATCAACCAACTAATGTTCCCATAATTCCCTCACAGAGTAATCGGTGACATGAAAAGCAAGCGGGTCAAAGCCTTCAAGCAATACCAAGCAAGATAGGACCTCGCAAGCTAAGAATGTGCATTGAAAGAAAGTAGAAGACCAACCTAGGAACTTTAAGTTTGAGTTGAATAAAACGAATCGTGTTGATTCTATTATTAGCCATAGGCGTCATGTAATTAAGTCAATTCGATACTATTTGCAAACCATGTAATGATGTCTGTTTAAATTCTGTTGCTAATCATGATTATGGTGTGAATGGTTTGTCTAATCTTTGTCAAATGCCCAGCTTAAGATTGTTAATGCTAAAAATCATACAAAGAAGGCTAAAAGGCATAAGCTTAAGAAAGTTAGAAACAAAGTGGAAACCCACAGGAAGAACATTTTGTAAGATAGGTTATCAATGGATACCTTTTGGCCATAAGGTCAATCAGTTTTGCCCTCAAATTGCTAAGACAATGCCCACTAGAAAATGGATGCCTACTGGTAGAACTATTCCTTTAAGAAGTGAACATACTATGAATAGGTCAAATACTGAATACCAAGAGATTGCATTTGTTCCTAATGATTCCATTGCTTCTAGTTCTCGATATGGGTGTTTCTATTTCGATGTGGGTGTTCCAATCATTGTTACTAACCAAGTGGAACCCATTCTTGCATGGGGATCCCAATTATCCGATTATCCATTCTTGTGCGTGTTCAGCTGCAGATCGTTCAAATCGTTCTCGTACGTGGTACTTGGACTCGGTGCATTCCAAGCATATATTGGAGACGGTCGCTCATGAACCGTGAGTAAATTCATCGAACTTATTTGGGTCGGGAATGACCATTTTGGGCAATTATGGGTTATGGTGATTATGTAGTTGTCAAAAGTGTAATCTCCAAAGTATATTATGTGGAAGGTATTGGTCATAATTTGTTCTCTGTTGGTCAATTCTGTGATTCCGATCTAAAGGTGGCCTTTAGAAAACATACTTGCTTCGTTAGACAACTTGATGGTGTGAAATTATTAGAGGTACTCGAGGTTCTAACCTATACACCATCTCTATCGAAGACATGATGAATCTTCTCCAATCGCACTGTTGTCAAGGCTTCTAAAACAAAGTCATGGATGAAACTCAGTCATCATCATCAAACTAATCAAAGCGGCCGGGTTAGACTCAACAATACGATCCGGAATTGTTCCGAGCAGGACAATAACCTGAGAGTTTGTTAACAAAGACTTAATTAGAGTTTTATGAAAGTGTTGGAATCGGAGTCATCAAAGAAGTGTTCCACGAACTCCTCCCAATGAAACGAGATTCTAGTTGAAAACTGGTCGAACTCTTGTAGAAGGCCCTTGAGAACAATGCTAATTTATTCAAAGGTTCCAATATTTCTATGAAATGAAGCCATTGCCCTTGCTTGCTACACCGAAAATCGTTCCCTTATACACACCTCTTATGGAAAAACTCCATATGAACTTGTTCATAGCAAAAACGATCTCTCTCCCTTACGTGTGTTTGGTGCATTGTGCTATCCAATAATGAGGGTCAAGACTTAGGCAAATTAAGAGCAAAAGCTGATATTGGAGTTTTGTTGGTTATGCACCAAACAAAAAGGGATTACCAAATCTACAACAAGAGAACCGAAATATCATGGAAACAATTCGTTACGTTTGATGGTGACCGGTCAAATGGCTCTGGACAATGATTCACGGACCCGCACTTCAAACAGTCCCATTGGTTCATCACTTGTACCAAACTCATTTCAGAAACTCCATATGTACCTCCTTCAGAAGATGATTTAAAGAAATTGTTTGATCCAATGTTTGATGAACACTATGAACCAAGTGCTGATGATATGTCAATTCCATCAGGAAATTTGCTCTATCCACATGAATGAAGTCAATCCTTAGGTCTCAATATCATTAAGTCAAGAAGCGCTTCTGTGATCACTTCTGTCATCAACAAATCATCAATCATCAAATGTACATCATGGAATTGTCTCTGGCACCAATGATGAAGTTAATCCCTGCTACTCTGAAGATGCTCCATTTGAAAACATATTTGCTCCTGAATCATCATCAGAACCATCTTCATCGGGGCATCGACTCTGCTACTTAGTTCCTCACAACAACCACATGAACACCTTAGAAAATGGACACATGATCATCCATTGGACAACACCATTGGAAACCTTTCTGGCCCGGTATCCACACCGAAACAACTTGCAACCGATGCCTTATGGTGCTTCTTCAACTCCGTACTCTCTAAGATCGAACCAAAGGATGTTAAAACTGCTGAGATGACATTTGGTTCAATGCCATGCAAGAAGAAATTCATGAGTTTGATCGATTAGATGTATGAGTAGTACGCTCAGACGTGCTATGATCGCTCTAAAGTGGATCTTCAAAGTGAAGCTTGATGAGCATGGTGATGTGTTAAAAAATAAGGCTAGATTAGTTGCTAAAGGATATCGTCAAGAGGAGGTATTGACTTTGAAGAATCATTTGCTCCTGTTGCTCGTATCGAGGCAATCAGAATCTTCTTGGCTAATCCTGCAAGTAAGAACATGGTAGTCTATCGGATGGATGTAAAGGCGGCATTTCTTAACGAGAGATCTTAAAGAAGTTAGTATCGTCGCATATGAAGGCTTTGTGAATCGAGCATCCTACTCCGCGTCTATCGTTCAAGAAGAAGGCTATTTGGTTTAAAGCAAGCTCCAGGGCATGGTATGATACGCTATCAAAGTTTCTTCTATCCTTTGGATTCAGCAAAGGAGCGATTGATCCACATTGTTCACCAGGAAGTCGGGCAAACATTTAATTCATGTTCAAATTTATGTTGATGATATTATCTTTGCCTCGTGACCCCATGAAATGATGGATTTTCAAATGAAATGGGTTTCAAATTTCAAATGTCAATGATGGGACAAATGTCATTTTGCTTGGGATTACAAATTTCACAAAGTCAGGAGGCATTTTTCAAATCAATCTAAATATGCAAATGAGATTTTAAAGAAATTTGGATTTGATTCTTGTGACTCTGTTGACACTCCCATGATTGAGCGTCTAAACCGGATGAGGACCACTCGGGATCATGGTAGACCAAACGAAATATCGTAGTATGATTGGATCCCTGATGTACCTCACAGCTAGCAGACCAGACATCTTGTTCTTTGTTGCATGTGTGCTAGATATCGAGGCTAAGCCTACTAAAAGCACCTTGAAGCGGCTAAGCGGGTCTTCGGTATCTCAAGGAACCATCAATATGGGACTTTGGTACCCGAAGGACACCGGTATGTCACTAACAGCCTATCAGAATCTGATCATGCGGGATGTCAAGATACTCGTCGAAGTACATGGGAGGTGCTTTCGGTTTTGGGTGATAAGCTTGTGAGCTGGTCTTCAAAGAAGCAAATGAGTACTTCTATTTCCTCTACAGAGGTGAATACATAGCCATGTCATCTTGTTGTGCTCAAATCCTATGGATGAGATCCCAATTCTCTGACTATGGCTTTGAATTCAACAAAATCCTCTGTATCTTGTGATAATAAAAGTGCTATTGCTCTCTCATGCAACAACGTTCAACACTCAGAGCAAGCAGCATACGACATTCGACATCATTTCATAAGGGAACAAGTGGAAAAAAGTGTGGTGGAACTCTATTTTGTGAGGGTGAATACCAGTTGAGACATCTTCACCAAAGCTCTTCCAAGAGAACGTTTGAGTTTATCCTTCCGTCTTGGTCTAAAAGTTTACAACCGAAAACACTCAAGCGTCTTCAAGAGGAAGACGAGGAGTAAAGGTCTTTCTTCATCTATCTCTTGTATATATTTTTTCAAAAAGCAAAATACAAAATTATCAAAAGAAAATATAAAAAATATAAAATTTTCAAAATCCATAAAAATTAGAAATCTTGAAAAATTCCAAAAATATTGTTATTTTGTCATGTTTTTCCTTATTCGATATATCTCTGGACTTTGTGTTGACATTCAAAGAATGTCACGGGTTTTAGATGTTGTTCACATAGTTTTGTTTTAAAAAAAAGGAGAAAAATGGTGGTTTATTTATTGTCATTTCAGGATAACGTTTTAAAAGTAAAAACGAGCCATGCTTTATCTTATTTTTCAAATCTCATGCTCTGATTCTAAAAACAAATGTTTGTCATCAAAGACAAATGTTATTCTTTTCAAATATTTTTCATCTAATGATTCTTCTAAAAAATATTTGCCATCTAATGAAAACTAAATTGCTTTGCAAAATACCTCGTTACACACTACTTGTGTAAATCATTTGCTTTTAATGTCAAAATCTCTATCTTAATCAATAACTAGTGTCATTGATTGGGGAGAATGATTTTATTAGAATTAAAGGTTATTTTCAAACAATTATACGTAAATGAGCAAGGTTTATTGTTGAAAATCAAAAGGAATTATGTTTTATAACAGTAATTTAAAACCTTGCTATGTTTTTTTCAAAAGACAATCATGCATGTTTAATCAATGGAGTTAAAAGTCTCAATACCGATCCTTATCGGTTAAAACTTTCATAATCAAGTCACAATTCTCCTTAAAAGCTTTCAAAATCAATTTAAATCTTCAGAGATCACAAATCTCAAATGATTTGATAATTGTGATCGGAGGAGAATTTGTGATTTAAATTGGATTTAAACGATAATTGATAAATGATTTCATAAGTGTTTAGCATGTTTCCTCCCATAAGTGACAAACGATTTCAAATTTTCCATGCACATGTTGAGGGAGATCATCTATTTTAAACCTCAAATTATTGAAACGTGACTGAATTGTCTCTAAGTCACGGGTTCCTCAATATGTGCAAAACTCTTTCAAAATTCGAGGCACATATTGAGGGAGAGCAAACTTGTGAAAACCCCATCCTTCCTCAAAATGTTTTATCTACTCAAATTTATTGGGAAGTGATGATGATCATTTTAGAAAATGTTAATCAAAAGATTGGACCTTTCATTCTTAATCTAACGATTTTCAAAGATCTCTTGCCTCCATGTGCTAAACAAATTCTGAATTTTATGCATATGTTGAGGGGGAGCATTTCTAAAATATCAAAACAATTAAGATACAAAATGCTTTGATTCTATATCACAAGTATCTTGATTGATTTTCAAACGGTTTTCAATTGGTTTCAAGGCGGAAAATCTACACCAAAAGACCGACCAATTTACTTTATGCATGGTGTTATAAGGATGGTTAGGTTAGGTATTAGTTCCCATGATCCGCCAGAACCGGAGGGATCTACCCAGGGACAATCCACTAGATAGTGTAGAAGTCCTTAGGTATGATTGGAAAAGGAGAAAAGTGAGATATGGGAAGAGTCTTTGATTCGGCTCGAACAGTCAGCTAAATCCTCAAACTGCCTTGTGAATGGTGGAGACCGTAATCGACTTAAATGCTCCAAACACAGAATGATATGAGATCAGGGAGTATATTGTTTCCCAGGCGTTAAGTCCCACTACATGCGAGAATAGTCAAAGCAGAAGTGATGAGAGGATTTGAACGGAAAAAGAGATTTGAAGATGATTATAACTAAGGAAAAAGCCCATAAACTACAGGGGCTTAAATGCAAATTAAAGGAAATTTAAAAAGATAAAATCTATTAAATAAACGCTATCACTATATTTAAAATGATGAACGTTTAAAACTTAAGACTTACGTTTAAAAATAAAATTACGTAGACGTACAAAATAAAAAGTGAAACTTACACTATATTAACCCTAAAAATATGAAAAATACATTTTTACAAACCTAATAAAAAAGAAACTTTTAGAAAAGAAAATTATTTTATAACTATTTAATTAATTATTATTAATTAAAAACTATTTTTAACTATTTAATAATTACCTAAAATACAAGAAATTAGGAAATAAAGCTAGAAAAATAAAATTAAGACTTAGAAAAGTCTAAAATATCAAAATAGACTTTCCAAAACTATTTTTTGTATTTTTCTGATTATTTTTCTATTTTTTATGAATTTTAAACTATTAAAAACTAATTAAATTATTTAAAAATACAAATTTAACTAAGAAAAATATGGAAAAATATTTTTTTGGCTTTTTATATTTATCTAAACTTAATAAAAATGAAAAATTATTTTTTTGAACCTTTTCTTAATTTTTTGTATTTAAAGCTAATTAAAAATGCTTAAAAACTAATTTAAATTAAGAAAAATAGCAAAACAACTTAGAAAAATCTGAAAATTTCAGGAAAAGTCTAAAATGATATTAGGAAGCTAGGAAAATTAGAAAAACAAGTGCTTATGTGGATGAATTTGAAACTGCTATGGAAGTAACTATTGAAATAAGCACTTGATAAGCCAAAAGCACTCCAAAGGCTACAAATGATACACAAGCTACTGATATGCTAAAGGAACATAAATGGAACAAGTTTCAACAAGCACTAACCACGACAAACTATCTACAGCAGTTGATGATATGAAGTTATGGACTAAAAGCGGTGAATAGGTACCAAGTTGCAGTGAATTATAAGCACTGAATAAAGGAAACGAGAAAAACGAAATGGAACCTCAAGATAACCTGCTAAGAACATGTAAACCAAAATCAGACCCTAGTGAGCTCACATGAGCTTTGCACAAACTCTGCAAATCCTACTCAACCCAATGCGTCAACATTACTTACGCCGCGGGGGATTTGTACCAATATTGAAAAGCTCAAATGAAGCTCCTAAAAATTTGCTAAAAATCTGAAAAATTACTAATAAGAAACAAGACCAGCTGAGCTTTCTAAACCTACAATTTCAT
>OU343220.1:272056393-272092309 GCA_910596185.1 Chrysanthemum makinoi | reverse complement strand
CCCCATTTGTCATGTCACCATATATCCGTAATATTTATTTAATTAATTACCATAACCATTCAAGAATTAGTAGAAAGTTGAATAGAATCGAAACAAAAAATAAAACAATTTTATAATCGATATTTGAAAGTTATGGATTCTAAATGAAAGAAAAGTGTATAATCTTACCCATCCACTAATCAAATGCTCCAACGTCAAAGTTAATTCTTGACATGAAATCCCATTAATAACATTTCTAGCAAAACTGTAAAGAAAAGAGAATCCATGTAAAAAGAAGTATGCAAATAGACAATAACATGTATTTCCAAAGATAACTTTACAAAATCATAGTTACTCACTTTGAAGAGACGACTAGTTGCTTGGCTTTAGTGTTCTGAATTTTGGTGGTAAATTGTAATCATTTTTTATGTTGATATCATACATTATCCAATATATTTTGTTATGGATTGATTAATAATTTTGATGTCATTGTAGATACAACTGTTAACAATATGGTTGTTTAGTATCTTTTCAAAATCCACAAACTGGAAAGCAATCTCAGGACCCTGAAAGCTGGTGCACTGCTTAACCACAGTGTTACGGTAGATGCTTTTCTTGTAACGATGATTGTGTACTTGGTCTTGCCTCGTACCTGAACACCAAAATACGACTATACAAAGTTAGCACTTTCCAAAAGCAAGTCTCAAATGTATCGAGAAACTGACTTTTCACAGATCCATGAATCCTAGAAGCCTATCAAGAAAAATTAACATAACATCAAATAAAACAAAGGAAATGTGCAACAGTTATGAACATAAACTACAGGTTCAAGGTCCATGAATCTCAGAACACCATCAAACCACAAACAAACATAACATAAATTCAAAAAACATACTTTGTCAATGAAGATCAACCTGTGTTCTCAATTCCATTGGCTTATCATAAACATTCTCGCTTCCAGATCCCGCCAACTTCCACATTCCGTGTATGCCGCATGATCGATGGCATTCAAAATAGCTCAATCAACATGGTGAGTACCTGTAAAAAAAATATGAAAAGCTATTAGGCTGACTTTAGTTTGGAGACCCATAGCATCGATGAAACAAATATGCAAAGAAAGGTAAAGTAACACGTAAACCGATACCGATACAAAAATCTTAACCGACGGTGTACATGTAGCATAAGGTTGTGTGCATTTTTCAGCACCGTATTCTCACATGATTCACCAAATGATGGGATCTTCAAAGCACGTGACGTAAAAATAATGAGATATAAACATTCTATCACTCTATAATTAGCCGCTTGTAGCACTTCCAAACACCTCTTAAACTTAGAATTTGTATGTTTGACCTTAATGCCATTGATACCATCATGGACCTAACCCATTTCAATCTATAAATTCACCCGTTGTAACCCGTTACCATCGCACCCGACCCGCTGATCCTCATTTTCCCACCGTAACAATAACAAAATACAGATACAAAAATGAACCTAACAAAAAGGGTAATGAGTATATATAAAAATTGATACCTCTAGCCATAAAATTCATTATATTTTTACGCCTCTCAACCCTTCCACCATGTAACACATAGTAATGATTCGTTATTTTTGTAGCGAAGGGCAGTTTTAAAATTTTGTATTCCCGATTAAGAATCAATCACTACTTGAGGACAAGTAATAATCAACCTTCCAGATGTCGTATTCCTAGGCTTAGAGATGAATTGAATTTTATGTATTTGTTTGTTCGCTTAAAATGATGCTTGATTATCGCTTTGGTTTTTTTTTGTTTGGTTTTGTAGGCTAATTTTTAAAACTTTTTATACTAATAAATAAAGCAACTATTATAAGAGAGATAAAAAAATTTAAACTAATAGCAAATAATACCTAACTAACAATATATGATAAAAAAGCTATGCTTGCTGTGTGGTGAAAAGTTCATTAAGTGTGGATTTTTCCTTAAAAGCACTTATGCAATTAATACCCGCCTAAACAAATTATTTCCTCACAACATTGGCTTATATTGAAAACAATTATTTTTCGAGGTAAAACTTAGTAGACTTTAAATAATTAATTATACCAACGGCTTTTTGCCCTAAAATAACCAACTACTCAAATCATCGACATCCTAAAATTATTAATTAACAACCTTTAATTATCTGCTTAAAAAAGTAGATTTTTCTCACAACGTTTATATTGAAAATCCTACTTTTTATCTAGATAAAATCTACTTGGTTAAATAGTTAAAATCCTTAACGGCTTTTGCCCGCTAAAGTTTCTAAAAATCAAACCAAGTAAACCAAAGGCTACCAATTAATAATCTCTAATATTCCACACTAAATTTCACAATTCACCAATCACTTAACAAGCATAATAAAAATCTACTCACTAATAGTCATAAGTAAACCAACAAAGATAATAATAATAAGCTCAACAAACATCATTTTCCACAAGCTAAAAGAGAAAGTAAGGAAAATAGAACCCGATCTACAATACAGATCTAATAAAACCACCATTTTATAAACTTATCAAACCCTAAAGTTTACTTATTTATAAGCTTTAATAAGACCAAATATTTAATAAAGTTAGTGACTTTATTAACTAATTAGCTTATTAAGACTAAAAAGCTTTAAACTTTAGTTAATAAGTAAGCTTATGAAACCCTTAAGCTCCTCACTTAGGTTGGAAATGATGAGAAACTAAGCAAGATCACAACTTTATCAAAGGTTAGAGAATAAGCAATATTATGGATCAAATAAGCTATGGAAAAGCTTATTGATCTAAAAAGCACTAAACTTTAAACAAAATAAGCAAAGAAAAGGCTTAAAGATTAGATCCAATATCCACCCAAAACTAAGAGGTTCAAACCAAGATTAAACGCTGAGTTGGTATATTTAAGGACTAGATCTAAATAAATAAGCTAAAGATAAGTTAAAAAGATTAAAACTTTTTTTTTTTTTTATAAAAGAAGTTGAAAAAGAAAATAAATCTAAGTAAATAAAAGAGTCTGAAAGGAAACTAAAATAAAAGTGCTTATTGAATAAGCTATATGAAAAGCTTAACCTAAAAATCTAGTCTTTTATATCTAAAAATAAGCTATAAGGAAGAGCTTATTCAAGATAAAAAGATATGTAAAAAGCTTAAAGTGAAAAAGCTATAAGAGAGCTTATCACTAAAAAGCTAATCTAATAAGCTACAATAAGCTAATAAGCTAATATAGATTATTAGATAAGAAAAAGAAAAATAAAAGAAAGAAAAAGATGAAAAGAAAATAAGCTCTTAAGTAAACTCCATAAACATCATTATCATTAATAAGCAAAAAAGATTTGAGTACAATAAGATCTTGAAAATAAGCTACTACAATAAGCACTAAAAATATTAAGCTAAAGAATAAAAATAAAGAGTGTGTGTGTAAATTAATGTGTTTGTCCTTCTAACCCTCGGATCATGTGCTCCATATATAGCCATCAATCAATATCTCGAATGTTCTGTATTATCGTATTCCTTTGATGCTAGGCCACGTGTCTCGAGTGAATTGGAAGATCAAGAATAATAGTTGGTGAGTGATTGGAGGCAGAGAAAACCAAGCATGTCACGCGCCTCGTGTTTAATTTTTTGGAACGTGAGTGGCACACACAAGGCAAAGAACTATCAATTTGCATTTTCAAATATATCTCACGGGCTTGATAATTGTTTCAAATTCATTGGCGATCCGATGTCGGGCTCATCAATCAATATCTCGAATGTTCTGTATTATCGTATTCCTTTGATGCTAGGCCACGTGTCTCGAGTGAATTGGAAGATCAAGAATAATAGTTGGTGAGTGATTGGAGGCAGAGAAAACCAAGCATGTCACGCGCCTCTCGTATTTAATTTTGGAACGTGAGTGGCACACACAAGGCAAAGAACTATCAATTTGCATTTTCAAATATATCTCGCTGGGCTTGGATAATTGTTTCAAATTCATTGGGCTGTGGATCTGGATGCTGGGCTGGGCCACGAGGACAATTGGACTGCTGGACTCTTGGGCCCGTGGAGAGCTGGGCCTCGACTTCTCTTAGTTGAGTAAACTGCTACTCTTCTTTTGTAATTAGAAGTGTGGCAAAAATATTAAAATTGTCATGAGTGGGAGTAGAACCCAAGACCTCTTTGTTGAAAAGCATGCATCCAACCACTAGACCAAGAGCCTTTATGTGTTAATTCTTTGCATTTAATTCTTTTTGGCCCTCTTTTCCTTGATCCAATTTTTAGCCATTATCATTAAAAATAATCTTCGTTCGAGCTCCGTTTGATCTTTCAATATTTTCTTCTCTTCCTCGATGCTCCAAATAAAATAACCACTTGACTCGATATTTCGTGATCTTTCCAATGGTGTGCATCGGATAAATTTTTATGACTTCTTTGAACTTCAAAACATGGAAATATAGTCTAAACTCATCCGAAAATCACCGCTTTTGCTTTGTTTTCAAACCCTTGTACCAAGCAAGACATAATAACACATATCCAACATTTTTGCAATATAATTTGACATATTTAATGGTTATTAGTCCGATTTAGCGTATTTTTAGATATAAAATGATGTGTGTTTTAGCACTCATCAAGTAACCGTATCTGTTATTGCATAAACATGGAAACCAAATCAATATTCTTCCTGTTTTCATGAAAAATATTTTTAAAATATATAGTTACCTTCTTAACCTGGCCACAAATGATCACCAACTCGACACGGAGGTCAAGTTTGCCACAAAACATAGAGCCGCAGCCACCATAACCCCTCCTCCTCCCCCTCAACAAGTCAACTGACCCCTTTGTCATCACTCCTTTTAAATAACCTAAACCAAGTAGTCCTGGAACATATTATAAGTTACACCATAATCAAACAGCCAATTTGACAAACCCAAAGCATAATATACCTTCAATAGTTTGTCTTGGGAGTTTTTAATCCATCTTCAATCACGGTTTTAATATTAGGTTTTCAACAACAATACAACTCATAAAAAAATCATTAAAAAAAAGTAAAACCTCTAAGTTCTCATACATAAATTCGACATCTCACCTCATACTCAAGTTTCACAATTCACCTTAAGTCAAGATGACAAAGCACCTAAATTTGACTCTTTTTAACGGGTAAAAATTCTTTTTTACATTCAACTTACCGCAAATTCAACTACACTTATAGGTACTTTATGTAGATGTCAACAACAGAAAGTACTAATAAATTAGAGCTACTGCAATGAGTATGACTTATGATTCATATCTAAATACGAATGAGATTTTTTGTCGCCAGGTAAATCTATTTTTAATTCTACTTGGCCATGTTGGTTTTCAATTTTGTACCTCAAAAAGTAGTGATATCTTTGATAAAAAAAATTGTTGTGTAACGGTAACGATTTCATTATTACACCCAAGGGTCAGTTTATTTGACATCAAAAATGTATGAATCATTTCCCCAAATAACATATTTTTGGGGTTACATCGTTTTTAATAAGCGAACGCCACAACTACTTCCAGAAGTGCTTATAAAAAACAGATATTCCAATCAATTCATTAAAAAAATAGAAGAAAAAACACTTTTTTAAGCTAAAAACATCAATAAAATAAAGAGAAATTAAAGATTGAACCTTTAGAAGAGCTATTACCTTCGTTTTCATCTGGTACTCATGCCGAATCTGAGGGAAGCTCAACATGAAAGAAAGATGATAATTTTATGAGCGCGGCCTTTCTCCCTCTCTCGTCGCTTGAAGAAAGCTCCACCCTAACTCACTCCACCCTTGCCCATTAGAAAGTCAATAAAGCTAATCCCTCAAATACACCCCCTAAACCTACAGCTTGACAACATGAATACTAAACTCAGAAATCATAAAGAAAATCAATTATATTAAATTAAGTTTTGGGAAAATGATACTAACCTCCATAACCTCTTTTCCGATTAGCGAAGAAGAAAGTCGCACACCATCGAAGCTCGTAAGACATTCCAACACCTGAACTCATCGATTCCCATGGATATTATTTTGTGTGTTTCTCACACACATACACATATGTTGATTGAGATGATCTGGAAGATGAATAATAGATGCTGACATCAAATTAAGAGACCTCAAAATGACACGTATCACAACATTGAAGCATGAGGTGGAGAAGCAGGAGGTGGGTAACGCATCATATCCTCTCAATATAAGAAAATGCTTTATTTTTTGCCTTGGGCTCCCACTATTTCACAAACTGGGCCAGCACAAAAACTAACTTGCCAATATAATAAACAGAAAAGTCGCAGCTGCTTGGCACGTGACTATGGAATCGTTTTTTAACTCCACCGACCAAGCAGATTAGAATATATATAGAATAATCCAATATTTCAAAAGCAAAATTTGACTTTCTTTACGGCCAGCAGCCATCCAGGCTCCACCACCACCGACTGTTAAAAGACTTTTCTTTCTTTCCAAAAACTATTTTATCACATTTAAATATTTACTTTTTCAAAAAATTTTGAACAGAGATTATTATTTTCTATAACTTACATATTTTTTTCTATCACGTTCACAAAATTTGATATGTATCAGAATGATTTTTTTTTTCTTTTCTTTTCTTTTTTTATGTTTGACGAGAGTGTATTTTTCTTCAACTATAACCTATCTTTTTGTTTCACTTTTTGAAACGAGATTGATTTTTTTTTTCTTCCTTCCTAGGTCTCAAAATGACCTCTCAAATTGATATGAGCATGACTTAGTAATGTTCTCTCAATAATAAAAATAATAATAAAATACACAGTCCCTCGGTAGGCTCCACCATTCTCAGATGTGAGAAAATATTACCGGTTATGTTTATATCTACTTGAGAGGAATCTCAATCCCTACGATTAATATACTTGCGATTTTACGATTTTGTGATTTTGTTTGTTACATGTTTAATTCTGAAATTGTGGTTAGTCTTAAAGCTTTGTGAACGAATCTTTTCCATATAATATCATGGTAATTCTTACAATCTGGTGATGCCAACGGTTCTTTGGTGTTTTGATGGAATGAGTTTTCATCTCCAATCTTGTGTTGTTTTAGGTCAAACTACTATGTAATAAGATAATCTCTAATTGATGTTTATGCGTATATGTGTATGACTTAACTATTAATTTACACCTCTTTTATGTTGAAATTACTTTTTTTTACATAAACGCCAAGAAACCACACATGTTTTTATGTTGAAATTACTTTTTTGCCGATAATCAAAATGTTTTTACAATTCTTTTATATTCAATTGAGAATGAGAATAACAGAAAGAAAAAAGAAAACACATGTGACAGGTCAGCCACTCAAAGGTCCACGTGAACCAGGGTCACAAAATGTTATCTTGTCTAGGACCAATCTAGAGGTTCATACTTTTATTTATTTCATTATTTTGTCAATTTCAGTTTCAAGTACTATTATTATATATATATATATATACTATGATTTAAGATCATTTGAGGACAAAAGATTATTTACATACCAAGGGATTAATCTCCACCCTCCATTTTTATTTGATCTAATGGATGAGATTAATTCCAACAATTTAAAAAACTCACTTTCATCATTTTTTTTCAAATATTAATATCTTTCAAACCGTTAATCGTTAAGTGAAAAAAATATATCATTGCGACGAGCATTTAATTATCTTTTTATAGATAGGCACTTTGATATACTTTCGACAAAAAAAAATTTTTTCGTATTTTTCACGTTTTTTTTTAAGTTTTTTCGTTTTTTTACGTTACTGAAATTTGCATTAAAAAATCATATATGAAAAAACACTAATTTGAATATCACATGTGATATTAGTGTAATATCATATATGATATGTAATATCACATGTGATATTAGTGTAATATCACATATGATATTACCTACTATCATATGTGATATTACATGTAATATCATATGTGATATTACACTAATATCACATGTGATATTCAATTTGGTTTTATCATATATGATTTTTTCATGCAAATTTCAAAGAACGTAAAAACGAAAAAATAACGAAAAACGGAAAAAAACGATTTTTTCTTTTTCAAAGTATATCAAAGTGCCCGTCTATAGAAAGATAATTAAATGCTCGTCGCGATGGTGTAAATATTTTCACTTAACGATTAACGGTTTAAGAGATATTTAAATTATAAAAAATAAGTGAAATAATAAAATGCTTTTAATATCAGCCATTGATTTCTTTTGATGGTGGAGATGAAAGTCCCTTGGATGGTAAAAGTTTGGTATGTAAAATAACTTTCCTCATATACTATAGAGCGAGCGCATGTTTTGCAACATTAATTGCTAACTTTAGCAAGTTGGCAAAAATAGTCCCTGAGGTTTAAGTGTCATCGCAAAGTAAGTCATGTAGCATTAATTGCTATCTATAACAATTTGGCAAAAATAGTCCCTAAAGTTTAAGTGTCGTTGCAAAGTAAGTCCTGTAAAATTAATTGCTATCTATAGCAATTTGGCACAAATAGTCCCTAAGGTTTAAATGTCGTTACAAAATAAGTCCTTTGTAGCCACGAAAATAGTCCCTAAGGTTTGAATTGTATTTGCAAAGTAGGTCCTTCAAGGATTAACCAAATAAAGTTTGTAGCATTAATTGCTATCTATAGCAATTTGGCAAAAATAGTCCCTAACGTTTAAGTGTCCTTGCAAAGTAAGTCCTTTGTAGCCACGAAAACAGTCCCTAAGGTTTGAATTGTCTTTGCAACGTAGTTCCTGTTGGTGTGTAACTCCCAGAACAGGGTAAGATAATCAACTTCAGCAGAAACAACAACTATTCAGCAGAAACAAATACCACTAAGTGGTTACCGGATATCACTTGGAATCGTGTGATCACTTTCCAAAGTAAACTATTCGACCCTAATGCCCGGGTTACACTTAATATCTACTTGGGATAAGACCAAATGCGCTTATGGAATTATGCACAATTCAATAACCCTTGCGCTTATAAGTGTTTTGTGTTTTCTCGGTGTTCTTCATGCATAATCAGATCTCCTATATATAGGAAAATACTCTCAGCTAGTCAATGGAATTACGAGTATTAATCGGCCCATTAATAGCCTCATAATTATCTCCATTATAGCCGTTAGTGGTTACATGACCAATTAACGTGGTCATAATGCGCTTTAAACCGCCACTTGAATAGGTCAAAGCCGCTACAAGTCGCAGTACTATCATCAAGATTTCATAGTGCTATCGGTTACACTCCTTCGGAAACACCACCGCTTCAGGTAAACACTACTCATGAAACACCACTTCTGAAACGCCACTCGCTGGAAACGCCACTTCAGCTGGAAACACCGATCTTGTGGAAGTACGCTCTGGAAACACTGATAATCGCGGTAACCACAACATTACTTTCACCAAGCACTACTACTAACACAAACCACTATTAGAGTCGGGGTGTTCATGGACCTTATGGGTGTACACTCCTGCACCTCCTAACCCGCTACAAGGTGTGAACTATTCCCACAAGTGTACTAAATTTTCCAACAATCCTTCCCAAATTTAGTTCACTTCCTTTGCATGAAAACAAACATCAAGCAAAACATGTGCATAAATGAAAATGTCCTGAGGATTGAATTTTCATCTTAGTAAATTACACGCTTCAAATATTCGAGAATCAGGGTGTTCTAAGAATTGAACCCTTCAACCCATTTGAATACCTGAAGATATAATACACACAAGTTTTCAAACACTTATCAGCTCCCTCGACACTATAAGCCATGTGTCCATATCCAAATTCATAAATGTTGTAAAAGCTAAAGTCCAAAGCTTTCCGGCGCAAAACTTCAACATTTACATAGGTGGTTCCTCTTTAGTCATGCTCCTGCCAAGTACTTTTTCAAAGAAAATTAACCATTAAGAAGTAAAGACTTCATCCTCCTTTCTCAGAAGTTCTCGAGCACAACCTTGGGATGTAAAATAAAACATGTGCTCCAAATCCATCGAATGTTCAAAGCTTTCCACATTGAACTCAGCTCCCAAGTTTCCTTAGGAGGGAGTTGGGTGTCCTAGCATTCAATGACTAAGTTGGACTTAAACCCATCCCTTTAGCGAATTTTATAACCAAGTCTCTAGCCACACCCTTCGTCAAGTGATCAGCCTAAGTTCGTTGAGATCTCACAAACTCTATAGATACCACCCCATTCATGATAAGCTCACGAATCATGCTATGTCTGACACCTAAGTGTCTAGACTTACCATTGTACATCTCGCTATAAGCCTTAGCCAATGTAGCCGCACTATCACACCGGATAGAAATAGGTGCTATAGGTTTAGGCCACAATGGAATCTCAAGAAGCAAGTTTTTCAACTATTCAACTTCTTTACCAAAGCAATGCTAAAGCCACAAATTCAGATTCCATTGTTGAACTGGTGATGCAAGTTTGCTTCTTGGATGCCCAAGAAATTGCACCTCCACTAAGTAGGAATACCCACCATCGGTAGACTAATTGTCTTCGCAGTTATCGATCCAACTTGCATCTGTATCCTTCCAACATCGATGGGTAACCAGATATGAGAGACTATAATCCATAGTTCTTCAAATACTTCAAGCATTCCTTTGAACGCTTGCCAGCTGATGAGCACTAGGATTACTAGTATACCGCCAATTTTCCCAATCGCAAAACCAATATCGTCTTGTACAAGTCATGGCATACATCAAAGTACCAATTACCCTAGAATACTCAAGTTGAGATACAGCCTTGCAATGATTAGGCATCGCCTTCTCACAAGTATCCATAGGTGTACTCACTTGAGTACAATCAAAGTAATTGAATTTCCTCAACACCTTCTCAATATAATGAGACTGAGTGATAGAAATTCTATTACTTTCATGTTTAATCCTTATACCAAAGATAACATCAGCCTCCCCCATGTCTTTCATGGAGAACCTCGATGACAAAAATTCCTTTGTCAGGTTAACCTGATTTTGGTCGCACTAAAAATCAACATGTCATCAACATATAGACAAATGATGACTCCTTTACCATAATCATCAAATTTGCTATATACACATTTGTCACCGTTAAGAACATAACCACTAGACAAAACTACTTCATCAAATTTTGATGCCATTGTTAGGTGCCCGCTTAAGTCCATAAAGAGACTTAATCAGCTTTACACACCTTGTTTTCATTGCCGTGCAAGATGAATCCCGAGGTTGGTTCATATAAACCTCCTCTTCCAATTCACCATTCAAGAAAGCTGTCTTCACATCCATCCGATGAATAATCGATTGTGAATAGATGCCATAGCAATCGCCAGCCTTATGGTATCGAGCACGAGCCACAGGGCATAAGTATCAAAATAGTCTATCCCCACTTTTGTTTAAAGCCCTAAATAACAAGTCTAGCCTTGAACTTTTCAATAGTTCCATCTACCTTCATTTTCTTTTTGAAAATCCATTTGCAACCTAGAGGTTTGCAACCAAGAGGTAGATCAACCAACACCCAAGTGTTGTTCCCCATGATGGAATCCATCTCATCATTGATTGCTTCTTTCCATAAAGCAATATCCTGGGACTTCATTGCTTCTTCAAATGTCTTAGGATCATCCTCAACAATGAAGCAATAGGAGTATTGGTCTGAGACCTCATCCCTTGTTCCTTCAACTAAGTATAGTTGAAACTCGGGTCCAAATGACTTCGGATTCTCGACCCTTTGCTCTTCCCGAGCATAGGTTCAAAGTTGTTGAACCACAACCTCATCAGGACCACTGATGGTTCATCATCGTGGACCTCTGATATACCATGTCATGAGTTCCATTAGAATCCTCTCGACTTGGTCTAGGGACTGATGAGAATCTATTCTCATCAAAAGTTGCATCCCTTGATTCAATTATTGAGTTAACCGAAACATATTCATTAGGTTCAATAACATAGAACCTAAAAGCCTTGGAATGCTCAAGATATCCAACAAAGATGCAGTCAATGCCTCTTTCACCCAAAGTCTTTTGCTTTGGATCGTGGAGTCTTACAATGTTCTACAACCCCGCACCTTGAGATAGTTCAGTTGGGTTTCCTTTAGTCCAGAGTTCAAAAGGGGTAACCTTGTTCCTTTTGTTGGGAACCCTATTTAATAAATAGCAAGCTATTAACATAGCTTCACCCCGTAACCCTTGACTCGTCCAAAAGGACAACATGGAATTAACCATCTCCTTCAAAGACCTGCTTTTCCTTTTCGTAAATACCATTTTGCTGAGGAGTATAAGGGCGTCGTTTCATGAATAATTCCAACAGACCGAAAGTACAGAGTATCCATGTACTCACCTCCCTATCGCCCTTAATCTTTTGATCAAAGACCCAAGTTGTAATTCAACTTCCGTTTTAAACACTTTGAATTTATCTAATGCTTCATCCTTTGTATGTAACAAATAAACATAACAAAACCTAGAAGCATCATCAATAAACGCCACAAAGTACTTCTTATTCCCCAAAGAAGGAGTGGCATGCAAATCACACAGTGTCAATGGAATAAGCTCCAAGACCTTAGTTTCACGACTAACACCCCGAAGGGTTTCTTGGTTATCTTGGTCAACATGCAAGTTTTACACTTTTCAGTGTCCATGTCAAAAGCTGCGATCAACCCATCCTTAGACATATCTTGCATTCTTTTATAGTGTACATGGCCAAGTCTTGCATGCCGTAGGGTAGAGTCAGTCTGTTATATGTGGTCACAAAGTTTAAATAACACTGCCGCTGGTAATATTAAGCCTGAACATTTGATTACATAAATAACCAAAACCAATAAAAACACCATTCTTAGAAAGCACAAATTTATCCGACTCAATAACTTGTTTATATCCATGATTATTCAATACACTACTTGAAACCAAGTTCTTCCTTATATCGTGAACATGAATAACATTAAACAAAGTTACAATCTTTCCACTAAATTTAAGATCTACACAACCACCTAACCATGCACCAAGGTCGTTGACTCATTTCCCATGTGAAGAATAGAACCATCATTCAGTGACTCATAAGTCTTGAACCACCTTCTATCTTTGCACACATGAACTGTTGCACCAGAGTCAACCCACCACGTAACATCATCATCCCGCACATAATTAGATTCAGATACATATGTAACATAATAAATCCAAAAGACTTATTAACCATATTTCGACCTTTCAGGAGTTGGAAGAACCACCACTCTCTGAACCATTAGTGCCTGATCCATTGGCTTTACCACCAACTTTAACACCCTTGCAGTCCCTTTTAATGTGACCAGCCTTGTTACATTTCCAACAAGTAGGTGTTGCCTTCTTGTTAGGATCTTCCATTGTGTTATCATGATATTTTCGTTATGCTTGTTGTCATTGTACCGTGGAGTTGTTATGTTCCACCATATTGACAACAGATGTTCCAAGAGCATTGCTACTCTTTGGCTTGTCATTATCCTGCATCTTGAGAGATTCCTCAATGCGTAGATGACTTCCCAACTCAACCAGAGTTAACTCCTCTTTCTTATGTTTCAAGGTATACTTGAAATCTTTCCAAGAAGGAGGGAGTTTGTCAATGACACAAGAGACTTTAATAGTCTCATCCATGTTCATATTGTGTTGTGTAAACCTTCCAAGTATTCCAAGAAGTTCATTGTATTGTTCCATAACTGGTCTTGAATCACTCATTTTGTAATTTGTGAAATTACTAACAAGGAACTTCTTACTTGATGCATCCTCAGCCATATATTTGGCATCCAAGGAATCCCACCGTTCTTTGGAAGATTCAAAGTTCTGATAAATATCAAACAGAGAATCAGACATACCATTGAGAATTAAGCCTCTGTATATGTAGTCATCATTCTCCCATTTGCTCCTCCTCCCGACCGCTCAACCGTAGCATCATCCCCATCATCAGAATTGGAGTGGTCAGACATACACCACACTCATACTTGAGCAAGAAGTGCATCTTCTTCCGCCACCTCCTAAAGTCCACCCCTTCAAACTTGTCCAGCTTAGCAAAGTTTGAAGCCATGTGTTTCATTGCAGCAGTTGCCATTGATTATCACAAAATAGTTTACTTTGGTTGTTGGTGTGTAACTCCCTGCAACGGTAAGATAATCAACTTCAAAGAAACAACAACTATTCAAATAGAAACAAATACCACTAAGTGGTTACCGGATATCACTTGGAATCGTGTGATCACTTTCCAAAGTAAACTATTCGACCCTAATGCCTGGTTACACGAATATCTACTTGGGATAAGACCAAATGCAGTTATGGAATTAGGCACAATTCAATAACCCTTGCGCTTATAAGTGTTTTGTGTTTTCTGTGTGTTCTTCATGCATAATCAGATCTCCTATATATAGGAAAATACTCTCAGCTAGTCAATGGAATTACGAGTATTAATCGGCCCATTAATAGCCTCATAATTATCCCCATTATAGCCGTTAGTGGTTACATGACCAATTCAACGTGGTCATAATGCGCTTTAAACGCCACTTGAATAGGTCAAAGCCGCTACAAGCAGTACTATCATCAAGACATTCATAGTGCTATCGCTGGTTACACCGCTGGAAACACCACCGCTTCAGTAAACACTACTAGTGTGAAAACCACTTTGGAAACGCCACTTCAGTGGAAACACCGATCTTGTGGAAGTACCGCTGGAAACACGATAATCGTGGTAACCACAATAGTACTTTCACCAAGCACTACTAACACAAACCACTATTAGAGTCAGGGTGTTCATGGACCTTATGGGTGTACACTCCGTACCTCCTAACCCATTACAAGGTGTGAACTATTCCCACAAGTGTACTAAATTTTCCAACAGTTCCTTCAAGGACTAACCAAATAAATAGACAAACAAATTTTCCGGTCATTCATCAGTTCCAAATTCACGTCTACAAAAGCAATCCCGCTGCATCGCGCGGGTTTCCACACCCATTATAAACTAAAATACATATGAAAATTTTGATTTCATCAATTCAGTTCTGACGTTATTCTCAGGCTAACATCCCGCGACTCTATGCTGTCTAAATAGTAAGAATATTACAACAACTGTGTTATTAGAACTCCGGCTTTCTAACATAGACCTCTTTCTCTTGACAAAGATTATGAAGAGGAAACGCGTAAAGGCTGATGGGTATGGATGACCGGTATAGAGCTGGTATAAACCATAACCATCTTGACCATCTTTGATGTTGGCATCAATATACAAATTTGGTTTAATACATGGTATAAACTATAAAGCATAACACGAATTTGGAATTGGAATTTCGATGTGACAACTTCATCATTTTATATCGAATTTGATGTAATATTATTAATTACATCAACTATTATTATGTTACGTTTTCATCTTCTTACTTGTTCTTTCTTCTACATTAAGGAATACTAGCAGGGTACTTGCACGATGCAACGGCGGATACCTTGTAATTAATACTTCCAGCAAGGACATATAACCCTCATATAACCTTGTAGAACAAAAATTTAATGGGTACCTTGTAACTAAAAAAAAAGGGGGGGCAATTCCATATATACCCAAAAGTATTGAATTTTCTCATTAAAATTTTGTATTTTGTATCAGTTTGTTTATACCACCGAGATTATTGAGGGAAACTGCATAAACAATATTTTCTTTTACTAAATTCATAAAATGAAGATCATTTATTTGTATTCTTTCAACTTTTATTCATGAAATGTTTTAGTGTGTTTTCTCATGCGTATAGCATATGAGAAAGTTAGTGATACATAGTTTGTACAATAGGCTTATTAATTTGTATTATTCACTTAAAGTGTTTATTAAAAATTACATTAATGGTATATCCTGACCAGTCAATTTATGTATATAGTTGTGTAAAAGTTAATTGTACATAATGTTTTATCATATGCACTGCTTAAATTTAAGCTTTTGAAGTATTTAATGTTGAAAATTTGTGTTTAAGTTAGTTGTACTTGATGTTTTATTTATTGTATTGCTGAATTTTTAAGATATTCTAATTCAACTATCTTAATACATTTAATACTTCAAAAGAGTTTTGTGCATTATAAGATAGTAAGATGAGCAAGAAAAAAATATCATTTTCTTTTATGTTATAATATAGAAATTTGTTGTAGTATAAAATATAATGAAAACTATATGAAGCAAAATTTTTGGTGTAATACATCGGAGTGATTTGCGGTTTTTTTTAACTTGGGTTTCCGACTCCCCAAAAAGTCTAGCAAGTATAAGCAATACAGAATTAGGGTGAGTCCCGAGACATCTCCCTAATTCTGTACTGCTTATACTTGCTAGACTTTTTATCGAGTCAGAAACCCAAGTTAAAAAAAAAATTGCCGTTGTGGGTTCAAGTCTCGTTGGAGACGTGAGATAAAATTTGTGAGATATGTGGTGTAAGTTGTAAAAATTTGCCGTTCTAAAAAGAAAAAAGATATTTATAGAAAGAGAAATGATACATGGACCTAAACTTAAGCCTAAACTTAGACCTAAAACCAAATGTCATCATCCTGATGGTTACAGACAGGGACCCACTTATTTTATAACCCATCAGGATGATGCCAAGTGGTTTTAGGTCTAAATTTAGGCCTTAGTTTAGGTTCATGTATCATTTCTCTTATAGAAATTGTAGCATAATGTTAATTTTGTTAAAAAAACCTTATTTTTTAATTTATTTCATATACACCAGTCATGTTATGTCTTGGTTTTGTCCTTTAATTATGAGACAAATCAAAAAAAGTTCCAAATACCATGAGAATAAGCATTGAGCAACACTTAACTAAAAACATAAAATAAATTGTTAACTGCAAAAAATGTTTCTGTGATTTGTCATTTTCACAAAAAATGTCATTGGACAAACTTAATTGCGAAAAATGTCCTTCTGATTTGCCATTTCTAAAAACAATGTCCCTGCGGTTTCTACTTTGTTGCGAATAATTTATTTTGGCTAACGATCATTAAAAATCCCAGTTCGTCAAAGTCAAATGCCATGTGAAAAGATTGATTTACCCTCGTCTTTTTTCTAAAATTACTTTCTTTTGTGTTCTTGAAAATATAATAATCCTACCACCATCACACCACCCTCTACCACCACACAATCAACACCACCACCCTCTACCACCACACAACTACCACCATCAATTACAAAAGTATATATTATAGCAGTAATAACTTTTGCTATTGTAATTCCTATTCACACTTTGTTATGGAAGAACCAGGACTTGCAGTCCATTTTTTGGGTCTCGTAGTTAGAAAAATTGGGTCCGTTCACTCCCATCTACTTCTGTATGGGCGCCTATCCCTACTGGTTCTTATCATCGAAGGATTTAATTCATTTACTAAAATATTATTAAATTTTCGATGATAATGTTAACACAGGCGATATATTGGACTATGACAACACTCTGACTTTGACTAATATCTTATCTCACACTAGAGGTGCACATAAAATCCGGTTAACCGAATCGTAACCGAAAACAAACCGAAAAACCAACCCGGTCAAAACCGGTCCGATTTTTACCCAAATCGGCGGTTTGGAACCGGTTTGACATTTTCAAAAAACCACCGGTTTGGAGACCGGTTTTTATTAACCGGTTATACGAACCGGTCTGGTTAACCGGTTCCAAACCGGTTTTTGCGTGTTTTAATTTTTTTTTTAACTTCAAAATTTTGAATTTGAAAATATTGAATGTAAAGCGGGAAGGAGCAGGGGGGAGATATTATTTAATTGTGTTCAAAAATTACCATTTTGTCATAGAAGGGTTATGTATTTGGTTAATTACAACTTTCAAACTATCAAAATACGCTCTAAAAAATCAAAACCGAAAGTATTTCACTAATGGCAAGTTCAAACACCACTAACACTGAAGCTGGTTCAACAAGTGCAATGACGATTGTCCGAAATTTACCATGTGATTATGTAAAAGATCCATGGGAAAACTTCAACCTCGTCCTAATGTCGGATGGCAAGAAAAAGGCTCAATGTAAACATTGCTTGACTATAATTTCTGCCGGTTCCAACTCTACGTTGAAGGCTCATATCAAAAACAAGTATTGCAAGGCACTTAAAACGGTTCCGGAAGCCGGTCAATCGTCCATGGGTCGAGATGGGAGAATTTTTGTATACGATCATGATGTAGTCCGTCAACAATTTGTCGGTTTGGTGATTCAACGTGGTTTGCCGTTTAACCCCTTTGACGACGACAGTGTTTCAGAATTATATCCAACCAATGTATAATCATGTAAGTCCTATAACTCTAAAACGCGATGCTATGAAAATGAGGAAAACGGCTAAACAAGATTTAAAAAATGCTTTTTTAAATTTAGATGCTTCTGTTAATTTAACAATCGATGTTTGGTCCGCTCCTCATAATTTGCCATTTTCGTACCTTTGTGTTACCGCACATTGGGTTGATCCCGAAAGTTGGCAAATGATGAAGCGAGTCATAGCATTTGAAGACTTTCCGGTTCCACACTCCGGAGATGCTTTATACCAATTGTTGAGAAAAGAGTTTCATAAATTTCACTCGACAGAATTTTTTTTTCAATAAGGTTGGATAATGCTAGTAACAACACAACTGCAATGCGTAGACTAAAAATGGAACACGAGCCACTTTTAAATGGCGATTTTTTTCATAGTTGATGTGTTGCACACATCATTAACTTGGCCGTGCAAGCGGGATTAAAAGATGAGAATTTGAGTCAAATGAAAAAAAGTTTTAAAATAATGTTTCATGATATTTTTAAAAGGGGTAATAAAAGTGTGGAAAACTAGAAGGGGAGGTTGAATAGTTTTACCGTTTAAAATCTTATTTGAAACTTTATTGTGAGATCAATCAATATAGATAAGTGATGTGTTAGTGAAGAATGGATAATATGTAAGCAATAGATAGTAAGTAAGGAAAGAAACAATCAAACCACGACAAAGTTGTTTATAGTGGTTCGGTCTACAAGGACTCTTTTTCCTTGTCCTACTCCATTCCCCGAGTCTCCAACTCGAGAGTTATCTTCACTAATCAACAAGCTCTTTTTACCGGTGGAGAAAACCTTTACACGTCGCTTACACAATATTTCCGACACAAAGCTAGATGTCAAGTTCTTTTACAAGGGTACAACCACTCCCAACACACTATGTATTTGGAGGACTAAAATACTAACCACTCACACTCAGAGGTTTAAGATGGTTTGGTACAACAATGATGTATGAACAATAATGAATCACACAACAACAAAACAAACAAGCCTTTCAACTAATTGTTGAAGCTTGATTATGCCTTCATCTTCTTTGCTATGATAACGCTACACGCGTCGTTCGGGGTCAAAGGAACTTCCTTTTCTTCGAGCAAGTTTTATAACACCCTAGGCAGTGAACCTAATCGTTGTAGTGTAGTAATTAGGGTAAGTCACGGGTATTGATATCGTTCTCTAGGGGAATAGGAATGCTAGTGAGAAGTTACTACGCTAAAGTTGGGGTTGAGGAAGATTATTTTTTATCTTTTTATGTTTTTAGGAAATTGAAAGGTACGAATCTCGGGGTTTGGATTTGGGGTTGGTATTGCTACCGATTACTCTACTTATCTAATTATCTAATCTAAGGTGTATGTAGTCTATGTCTAATTATTGTGTGCTCGTATGATAGTTTAAAGATGTGTTTACTTAGGTTTTACTACTCCTTAATTATCTCCTATTGGTGGTTGAATTGTCACGTCCTTATTCTTAGTTGCGTTGTGTGTCTAAGGTTGTAGGTGCGTTTCTCCCTAACTCTTTGAACTTACCAAAGGGTCTCGTCTACAAAACCCACTAGGGATAATAAACTCTTACTCTAAGGCACTCTTTGGATGGTTTAGCTTACAACTACTCAAGGAGTTATATTCTAAGGTTTTCAAAGATTTAATCAAGCATTAAGTACACAACGAATGACCTATCGCATTACTAGATCATTAATCAACTAAGATAAGAGACAACCAATCAATATTCAATAATTAAGTTTCATATTCCCTAAGCAAACACAAAAGTAAATTAGCCGGACATGGAGAACATTCAAGCATACACACAAATAATCAAAGACATAATTGAATTAATGAAGTAAAACACTTATCTTGGTGTAAGACAGGGTTTGGAACCCTAAAATACTGTACAAGACAGCCTTGGTTCGGTTTAGGTTTTACTCCAAAAGACTACACACTAAAACTGAAAAATTCGGATTCTATATATAAGATTACATGCGACGCGGCCACCTTATGTTTTGTGACGCCGTCGGATCGCCGTCATTAGGGTTTCGTCTTGGCCACTTTAGACTTGCGACAGCGTCACCTTGTGCTTGTGACGCCGTCCCTTCAGCTTCCTCGACGCCGTCTGGATTGAATCTAGGCCGTCTGAATTGCGACGGCCTACTCTTTTATAGCTTGACGTCGTCACTTGAAAATAAGAGTTTTGGCTTCTCGTCCCTCACAAAATCCTCCGACGGCGTCGCAGATAAGCAGTGACGCCGTCACCTTGTATTTTCAGCAGCCTGAGTGTCTCGATTCTTGACTTTGGCCATTTTCTTCGTATATCCGCGCCTTTTCGTCCAAATAAGTGCCATTACAGCAATTTGTCTTCAAGAGACCTAAAAAGTGAAAAGGAACGATATTAAGTAATAACTAATAACGGATACAAAAGTGATCAAATAAGGGCTTAAATGACCCCTCAAAAAGGTACATTTTAAAACCTTATCAAACATCCCTACACTTGGTATTTGTTTGTCCTCAAGCAAATGTGCTTTTAGCCAATTAATTTAAAAGTTAGGGGTCATGAAGCATTGGTTTAAAACAGTCCACAACACATATAAGCCCCGAAAAAGTCATAACAAGCACGGAAATTACATACTAGCACCTCACATGGGGTGTTTGGATACTCACATCTCTCTCTGGTGTATATGAAATATAACAAGTTGGAAATGGAAGATAAACACTCATTAACCGGTCCTAGTACATAGATTACCATAGGCTTTAGAATAGATCAAACCTCCATCGCTTTGGCGTAAGCACCTAGGAAAGACTATCAAAGAGGTCTTTAAAGGGTTGTAATGTTAGGCTTACGGTAGGGAAACAAAGGGTTTGGTGGGATAGGCTTTTTAGTGGTGGCAAGTCAAAAATCTCTATGTTAAATGCATACGAAGAATGGCGTTGCTAAGCCAAGACTCGACACTCTAGACTTTAGCTAACTGAAACAAACAAACATAAATTTAAAGGATAGATGTAGGATGGTAGCCCGTATGTTTTTTTTTTTTTTTTTTTTTTCATACACTTTTACTCTACCATCCTCTACGGTAACATCAAAATGATTGGGATTTATAGGCACATCCCTACACTTGAGTTTTTATTATTCTAACACTAATTTGACCCGAATTGAAAAGATCAAAACACTTGGGGTACATTATTACGCAAACAAAGGGAATTTGAATTAACATTCCCTTCCCGTCATTTCATAAACTTTAACTTTTCTCATGAATCCCAATCGTCCCAAAACTGTGTACAAAGGATATGACTCGACTTAGCAACTCATGCAAGCAACCAGATAATTGAACTAAGGGTTTAGGGTGATAACAAAAATGCACTAAAAGTGAGTGCATACAGGGTAGGCTAAGGCGATTGGGTGTATATTTGGGGGTGGGGTGTAAACAATGCTCTTCATTGATATTTCGAAAAACCAAAACATCACGAGAACCGCGAAAAGGATAGGCTCTGAGGGGTTAAGTAGGGGTATCGTGTACTAAAGATGAGTACAACGCAAAAGGTGTGGGGGAATTACTCAACCGATGTGGAAGAAGTAATTATATTACGGGTATCAAACAAGGGTTATCCTAATGCCTCTTATCATTTAGTTATTCCTAACTACACAAGTGTAGTCTTACTAGCGATCTAATGCATCACAAAACAAGTTCTAGAATCTAATATACTACCGGTTCACACTCTAAGCATTAAAGATGAATGCTTTTAATTCCTACTAATCTAAGGGCGATCCTCACATTTTGGGTGGAATTTGGGTGGTAAAGGGTTTTTGTGCTAGTCATGCAACTTCCTATCCGTGAGACGCTTTTGTTAAAGCTAATGGCCCACTCCTATATGTCATGAAAAATTAAAAATTTGGTGCCAAAATTACCCTAACCGACATTTTCTCATGGTTTATTACACAAATACAATTGGACAAAGCAAATATTCAATGATAAGCATAGTTTCAAAGTTCCCATTTTATTTTCCCTCCCTACACTTAAACTGAACATTGTCCCCAATGTTCCCCGAAAGTATCAAAGTTATGATAATGGAAGGTAATGAAAAACGAAAGAAACTAATACTCCCCTTATTAGCTCGGTAGGATCCGTATGTTAAGTAGTGGTTAAATCCTTTCCAAGAAGAATTTATGCGTGAAAAGCTCCTTCCAATCTTATGTAACTTCTTCTTGATAAATTAAACCTACACTTGAAGAAAACAAACGAAACCTTCAGCGAAAATCGGCGGTAATAATATATATAAGACTCGATTTAAACTAGGATATAATGCTTTTGGAATGGATGTTTACTGCATTTGGAAAATTAAGACCTGAAAATTCCAAAAATTTATAAGTAGCTCGTAAAACGAAAAAAAAAGTAATCGATGTTTTTACTCCTTCGACGCCGTCAGTTGCGATCCCGACGCCACAGTTATCCCGACAAAAACTCGGTCTCATGATTTTCTGAAAAAATTCTAGAAAATTTACATCTTTAGAATCTGGAAAAATTTATGCAAAACATCCATTATGACTCGATACAAGCATTTGACTCGAATAAACACACATATATATCTTTTAATGAATTGTTATTCTCATGTTTACGTTTCTTTTGAAAACTTGTGTAATCCTCCCTACACTTATCCCTTATGTAAAATACCTTTATATGCAATTAAGACGAGGTTAAAAACAAAATAAAGCATTTTTAAAAATTTAAACATAAGAATATACAATTAGTAAAAGACATATGACACTAACAAGCAAACAATTAAGCATGGGTTGCCTCCCACGAAGCGTTTTTCTTTATTTAAGAGTCTTGTAGCTAGACTCGTAGTCGTGCCCTTACGCTGTTCCTCACAGACGCCACCGCTCATACTTAAGCCATTCCAACGCTCTTTCATTATTTTTGTAATCATCTCCTAATTCAAGGCATTTTTTGTAATATCGCTTAGTTTTCTCATATGGGTACCTAAGCCCACTTTGCTTATCCCTTTCACTAAGCATTGGAATAGGGGTCATTCTATTACAAGCCTCAATGTCCTTATGTTTAAACCTAGGATGAGCGCGTGGCATTTGGTAGATAAAATCTTCAACTTCATCAGAGAATGTAATTAGACTATCAATCATCCGTTCATTCAACCTAGTCAATTTTTTGAAAGGTTTTCCAAAAATTACTTGAGTGAGGTCCTTATCAATAAGTTCTCCTAAGTCTTCTAAGACCATGAACTCTACCAAATAAGCTAAAACTTCCAACAAACATGTGCAAATGAGTGACTGCTTCAACAACATTGTTCCCTCGATAAGTTAACTCATTGATCTTGATTTTATTGTATAGGTCCCTTGAGATTAAGTTCAAAGGTAAGAATGAATTCAAATAAGCATCGAACCCTTCTAATCCTATCTTGCAAGGGAATTGCATGTTAAAGGGCCCATCCTTCTCAATTCTACACCTAGGGTCAAAACATTGGGATGGGTCTTCCTCTATTTCAGAACTAACTTCATTGATGACCTCCCCACTATCAAGTGCTTCACCATAATCAAATTCCTCATCGAAATCTGAGTCATAGAAAGGACTTTGTTGTTGCCAATTTATCTCATTATGCCCTAGGTGATTTCCAAAATGGTGAATGGGTGAGGGGTTTTGTGGGATTGCGTCCTCAATTTCGGGATTGGGAACGGGTAGGGTGAAGAATCTTCGTGGAAGATAATGTATCATGGTGAGTGATGGTTTTACTTAACAAAGGTCACGAAGAAGGGGGATAGACTACGAGAAAGCTAAGAATGAGAAAAAATTTTACTTGATAGGAATCAAGCAAAGAAACCTAAACGAGGTGGACTACTACTAGCTATTCTATTCACAGGCCAAAACTTGATAACGCTACACGCGCGTCGTTGGGTCAAAGGAACTTCCTTTTCTTCGAAAGCAAGTTTTATAACACCCTAGGCAAAGGAACCTAATCGCTGTAGTGTAGTAATTAGGGTAAACCACGGTATTGATATCGCTCTCTAGGGAATAGGAATGCTAGTGAGAAATTACTACGCTAAGGTTGGGGTTGAGGAAGATTATTTTTTATCTTTTTATGTTTTAGGAAATTGAAAGGTACGAATCTCGGGGTTTGGATTTGAGGGTTGGTATTGCTACCGATTACTCTACTTATCTAATTATCTAATATAAGGTGTATGTAGTCTATGTCTATTTATTGTGTGCTCGTATGATAGTTTAAAGATGTGTTTACTTAGGTTTTACTACTCCTTAATTATCTCCTATTGGTGGTTGAATTGTCACGTCCTTATTCTTAGTTGCGTTGTGTGTCTAAGGTTGTAGGGTATGCGTTTCTCCCTAACTCTTTGAACTTACCAAAGGGTCTCGTCTACAAAACCCACTAGGGATAATAAACTCTTACTCTAAGGCACTCTTTGGATGGTTTAGCTTACAACTACTCAAGAAGTTATATTCTAAGGTTTTCAAAGATTTAATCAAGCATTAAGTACACAACGAATGACCTATCGCATTACTAGATCATTAATCAACTAAGATAAGAGACAACCAATCAATATTCAATAATTAAGTTTCATATTCCCTAAACAAACACAAAAGTAAATTAGCCGGACATGGAGAACATGCAAGCATACACACAAATAATCAAAGACATAATTGAATTAATAAAGTAAAACACTTATCTTGGTGTAAGATAGGGTTTGGAACCCTAAAATACTGTACAAGACAGCCTTGGTTCGGTTTAGGTTTTAATCCAAAAGACTACACACTATCTTGAAAAATTCGATTCTATATATAAGATTACACATGCGACGTCACCTTATGTTTTGTGACGCCGGATCGCCGCCATTAGGGTTTCGCCTTGGCCACGTTAGACTTGCGACGGCGTCACCTTTGTGCTTGTGACGCCGCCCTTCTTCTTCGACGCCGTCGGATTGAATCTAGGCCGTCAATTGCGGCCTACTCTTTTATAACTTGACGCCGTCACTTGAAAATAAGAGTTTTGGCTTCGTCGTCCCCACAAAATCCACCGACGGCGTCGCAGATAAGCAGTGACGCCGTCACCTTGTATTTTCAGCAGCCTGAGTGTCTCGATTCTTGAATTTGGCCATTTTCTTCAGATATCCGCCTTTTCGTCCAAATAAGTGCCATTACAGCAATTTGCCTTCAAGAGACCTAAAAAGTGAAAAGGAACGATATTAAGTAATAACGGATACAAAAGTGATCAAATAAAGGCTTAAATGACCCCTCAAAAATGTACATTTTAAAACCTTATCATGCTACAAAAGATGATCACTAGAATGAAATGAAGCTGAGATAGGTGTAATAGAATGAGAGAATGTATATGTTTTATGCTAATGAGGGATAAGAAAACAACTTGGGTTGGCTTGCTATTTATAGGCCAAGTGTTCAGCAAGACCACGGACTGGACGAAACCAAAAAAAGGGTTCCGCCCTTTATAATTTTTGGTTCCGCCAGTTTGACAGTAAAGATCACAAAAAATCTTTCCAAGATCATCCAAATCTCTCCAAGATTATGTAAGATATGATAAATGAATATCTAAACAAAATATTCTATGAAATCTCCTAAAGTTTTCCAATGTGATGCAAGTCATGATGTAATATGTTAATTTCCATTTTTTAGAATTAATATGTTATATAAGTAAATACTTATGTAATGTTATGTTTAAGAAACTAAACATACTTTTTCTAAAAATGTTGATGCACATTATTGTTTAGAAGGATATCAATGTTAATTGATACATAGCTAATCAAAATGTGATAAGATGTAAATGCTTAAGTGATGAAGACTTTATTTAAGAAAAACTTGTTTTAATGTATATTAATCTTGACAAGCTTTATACTTTACAAAAATGAAATTTACTTTTGTCGTTAACAAAACAAGGTAAAGATCATAAAATATAAATAACGTTTTAGGACGATATTTGTATTAGCAATCTCCCCCTTTTGTTGAGGACAAAACATAAATTTTATTTTTATCAAAGATGTAAAGATGTAAAGATGTACAAGAATTATAAAAATATGAGATTAATTTGAACTTGGAAGAACTAGTTAGTTTAGATAAAGTTGTCAATCAAAAGAATATTTTATCTTTTGACTAGTTGGACTTTTGTTTGTCCAATAATTGGTCTTCTACAATTTTGACTTTTGAAAGTAAAAGCATGATGTTGACTTTTTAAAAGTCAATGTTCAAGTTCAATAATATCCCCCTCTTTTTGCCGAAACAAAAAAAGAGGCGAGGCGGAAATTGCAATGAGCCAGAGCCAAATTCTCCCCCTTTGCCAATCTCCCCCTTAATTGGGTGCCAATAGAAAGATACATGGATTGTGAAATGCTACACAAGTAACTTTTTACATTTTACTATCTATCACGTTTACATATTTCGTCATCATCAAAAAAGGGGAGATTGTTAGTGCAAATATTACGATATTTAATCTATACAATCTCGTTTATTTTGATTGATGACAAACATGTAACTTGATACATGACGTAAAATGTATAAGTTACTCGTAATCATATTTTGTCTCAACATACATTCAACATCTCTCAACGTCTCAAGTCCTCATATGCTACAACACAGGTTCGTACATGTTTGTTATGTGGCATTATGATCAAACCCCTTAACAAACCATTTAGAATGTTTAAAATAATTTTAGAGTCCTTAAGTATTTTATAGGTTTATCATTCTATTTCGAACCTTACTTACATTTTGTCATATACAAGTAACTTACCTTTTTAAGTTAGTAAATACATTTGTTTAAATGTATTTTTCATAAAATGAAAAACACTCTTTTATTACCTCATGCATAGTGTCATCAAAATCTTGAAAGATCACAAAAGATATCTTGGAAAGATCATGTAAATATTTTGGAAAGATTTAAACAAGATTTGCAAATATTTTGGAAATCTAAGATTATATCTTACTTGGACTTTGAGAAGATCTTAGAAAATATTTTGGCAAGATTTGGTAAAGATTATGGAAAGATCTTAGGTAGATTTTGGAAAGATTTAATAAAGATGTTTAGAATTTTTGTCAGACACCCGCGAAACCAAAAGTTAACAAGGGCGGAACCCGGCAGAACTCTTTTTTGGTTACGTCGGCTGCTGAACTTGTTGGCTTTAAATAGCAACATATTGTTCACTCATTTGCTTACCACTTCAACACACATTCTCTCTACTATGCTTTCATACATTTAGATCAGTAGTAACATACATTAATCACCCTCATTATCATGATCATAATGCTCCTAACTTTCATTATGTTGTAAGCATACTTCCGAAATGATCCTGTGAAGATCTATCGCAACAAGATTAGGGAACTTGTGATCTTCATCCATTGAAGGCTTAAATAAGTCATTCATATCCACTAGACATTTGTGTCATGGATCATCATTGTATCATCACAATACATTCACCAGAATAGATTAGATGGTTTATGTGTTTGTGCCATAAAACACACGGTCATTATGTTGAGCCATAAACATAACGGGAGTGGTTGTACCAGAGAAAGAACTCGACATATAGCTTAGTTTCAGAAATATTGTATAGGCGATGTTAGGTTGGTTCTACCTCGAATTAGAACCCGGTATTTAGCTTTGTACCGGAAAAAGAGTAAGCGACGTTTGTAAGGTTTTCTCCGCCAAGAAGGGAGCTTGTTGATTTAGTGAAGTAACTCTCGAGTGGGGTACTCGGGGAGTGGAGTAGGGCGGAGAGGAGCTCCGTGACCGAACCACTATAAATCGTCGTGTCCGGTTTGCACTTTTTTTACTTATTGCCTTACTTTTATACTTGCACCATATTATTGTTTGTGTTGTGGCTTGTTGTTTATGCTTGTGTGACAACTTGTTTTACTATATGCTTTAGTCATTAGACTATAATTGGCATTTCTCATATTATGGCAAGCTTGATTGGATATTTGATACAAAAGATTTAAAGTTTTTAAATGGTAACGTATTCACCCCCTCTACGTTTTCACAAATCATTTTATATGGTGACTTTCCAGACAACACAAAGATTGGTAACCTGTTAATTAAGTAGACAACAGTTATAATACAGTCAGTCCACATATGTGTAACAAGAGCCTTAGTACCATTTGGATGACCTACCTAGTCATATTAAGTTTTGAAACATCCACAATATTAAACATGTTTAGAACAATGTAAGTCATGTGTTGACTTGCACCAAAATCAACAATCCAACCAATATATATGCTATATGTGCTTATGTTGGTATTGTGATAAAAAAATCTTGAGCACAAAAACTTATTACATAATTCATACCCGCAATGTTTGCAGGCATACTGCTTGACCCAGAATTTTCACTGATCAAAGCCATAAACCTTTTATAATGACCATTTATAAATGTGTTAGATGAACTAGCAGGCTGTTCTCTATGACTTGAAACAACATTGTTGCTAACAGTATTTTGATTAGTATTAATTTTCTTTTCGAAACCAGGTGGATACCCAACTAATTCAAAACACATATCAGTAGCATGACCATTCATATTACAATGATTGCAGAAAAAATTTGATATGTTTAACCTTCAGAACTGATTATTGTTGTTATTTCTATTAGCTCACCAATCATTATTTCTAGCATTAGTTCTAGAAACAATAGCATAGTTTCCAGTTTTGGAAACAGACTGAGAAGGAGTACTCTTGGGAGACTCATCTCTAGATAAGGTAGCAAAGACTCCCTTGACATCAGGAATTCGGTTTGATGTAAGGAATATGCTCCTAATGGCAGCATAAACCTCATCAAGACCCATAAGAAACTGCATCAGCTTGATAAGCTGATTATGCTTTTTGAGTTTAGAAGAACCATCACAAGTGTAGTCAGGCAAGTTGACTAGGGAGTCATACTGCCTCTATAATGCATTGAATTTGTGATAGCAATGAGAGAGATATAGACCATGATTGTGTAAATGAATGTATTTTGTAACGTATATTAAAGATGACAGAGCCATCTTCTTTGTTATACGTTTATTTTAATTCATCCCAAACTTCTTTAGCATTTCTAGAGAAAATTTGACCCATAAACACATATTGAGAAACATAACCAAGAATCCATGATAATGCCACAAAATTACACCTACCCTATTGTTTTTGCGAAAAACGGCCTCTGTAGGTCTTTCAATTTTTCCATTTATGAAACTAAGTTTATTTTTAGTGTGTATTGCTATAATTATAGCAGCAGACTAGACTTTAAAGTTTTTTGTCCTTTATAATTTTAAAATTGATTAATGGAATACCACTTGTATCATTACTATAAGAACAATGGATCAAAATGATTAAGATGAACCTTAGAAAAACCACTTCATGGCTCTTCCCAAATTTATCCCCCTTATCACCACTCATGATGATAAGACAAAAAACAGATAATCATAGAAACACTCAAAATTAAAGCAATCAGATACGCAAACCAACCAAACACAAAACCACCAATATCCTTCAATCACAGATAAGCACCTATAAGATAATCAACGTCAATAAAACACAAATCCCTTAATGATACACAAACCAAGCAAACACAAAACCACCAATCTCCTTTAATCACAGATAACCACCAATTAGATAATCAACGTCAATCAAACACAAATCCCTTAATCTATCCTTTCCACCAATTCTATGAACAATAAAAAAACAAATTTCCTAAAGAGAGGGCGTGAGTGGTGTTATAGAGAACGCAACTCCAAGCAATATTGACCAAGAAAGTCAATAATCCAACAACACAGTGGAAACACAATCTTCAAACCTAAAAAAAACAAACAAAACAGAGTTAGATAACAAATTTTATAGCCACAAGAATCAATAATACAACAATCCATGAATCAATAGCTATTAAAAACTCAAATAATAAGAAATCCTTGAGTTAGGGTTTGATACAATAAACCCTAACTTTGAAGACGACCAAACACCACTTAGATCAAACAGATCTATACTCAAACTAGTTGATTAACACTCGTTAATCACTCTTAAACACTTAGAAACAAAAACCCCTAATTTTTCAGAAACCCTAAAATATTAAGAAATTCAATTGACAATCAATTCAACCACGAATCGATCGATTAACCACACGATCTACCCATATCTGAACTCAAACCTCAAAAACCCTAAAAACTTTAAAACCCTCATTTTTCGAAAACCTTTCATGAACAACATATCTTTGTATCAAAGCCAACCTGGCTTTGATACTGTGTGAAAAATTTATACAAAGATCAACTCCAAAAAACTAAAACAGGTCAAGATTTCATACAACCTCCCTTCAATTTTTTATTCACAAAATCTAACAATCAGTACAAACTACAAAGAAAAGAAGAAACTAATACTTCTTCAAACTTACACAATTTGAGAGAATATATTTTACACACTATAAAAAATAGTGAGATGATAGTTACAACAATGAGAATATGATGTACATATACTCTTGACTAAGGGCATCCGGCTTCTTTCCTTGTTTACACTTAGCACCAATTCTTTCTCCACTTGACACTTTTAATCCCTATAAGAATAAAGCAAATACAAACAATATCCAAAGGAGACAAAACCTTTAGGGTGCGTTTGGTACATGCCTATGAGAATCATGGAATGAGTTTCATTTCAAATAATGATGTTTGTTTGATAAATCTTGTAATCAAATGTGACAATGATAGATGAATATTTTCTATACTACAAACCACTCAAAAGGATAATGTATGAAACTTTCATACCTGAAGGGCTCACCTTATATCTAAACACATATCGATTATGATTCATGGCAGCATACAAAACACACCCTTACCTTTTTATACCTTTGACTCTGATTGACTTTCAAAGAAAAGTTCAAAGTACAAGATTAGCTTATAAATTTAACACATTTGATATAGATACTATACTATTTCTTTTTTCCAAATATGATACCCGGCAGGGGCGGATCTACACACAAGGGTGGGTATCCACTATCAACTCCTGGCGTAGTGTAAATGAAGAAAATATATCGTAATTGTTTTGATTATTTTGTTAACAAAGGCATACCCCGTAAAACAAGTGAAAAAAGACAATGCATGAAGCAGAGTAAAAGATGAAATGATTGATGAGAGAAAAGGTCATTAATATGTGAAGTGTTAATAATTTAATATTGGGTATATTAATATACTCAAACCAAGATACTCGTCTCCTTATGTCACATTGATGTTTCACCACTACCACATAAATTGTACTATATTTATTGGGCTATTTACTTTTAAAATCCTGGAGATACAATTTTGGGTAATATTGGGTAGATTTTTAGTGGCATTTTGTTTTCGTGTTATAATTTCATTTTGTTTTATGATGTTTGGTCATTTTGTTGCATGCTCGTTAAATCATCTATGTACATTAACTTTGTTGTAAAATAATCTAGTGCAGTAATCCTATGTCCTTACAAGAACTAAGCTGATTAAAAAGAACTTTAACAATAATCTAATATACTCAAGTTATTAACTGGTTATTTATGTTACTTTGGTTATTATTATACACAAATAAACTTCAGTGCACAATAACACATAACAAAGTTCTTTTTGAACTTTGTAGCGACCCGACCTTTTTAAAAAAATCCAGCACGAAACCATTTTTTTTTCTGGAACTTTCATGAACTAACAAATAACACCATTAACAAGTGCATACCCTATCACAAAATTCTAGATCCGTCACTAATACCCGATATCCCATGTAACAATTTGTGTATAAATTACTCAAATGATTCAGTAATGCTCCTCACCACAGTGTCGAAATACCTCATTTTTGTCTATAAATTACTCAAATGATTCGGTAAAGCTCCTCACCACATTGTCGAAATACCTCATTAGTAGAGAAAGCATTCACCAAACCAAGTTTCCACCAATCAAATATTTTGTCCCAAATACATGTGATGCCATATTACAAAAGGTGGATAAATAAGTGTGAAATGGTGCATAGTTACTTGGTTGCATATTGCACCTAAAATTGCACTCCACGACAACGAATAACATTCAATGCCAATAAGGGAAAATATGTATATGAAGCAAATGGTCTATAATTATAGGGTTTGTAGGTTGGTACACCATTATTTTTAGGATCCAAACACCATTTCAGTTTGACCCGCTTTTCCTATTCCCAAGACAAGTTTACACCAAAGAGGTAACAAATTAATATACAGTATAACCTCTCATTTGTCCTTTCCTTCTTTCCCCCTATATCTTCTATCAATGCAACCAACCATAGCCATCTCCAGCAAACACTGACATTACCAGGTGTCGCCGGCAGTAATGGTGGTTGAGTTACAAAACCCATTTTCACAAAAAAGAAAAGGTATTAGATCTTGAAACTACATGTAAAATATCTATACACCACCCTCTTCATCATTTTTAGTGACTGGATCTGCGATAGCCTGATGGTAAGTGAAAAAGATGACGGATTATGGTTAGAGATTAACCTCAAACTTAGAAAAAAATATATATATATATATATATGCATACAGTTTTGAGTTTGTTTTCGTGCACCAAAAAGTAGTGGTGGTGATCGCCTGATGGTGTCTCCGGCGGTGGCTTGGCCAGAACTGCAGCGGTAGTGATGGTGGTTTGTATTAAAAGGTGAAGATGAATGGAGAAATAAAATATGTGAATGAGAAAAAGAAATGTGATATTCTAGTAAATTTTGAGTGTGACTGTGGGCCCATTATAAAAGTTACGGAGTAATTGCTTTTTTCAAAATCTGGATTCTATCTAAATATTATTAAAATATATTAATGAAAGTTTCGGTAAAATAAATAATTAAAATGTGGTGTGTAAACCTTAGATGTTCTGAAGTATGCGAAACAAAGACTGACAGGAAACCCTTTTACCCAAAAAAACAAATACTGACAGTAGAAATGAATTTTTTTTACAGTTTTGGTTCCTAAGATAAAAAAAAATGCTTAAAAATTTGCTTTCATTGAGAGTCGAACTCAAGACCTCCCGCTTACTAAACGGGTGCTCTAACCAACTGAGCTATGAAAGCAATTTGATGTTTGTGCCTGGAATACCCATTTCATACAACTAAACTATAATTTCACACCACAAAAGGTGGATAAGGGTGCAATGGTGCACTTTTATTTGGCTGCATATTGTACCTAAAACTGCACTATAAGACAATATGTTATGCTGTATGTATATGAAGTATAAACGCCTAAACGGTATAGTTAATGTTAGTACAACATGATGTGTAATCTGAATAAACCTTTAAGATGGTTTATCTATAGGAGGTGTTCCAAAGGATACGAGCTTGTGTGAAGCAACGACTCACAGTAGAACAATAATTTACAGTTTCGGTCCCTGCGATTAAACAAAACATAAAAAAAATGCTTTCATTGAGAGTTGAACTCAAGACCTCCCGCTTACTAAACGGGTGCTCTAACCAACTGAGCTATGAAAGCAAGCTGATATACATTCCTTCACACCCTTTTCATTCTATGTAGCAAAGCTGACTTGATCTTTTTTCAGTATCTTGTTTTCAACATTAAAATATAAATACGCTAGCAATAAACGGAACACTTAGGGTGCGTTTAGTTAGAAAACATTTTCTTTCATTTCCTATTTCTTGTTTTGTAGGAAAAGGGAGGGGAGTTTTATTTCCACAAAACAATAAAATTTAAACGCTTAGTTTGAGAAACATGTGTTTATGTTTTCCATTTTGCAAAACTAAAAACATGCTTTAAGTGTTGTTGTTTTCTATCTCAATTCTCTATTGACCTTTGTAATATTATAAAACATCTTCAAAACACAAAAACAAATATTATAAACTAACAAACTAAATTATAAATTAACTAAAAAAATCTAATACGAGAAAATAAAGAATTAAAAAGGTAAAATATAACATCAAATAACATGAAAAAATCTTCACTACAATTCACATAAAAACATTAAATTTGACATAAAGAAAATTCTATTTCATCCGCTTTTATACGTTTTATCCGTATGTTTATCCACTTTTTACGCTTTTATATGTTTTGAACAATTTTATACGCTTTATTAGAGGTGGCAAACGGTCGGGTTGGTCGGCGGTCATGGGTCATATATGTCATGTTTTAAAATGGGTCTAGCAGTCATGGGAGATGGTTTGATTCGTCGACCTACTAATTAGTGTTATCCGTTTTTTTTACGTTTGCTGTTTTTTTACTCTTTCGTTTGTTTTACGCTCCCGCTTTTATTGTTTCGTCCGTCGTTTGTTATGTTTTGTTTTTTTACATTTCGGTTTATTACCATTTTCTTACTTTTTCGCCTTTTAATGTTTTAGATGATTTTACGCCGTTTTTACGCCACGTCGAAACCTTAAAACCTAAAACGGACTAAAACGTAAAGATGAAAACGAAAATTCGAGAAAACGTAAAGAATCGGATGAAAACATAAAAAATAGACGAAAACGTAAAATAAGAAACGAAAACGTAAAAAACGGACGAAGACGTAAAAAAGGGTCGAAAACGTAAAAAACGGTTAAAACATAAAAAATCCGACAAAAAGTAAAAAGTGGACGGAAAGGTTAAAAACGTATAAAACGTATAATCGAACGCGTAAAAATCGGGCGAAGCTTAAAAACAGAGAAAACGCATAAAAACAGATGAAAACGTGAAAAATGAACGACGGACGACAACGTAAGGAAACACTAAAACATAAAAGAAAAAAACGAAAAAACGGACGAAAACGTAAAAACACAAAAACGTAAAAGTCGGACTAAAACGAAAAAACACAAAACGTAAAAAATCGGACGAAAACGTAAAAAGATGAAAACGACAAAATGAAAACGGATAAAACGTTACAAACGGATAAAACCGACAAAAACGTATAAAAACGGACGAAAACTAATTAGGTATTTTAAGGAAAATAGTGAAAACAAAAGTGTTTTCCACTTTTGTGTATTAAAGTTGGAAATAGAATTTGTGTTTTGTAGTAATTTTATTGGAAAACACTAATTAACGACTGTTTTCCTTGTTTTCCACAAAACATTTTGAGGAAAACAAGGGTGTTTTCCCTCAACTAAACGCACTTATCATCTATCATTGAAACACTGATTCACAAGACAACCAAGTTTTTTCATCAAAAAATAGCATGACAGACCGTCTATGTCTATCATTTCGTTTTCCATATAATGTTGCTGGGTTTATCATGACCCGAAAATGAATATGAAAAACAACGTTGTTACAAAGTCAGATACAAAATTCACCCTTACAATTTCATAACAATATGATATAAATGGTTGCAAGATGAAGTTGTCATTAGTTAACTCGATCAAGGCCGAAGATCAATCAATGTAAAAATTAAACATTATTTTATTTCAGAAAAAAGTCAGGGCAGCTTTGAAATAACAAGAATTATGTTACAGTATACTATCTATATCAGCATTAACAATAATCAAAACCTATGTAACACATTCACACAATGTATGTGTATATACACAATGGAATTATACAAGATCACTTTGGCACCTCTATAAAACTTGTACATGTTTCCGGCATATAGGACACGATCCATGTCGGGTTAGCCACTTATCCACACAGGTTTGGTGAAATATGTGCTTACATTGAGGCAAGCACCGAGCAATTTCACCAACCTCAATATCCTGCCATGAAAAGATACTCACACTTAGTGAAGTGAGAAAAATATGACAGCACTATTCATAGTTTTCAGAGGAATCCTAACCTGCAAACATATGGTGCAACTAATGTTTTGAGTCGGTTTAGTTTCATGTGAAAT